>BOPP01000249.1:804195-847140 GCA_017312745.1 Gryllus bimaculatus
AGGCCCGCGACGTCACGAGAAGTACGCAGCCCTTGGAAGCCTAGCGTGGGGTCGCTGAGGGCGGAAACACCGGCGCGGCCGGGCGAGGGGCGGGACGCGACCTGAGCCTAGTTAGCGCGAAGGCTGAGGGAGGGGACGCATGGCGGCGGGGCAGGCGGGGTGGAGTGAGGCGAGGCGAAGACGCAGCCCTCGAAAGCCTACGTGGGGTGCTGAGGGGGCGAAAGACGCGGTGCGGGCGGTGGCGAGGGGCGGAGAGACGGACCGGAAGCAATGAGCCTAGTAGCGCTTGGGTTTTGGGAGGAGGGGTGGCGCAGGCGAGGTGAGGCGAGGCGAGCGAGGCGAGAGCTACGCAGAACTCGCAAGCCTAGCGTGTGGGTGGCTGAGGCGGGAGACGCGGCGGCAGAGCGGAGAAGCATTGAGCCTAGTAGCGTGAGGATTCGGCGGATGGGAGGCGCAGCGCGGGGCCGAGCGGGGCGGGCGAATCGAGAATACGCAGTCCACCGGAAGCCTACCGGCGGGGGTGGATGTTGAGGCGCGTCGTGACGAGGGACGGAGAGGAACCCCGGAGGCAGTTGATCCTAGTAGCTCGAGGGGTTGTGGTGGCGGGGAGGGGAACGCGTGGCGGGGCGAGAAAGAGTACGCAGCCCTCGCGGGCGAGCGAGCGAGCCGAGCCCGGCTCGGGGGAGGGGCGGCTGTGGGAGGCAGAGCGTGGCGAGCCTAGTAACGAGCGGCGGCGGGCGAGGCGCGGGAGCTAGTAGAGGGGGCGCGAGGGAGAGAGGCAGGAGGGATGCAGCCCTTGCGTACCAGTGCGCGGTGGGGGCTTCAGCACATACGGAAGAGAGCCTAGTGAACGAGCGGCAGGCTAGCACGAGGCGCGACGATGAGGGCTCGGTGGCGGGTGGGTGGGAGGAGACGGCCTAGAGAGCTCACTGTCGGTATGGAGACGGAAGAGAGCGGGAGCGGTCGGATGCGAATTCGTGCGAGCCTACTGCGCCAGGGAGAAACAGCGGAGGGGCTAGATGGCAGAGTGGACAGGCAAGGAGGTGCGATCGGCAAGAGCGAGGCCGGAGGAATGGGGCGGGCAGGGTATGTTGCGGCATCGGAGCATAGACAAAAATAAGGGTAGGCGAGAGCGTTGCAGAGATGGGCTGTGTGGGAGAGAAGCTGCGGTAATAGTAAGCGACGGAGCGGGGAGAATTGCTGAAGTGAGCAAACGGCAAGCGAACGAACAGGCGACTTTGGGTCTGACGGGCGCGAAGGCGATCGGAGCTGTGGAGAAGGCGGAACGGAGTTACCCTTGCGAGCCTTAGCTGAGAGGGGAATAACAGTGTGTCGCGGAGAGGCGACTCTTGGCGAAAAGGCGCGTCTATCGCGCAGCAAAAAAGCTCCTACGAGTCTTCAACGGAAAGGAGGGGGTGGAAGGAGTCGTAGCGAGAACGGCGTCGAGGTCAGAGCGAATATATGAGGAGATGGAAGCGGGACGGAGGCGAACGCGACGCGAGCGAAACGGGGACGAGGCGGAAGAGGGGACGGACGAAGAGGGACGGAGGCGAGAGGGACGCGAGGCAAGGAAGAGGAACGAGCGAAGAGGGACGGAGGAAGAAGGGACGGAGCGAAGAGGGGAGCAAGGGAGCGAAGAGGGACGGAGCGAAAGAGGGACTGGAGCGAAGAAGGACGAGGAAGAGGGACGGAGCGAGAGGAGGCGACGAGGACGAGGCGAAGAGACGAGGCTAAGAGGGACGGACGAGATGACGAGCGAAACGCGACGCGAAGCGAAGAGACGAGCGAAGAGGACGGGGCGAAGGGACGGAGCGAAAGGGGGACGAAGAGGCGGACGAAGAGGATCGGAGCGAAGAGGCGAAGGACGAGCGAAAGAGGACGGAGGAGAATAGACGGAGCGAAAAGGGACGGAGGAAGAGGGACGGAGCGAAGAGACGGAGCGAAAGGACGGAGCGAAGAGGACGGAGCGAAGAGGCGGAGCGAAGGGACAGAGCGGAAGAGGACGGAGCGAAAAGGGACGGAGCGAAGGAGGCGGAGGCGAAGGGACGGACGAAGAGGGACGGAGCGAAGAGGGACGAAGCGAAGACGAGGAAGGAGGGGGACGAATGATGGGGACGAGGCGGAGGCGAAAGCGGGACGTGATGCAAGCTGCGAGGAAGGGCGGAGCGAAGCGCGAGCGAAGCGGCGGAGCGAGCGGGCGGAGCGGAAGCGGCGAGCGAAGCGGCGGAGCGAAGCGGGCGGAGCGAACGGCGGGCAGCGCGGAGCGAACCGGGGCGGGGCGAAAGACGGGCGGGCGTAAGCGGGCGGAACGAGCGGCGGCGAGCGAAGGGGAGCGCGGCGGAGCGAGGGCTAGCTAGGGGCGCTTAGGAGGGCGAAGGCGGCGAGCGAAGCGGCGGAGCGAAGCGGCGAGGAGCGAAGCGGGCGGAGCGAAGCGGGCGGAGCCGAAGGGGCGGAGCGAGAGCGGCGCGGAGCGAAGCGGGCGACGAAGGGCGGAGGAAGCGGGCGGAAGCGAAAGCGCGAGCGAAGCGGGCGGAGAGAAGCGGGCGGAGAGAAGCGGGCGGAGCGAAGCGGGCGGAGCGAAGCGGGATGAACAAAGGGGAACGGAACTAAGGGCAGGGGGAAGAATGACCCAGTGTGCAACGAAAGGGGGCAAGGTAGCTTGCTTATTAGAATAGAATAGAATATTTATTGTGCTACTTAGGAATACATAGAATAATTCCGGTGGTAGCGTTTTGTAGATAGTTGCTACAAATATATTTGCTATAAATACACACAACAAACATTATAATACATATTAATTAGTAAATATAATTTTACAAAATTAATGTATTAACCCCATCATACTAAAGCTGGCCTAATATAAAATGACAATAATAATACCAAAGCTCGTTCTTTTAATTGTTATTAATATTATAAAAAATACAATTTATTGAGTCTAATTTTAAAATTTTTGATATTCTGGGGGAAAGTCTCCAGCATTGTTGCAGGTAATTCGATCCAATTTTAAAATGTTCTGTTTACAAATGAGAATTAACTGCATCTGTTCTTAGGTTTCCTTGCCAAAGGCTTTGCATTAGAAGCCATGATTCTTCCGCACGACGTATGTTGGTTTTGATAATCTTGTCACTTCCCTCCACGAACGATTACCTCTTATTGATTTGAATAACGCACAAAGTTGCGATTTCTCTCTGCGTATTTCCAAAGGTTCCCACAATATAAATTTTGTATTTGATAATCCTTTCCTAACTAATTTTTAGACATGTTTTGTTGTTGTTGTTGTTTTTTGAACTATTTTATTGGCCCTAAACGTTATGAGTTCCAACATATAGAGCCGTATTTCAATATCGGTGGTACTAGAGATGTGTACCCTAATATGTGTACCCCTTGATTTTCCACTTCCTTTCCAATGTTCATCAATCACAAATCGTAATGACATCCACGCCTTTTCACTACGTAATTCTCGTGTTCTGCCCATCCCAGATCCTCATTTAGAAAAATTCCAAATATTTACAGCATTTAGCCCTTGGAATACACTGATTTTCCGATTTATATTTGATGTCATCTCTTTCTAGAACGTCTTCGGCTTATGTACAAGATAAGACTAATTCATGAATCAGCCGCTTACTGCCCGCCCTGCACTGCCCCCTGTGTGTGCTCGTAGGGCTGCTATTTCCTGGTAACTATGTATTGTGCTCGTTGCGACATTATTATTATTATTATTATTATTATTATTATTATTATTATTATTACAAAGGGTACATCTTTTTTTGACTTGACTCAGTATGCAAGCCGGTAGCTAAAGCACCGCTTGCCTGTGGGCAGACTCTCGGGCCTGATTCTCGTTGGGCACATTGATTGAACTCGTTTTGCAAAGCCTTTTGACGGTGTACCTTCTTCGGCGCCGCTTGTCAGGAGAGGAAGCCTGATCCATTGTAACCGGAGACACGTTGGTTTGGCGCTGGACAAAATTGATGACGTGCCTTGATATCATACGATTCTTCCTTGTTTAGATCAAACTTTACAGTAGAAAAGTCGAGACTTTGGTGCTGGAGACACGGCTTAGGGAAATCGCAATATTTTAAGAACGCACATTACACAACACACGGAAGAATAAAACTTTCGACGACTCTATGCATCGTTCCATAATCCTTATTTCTCTCGTTACAATTATCACAAAACGCAAGTTTACGTGGATTCCAAAAGTCTGAGTAAACTTTTTTAAGTTACTTTCTTCTTGCTTAGCTTTACAAGCTACTTGCAGTATACAGTCAACACATTACTGTTTGTTACGCACCATACTGTGCCGTATATTCGATACGACTTATGTTCGAAACATGACTTATTCATGAATTATCCGGTTAATTCGTCCGAAAGCCTGACTGTTTGGATAAAGCTCTGAATGACGATGAACTGATCCTTTCGGGCACCTACCGGCTAATACTGGCATTAGCCACAGAGCAAAAAGTGACATGATTGTGCGAGAGTTAAGAGTCTCGTGTTTATAAGTATATCAGCATTAAAATGCGTTGAAAAGTATGCTTTCGTCAAATTCAAGTTTTTTATGTAAATCGCTCTAGCTCGGAATTGAGGCATCAACAGAGGCATTGGTGATGTTACGCTAGATTACGGGGTATCGTGAAAATAGAAACTTTCAACTGTCACAAAAGAACTCGAAAGAACACATCTTGTCTCTCACATACCTTAGTAGCTTCTCATCAAGAGAGTAATCCCTATTATTCACATATTGTCTGCAATTCCTCATCACCGTACCGTAATTCACCTACCCTAGCCACCTCATGTTGACTAATATCCATTTCATCTCGCTATAGTCTGAAGTATGCTTTGAAACTGTTTCGTTTTCGAACTTTATCTCCCATTTTGGATAGTGTGAACATTAGCCCGATAATTCGCAAATAAACCAGATTCACACATTAGCCGTAACATATCCGTATATAACGTACTGAAATGACAATTTTGTTCTCTGAACAGTCTATTTCTTGAAATATAATAGCCTTATTGTATATTGAATGTTTAAGTGACATTATATTATAACGTTTAAATTGTAAACTTTACACAGTACAATTAGTTTCAATATTTGTTCCATTTTCCGTACAGGATGTTCATACTTCTTTGTTATAACAAGCGGAACAGGAGGGGTCGCAACCAAAATTCAGGTGAAGTATAACATCTGTAACGTATTAGCCAGCGTGCCTCATGGAATCTATTTGGGGACGCTTGGGAGAGGATTAGCCTAGCCACAGGAAGTAGGGTTTTTCCGTAAAGGGAAGAACGCGGAAACGGGAGACACAAGGCTTTGGGAGTTTCCGGCTTATAGAAGCTTTTCACTGTTATAACAAGCGAGGGGGTGGCGTGACGTAGTAGGTCACGTGGGCCTCGCCTATATAACAGAGTGTACAGAGCCAGTGGGTGGGTTCTGGAGACAGCGGGAGAACCTCGTGCGTGTGCACAAAACTTGGCGCCACGACGGTGCATATGCGAGCCAGGCTCGCGAGGCGGGAGTCATTAGTTGACGAAGCCTGCGGACTTTATGTCCTTGGGTGACTGCGGTCATGGGGGAGCGATGCTGTGTGCGTGCTCCGAGGTGAAGAGTGGTTGAGTGCCACGATTCACGCCGATTCTCAATCGGATAAGATCGCTCCTGCGATCGAGGCAAACCAACCGTTGGTGTGCCAGAACGGACTTTGTGTCCCAGCGTGACATTCGGTCACGGAAGCTAGGCTTTGTGCGCGCTTCAAAAGTAGGAGTGGCGAATGCCACAATCAAAAATCATCTTCAATCGGGTTTTGGATCGCTCCCGCGATCAGGGGATAGTAGGTCTATCAGAGCTAGGATGTAAGTAGATTATTAAGTGTATATATTTGTTTTGTTTTCTTTGTTAATAAATATATTGTTATACGAAAGCTCTGTGTCTGTGGTCGCTGTGAGTATCCATGACGTCACACATCGATATTTGCTACTGTGCCTTCCAATGTGAACGTGAAGACGTTTAGGGCAAGAATAAAAATAAACATCACTTTTCGCTCTGAAATTCCCCTCTTTTGCCTACAATCAAACATATATCTCCTTTCACTTAGAAGAACATGTAGAGAATGTTGACCATTATTTCAATTCTCTGAAAGCTGGTGTAATATTCTACACCTACCGCCAACAAACAGCTTTTGTAGATTGTATGGGCGATTTCTAGTACACATTAATCTTGTGGTCAGTGCTAAACAGTTGACTGGAGCCCGACCTTGAAAGCAGCTCATGGATGATCTGCAAATACTCCTTGTGCTTTTCTCTTTGTCATGATTTGGCGTATTGGTTGATTACCTATACGGAAAGGTCCAATCCATGCAATAAAATACAAAGGTTTTGTAACTTATTGTTACTACACGTTTATAATTTGCATTTATTATTTTTATTATTATTATTATTAATTTTATTATTATTATTATTATTATTATTACTATTATTATTACTATTATTATTATTACTATTATTATTATTGTTTCAAAAGAAATCCTAAAAGACTCCAATTTCCTAAAGAAACAAATTAACTCTGGCAAATTCGCTTTGAAAACAGTTCATGTAAAATACGTTCACCTTGTAAAAAAATTATTGTTTTACAAAGCGTGCTCTGTGAACGCGTACTGTAAGTTCAACTATTTTTCTACTTGTATGCAATATATTTATGAACGAATCAACAGATAGACAAATAAATAAAGTAGTAAATAAATGCATAGAAACGAAATAATTATGAAGTCAAAGTTTTTTATAATTATATTTCATTTTCATGAATTCCTCCATGTACAATCCAAATCTTTAAGAAGCGACCTCAAGGGGACCCGGGGACCTAGCCATGAGTCCGATGAACTATTTGTTGGGAGGCTTTCACTTGCTTAAAATTTATTGAAAATAATGAAAAATAAGTCTCATTGCATAATTATCAAATGGCCAAAATTGCGACAATAAACTTTATCTATCACGCCTTGAATAATTTTCAAGCATGTATTTTTAATAAATAAGTTATTTAATTATAAAGAATTTGGTGTTGAAATGTTAGGACTACTTTAACCCTTAAATTTCTCTCTTCCAATATCTGACATATGCGGCCAACCCTGCGAATTCCGCGTAATTTTTAAAGCGCCCACATCAACGAGGTATTTTCCGCATGACCACCCTGTGAAGCCCTTGCTATTTAAGAGGGCACCTCCTCGCGTAATTAGGCGGAACCAACAGCGCCCTCGCGCTGACCCGAGGCGGCGTTTGCCTCAGTGGCACCTCCGCGCCCCACCCACGACCTCTCCCACTGTCCGCGCCGGCTCCTACACTCTCCACCACTGACTTCGACCCCCCTCCTTCACTCAAACACAAACACTCACTCGCACACTCGCTCGGGGTTAGACATTATAAATACTTCAGTCTACCACTTACATTAATGTTAACGTCTATGCGTTGTGCTTATGTTTGTGTTTGCATTGTGTATGGGTAATGTCATTCTCTCCAGTTCGCCCGTATCCGCTTGCTTCCTTGACTTAGGTACCTCTCGCTTCCATTCGCAGATATACCACACTCTCTCCATCTCTTATTTGTACGTCCATTTATTTATTAAAGAGTCATTGTTTTTATACATTGTCTAAATTTATTAAAACATTAAACGTCCACATTATATTTTATAATTACAGTTCACATCACATTTTAAAATATTTAAAATATATCAATTTTATTGTCATATTCTATTCAAAGCGCATTTATATATTTTTTCACAATGGTTCTTTGTCGTGGTCTTCTAATTATCTTCAGGCATCATCAATCATTATGATATTTTTTTAACATTAGTACATTTAAATTTTTAAATATAATTTTAATATCAAATTTTATTACCTAAGCACTATATAACTCTTAATATCAATGTCATTTTTCTCTTACACAACCATACCTATTATAATACATTTTATTTTATATTATTGTGCATACATATAAGACATTAGAAGCTTAACATTCTCTTTATAATGTATTAGTTCCTTATTACATCCTTTATAGAACTGAATCAATTTGTTTTCCAATCTTATACCTCTTAAAGTCTCACGGTCGTCACTTTGTTTACGTTCCATCTTCTTCTGCCTCCAACCCCAGAATGCTAATAATGACCAACCCCAGAATTTTCACAATGTATAAAAACAATGGCTGTTTAAAAAAGAAATGGACGTACATGCAAGATTCAATAAAGTAATAAAAAGTCAAAAAGTTGAAATAGGTCTCTCCATCCCTCCCTGTCCACTTCTCATTCGCATTCCAAGGCTCCTCCTCACCTCCTCCTCCTCACTCCTCCTCACTCGAGTTCACTTTGCCTTTATTCTCCGTTAGTCCGCTTCCCACCCTCTCGTCCTCTTGACCCTCTCACCTCTTACTCCGCGACCTGCCCTTTCACCCGTCCTACCCCTACATGCCCATTGCCCCCTCTTCGACTCTCCCCGCAATGGCACCAACTCCTCCTCAGCCTCACTGTGCTTCACTCCCATCTTCCCCCTTCACTCACCCCCTAATCCCCCTGCCTCCGTGTACCTCTCAGGCCACTTGTCGCCTTCTGACTACAATCTTCCACTCCGATTCGTCCCGTCCCGTTCCCACACGTTCTCCCTGTCCCCTTTTATCACCGGTCGCACACTACCCACGATCGCCCTCCCCTCTACCGGGAGAGGTGGCTCAGTGCATAACTGATGTCATTGCAGTGCCTCTGACCGGAAGATCGTAGGTTCGAGTCCCGACAGTGGCAAGATATCCGACACCAGCTTGGCAGCTAGGTTGAATTCTACCGCTGTCTGGAGGAGAATTATAGCAGCCGGCTGTTCTGATCGGTAGTTTCTCGTGGTTTCTCCGAGCAATACGAAGTGAATGCAGGAGTAGTACCCTAACAAACGGACCGCGGACTGCGCGCGATCTTTCCTTCTTCTTCCTTGTTCTACCCTACCCCTTACTTACACTCACTAATATGGATTGCATTACCTCACATTTCGGAAGACCGGCCGTGAGCTTAGAACTTGCCCCGGCTGGAGCAATGCCCCACTGGTGTGAGCCCCACTGGTGGGAAAACCCCGCTAGCCGACGGTAGGTCGCGATGTAGCAGGGGAAGGCCACCGCCACCTCCAGAGGGAAAAAAACGTGCACTGCACTTACGGGACTAATGATCTCAATAGTTGACGCGCTCGGAATCAGAACCAACCAACCAACTTCCCTCCCCTCTACTCTTCCTCGTCTCATTATTCACTAGCTTCTTTATCTCTCTGCCTCTCTGTGTCTCTCACGCCATCGGTCGCCTTCTAACTACAATCTTCCCATCTCCGCTCCGCCCCGTCCTGTTCCCTTCCCACTAGTTCTCCCTGTCCCCTGCCTCTCCGTCCCCTCTCACCACCGTTCGCTACCTACGTTCACCCTCTCCTCTCCCCCACCCGCCCCGCACCGCCCACGAAGGGGCCATAACTCGATTGCGCGCGATGTCTGGTGCAGCGCGCGTTAATCCAATTACCACGGCCGACGCCACGCCACGCGACGCATTGATTCGTATTTATCCCTCAGCGCGGGCGGAGCGCTGGGGTAGAGGCGGCGGGGCCGGGCGGAGAACTGGGGGGAGGGGGAAGGGGCGGCCGAAGAAAACAGCGAAAATAACTCGAGCCGCCGCCGCCGCGCGCGCGCGCGCATTAGAGTTGCTAATCGAATGCGGGAAATGAGGAGCGATGGGTTCTGCTGCTCGCATGCCACAAGGAGGGTACGCCGCTGCGTGCTTCGCAGTTGGCAATAGTGCAGCTCATCAGTTCTCTGGAAACGTACGACGCCGCCTCCACTCTGCGCGAGGGAGCGTTCTGAAAGACGACGTTTAGTTATTGATTGATTCAGGCGCGGATCCGCGGGGAGGCAAATCAGGGGAATTCTCTCTCCCCCTCCTGAAATTTTTGAGTAACTATTAGTTTTTACTTGTCACGAAACTTTTAAGGCAAAATATATTCCGGTAATTATTAAAACGAATAAAATCGTATCGCAGATTGAACTATGTGTAGCCAGCGACATTTCACAAAATCTGCAATAAGACACATTCGACCAAAACGTTTTGAATTTCCCTTTCCAAAATGTGTCTCTGGATCCGCCCCTATTTGATTTTTCCACTAAGCGTCAAATGCTACGGACGTAGTCTCCTGAGAATAGTACAGTTATATTCCTGGACGTGGCGATGTCCCCTCCAGGAGCGAGAGATCCGATGCCGACCTACAGGTATTTCCCTCTTCAGGTATCTCTTCCAGCGAGATATCGCCCCAGCTGTGAAAAGCTCTAGCTCACGACCCGGTGTCCCGACATATGTCGGTGAGTACTACCTGTCATTGTAATTGGTGTCTAAGGGGCGAGTAAAGGGCGAGAATGAGGGCCAGATCACACGTGGCCCGTTATGGTACTGCTCCAGCATTCGCCAGTTACTTATTGGAGAAACCCCGAAAACTACCAATCAGAGCAGCCCTGATCATTAATTCTCCTACAGACAGGGACAAAGTGTTCGACAAAGCTGTATTTACTTATACTCTAATTGTAACATTAAAGTACGATTTTGAGGATTTTATTTTAAACTTTGGTTTCTGAAAGAGACTGTTTCCATCTGTAAAGTACTCGCAGTACTGCTACGCTTTGCAATATTCGTGCTACTTAAATAATCTTAGGAAGATGATCTTTAGGGGGCACGGAAAGGCAATGGTTTATTGTCACATATTGCACAAAAGCGCCTTTGACAAAATGCGGGGTGTAACGTCGCGCCAGCTGGTCAATAATAGAAACTTAGGGCCCGCGTAACCTGACTTACCTGACATTTTACAAGACTCGTTTTGAATGTACTCTCAATGCAACATTGAAGAACAACTTTTGGGGTTGTTATTGTAAGTCTCGCTTCCTTTAAATATTAGTATTTTTAAGACAACAATGCTACTTTTACCATTAATTTCATAATAATGGTTTGCATGAAACAAATAGAAGGGCTGCTGAAGAAAAGCACACAAAAGATTGTATCAAAAACATGTACACTTTTCAATAACAAAAACAACAACAACAAATATAATAATCTCGAATAACATTGCAATAAATTAAATATGTTAACAGAAAACCCTCAGGAATATTATAATAACGTAACATAATATACGTACAGTATTATTCATTCAGTGCAACAGTCGTTTTCATACCAAGAATACCAAAAAAGTTGATTTCCATAACGCAACAGTGAATGAAAGTATTTCACTGTTTTTCTAGTTTCGAAAGTATAGACACTACTCACATGGCCCTGAGCAGCATAGTTCATTTTTATGCCTCCGTGGGTTGCTAATTAATAATATGATCTGGTAATCAAATTGTATGTTAATTTCTTGGTGCACTGACGCATACATTGGTGGCCACTGCGCATAGCAGGAAAGCAAAGAGGATGTATAATCTTGACTTTTCGCCTCCTGTCCACCTAATAAGAACTCGGAGAGAGCACATCTCGTGCTGGGTGGCCCTGTGAAAGGAATATGCTTCATAGGAGGAGGTTTATTTGTTCTCCAATTTCTCTGAAAATATTAATGTTATGGTTGCAAAGCTCAATAAACACTTGTAAGCAAACCTTCAACGATAGTTCATTTCATAATAAATTCATAGTTTCATAACAAACTCTTCTTCCTGTATTCAGAGTGTGAATAATCTGAGAATCAGTACAGTGTAATTTTGTGATTGAAGCGGTGTTTCTCACAGCGTAAGCCGACAAGGGGGCTCAAGTCCTTCAGTTTTCCTGATCCATTGAGTAAATGCTGAGATGGCCCCTTGTTTTTCTTTTTATAGACATAAATCAAGCTTCACTATGCGCACGTTTTGTTGAACTCTCCTTTTGCTTGTAATGGTAAAAGTAGAGGTAATGGGGAGTTACTATTTTGTTAGCAATGCAGAAAAATCATACAATTCGTTTATCAATGCAAATAAGTTTTATATAACTCGGAAAAGAAAATGTCTATTTTTTTAAATATTGCTAACCTCGCGCTTTTAAAAATGTATTTTAATTATTTATTTTAAACTTTACTCATCTTGCAACTATTTATAGTTAAAATGAGGGGAAGGGGTTCTGTAACTGAAAAAAACGTGCGCAGTTAATCTTCTCCCCCATACGACATGTACAGTTTCTACTTTCTTTTGACCAAATAAATCTAGGCATCAACTAATATAACTGCAGCCTCTCTAACAGGAGTGTTCTAAGGTTTTAGTCCGGACAAAGGCAGGATTTTCGATGAGCTAGGTCGCGTTCAGCCGCTGTCTGGAAGAGAATTCTTGCGGCCGGTTGCTTTGATCTGTAGTATTGCGTGGTTTCTTCGATCAACGCCAGGTGAAAGTCGGAGCAGTACCCTTTAGTAAGATCGACGTACACGATCGACGAAGTACACGAGTATCTTCTCTAGTAAGATACGAGTTCACTGTTACAAAATATAATAAATGTCATATATTATTCTCATTAAATGATAAAACTGTTCCTTGAATATTCATTGCTTTGAGTGTCTGTAGATGTTTATTTGTAAACACGTGTTTGTTGAAGATGGAAGAGTGTCAATGAAAGTGAGAAATTCACTAAATAGTTTGGCAATAGTTACACAAACATCTCATGTACACATCTGCATTTTCAGAAACTTGTTAATTTTCACTACTAGTCACAGTACTTGTCGGTTATTTGATCTGTTTGCATCTGTAAATGCATGTTTATATTAACGAGATTGGTTTATTTTTCATTTCCCAGAACGAACAATTCAATCATGGCATGTGGTAAACTTCATTTTCCACCAACGATTCCATTTAAACCAATGTAGAATGGAGTCTAGTTAATTAGTAAAGTACTATCATATATGAAATGAAAATTAAATCCATCGCGAAATATAACATACAGTTTTGAAAGAAAATAACTTTTATTCTCGGGAACCCATACAATCACGCAAAGGAAAAGCAAATATAAACAGTTTGTTATGTTTTACTTGCTGTTTCATTTCATTGTATTTCAGTCTAATTCCTTGTGGTCACATCCATTGCAGTCTACACAAGTGTTTCAATGTACTACAATGTAGTATCGAGTGCACTGTACAACTGATAGCTCGACCTTCATTTTCGCAGGTACTGACATAGTCGTAAATAACGACAGAAATATCAGGAGAGATAATTATTTTCGATGAAAGAAAAACATTAGAAAACTTGCCAGGAAAAAATACCGATTCCCCTTGGTTATTTTAAATTATAACAGTATTACTTAATTCAATCGCTGTAAAGAAATTTCAGGAAGTTAAGTCCGAAGCATCCATTCTTCTCTTCTTCTTCTTCTTCCCCCATTTATGTATTCTTATTTCCTCTTTGGTTCGCAAAAATATCAATCACATCATATCTATAATAAAAAAAATTAATGTCACTTTACGAATGTTTTTGAATGACCATCCGATAATTCAGAGTTTGACTATTTTATTTCGTTTCATGGAGCTGGAGTTAATTTATTTCACAATCCCTGCAAGGTCGTTTGAATGCTATTGCCTGAATTTTAGTTTCCGTATGAATGCATAATTTTAGCACAAATGACTTTTAAAAATGAGAGCTTGTTTGCAGCTACTTTCAAGTTAAATTTTATAATACATTTTATATTCAAAACAATTATTGAGTAATACAATATGCTACATTAGCGTGGTACCTCTGGGAGGTATTGTCATGTTAAAAAGTGTTATTTGCGCTTTGCAAGTTCAATATGAAAATAAATATTTAACAAATTACAGTTGAAAGGTTCGTCCATTTCCAAGCTTTTAAAACTAAAGTATCGATAAAAGAACTTGTTTATTTTTTTTAATTACAAAGTTGGATTTAATTATCATCAAACTAATTAAAAAATTCCTAACGTTACTATTGCAAATGTTAAAATTTGCTTCACAATCTTGGTAGTTGTTGAGATTTGATTCATAAATACCTTAACTGTCTTCCTCCTAAACCTCAATAACACCCATTCCAAAAAATTATCACTATGGAGTTGGAAGAGGCGAAAAAAATGCATTTCTTCGCTGTGTTAGTAAGCCGGAAAACTAGGGGTAGTCTAGGACACAATATTTACAGGAAGCCGAAAAGCTGAACCATACCAACTTTTACATGCACACTGCCTTGCACCACAACCCGGCAAGTACAAGGGGCGTTTTGAAAACTGGCCATCAGAGCAACTAGATTGTTTGATGAGGAATCCTTAGTTTGTGAAATGGAGCTCCTCAAGGACACAAATCTAGGCAATGTGGTGTTACTTTTCCCATCAAGCCGTACCTCACGCAGCGGCCATCTCTAGCTTGGAGGATCACATAACTGGTGTTGTTACCAACTGCTAGATAACCATTTTTCTCATATATTCAAGGGATAAGACAAAAATAGCCCTCGGTGGAGAATTGGCCACGCCTTTCTTTTTGACATCATCCGTCTTCTGGCCAGGAGAGACCGTTGGGAACCAAAAGTGGCGGTGGAAATCATCAAACATCCCCAAAACTTCAATGCTTACAGTGGCATACGTGTCCACGAGATCTATTTTACCGCCACGCCTAATAACATCAGAGCGCAGTTCCGTTGCTCCTTAACGTCCGACCATGGGCTGTCCCTTTCTCTTACCTCACCCGTAGCCCGATTGCCCGGCCTATTACATGATGGGTCGATGCTTTTTCCGCATTGGCCGATCGTCCGACGAAAAGGCAGGCAGTTTGAGCGAAACAACATTCTTTTCAAACCCGCGCACATTCTACCTCTGAGCATTTCGCACCGAGGAAAGTCGCAATGAATGCCGAAGCGTTGGCAACTATGACTAGGACGTGACGTCTCCCGGACAATTAAGTACCTACACTCCTAATTACCACGGTCCTTCAGTATGAAACGTCATGGGGTTACATCTCATTGCGTTATGTATTATCTAAATTTCTCCGGCTGAATTAACAAACTATTTGTGCACTTTGTAGCGTAGTAAGTCGGTGAGATGGATCGCAATTGAAGTGATACGATTTGTTGTTTATGTACTAAGCTTTTATTTAAAAAAAGAAAGTTTTCGAGTTTATCCTGTCGCTTTGTTACGTAACATTCTCAGTATTATAAAGTAAGTCTAAATGCTGGCTATTCCATTGTGTGCAAAGAAGTAAGAATATAAGGTATGTAAGTGGTGAGATAGAAGACCAGCCCTCACGACCTGATTCTCCATTAATATAATTTAATTACTTAAATTATATTCATTGTTGGGTTACAGTTTCTAGACGTAGCCCATGTTTTACTATTTTTATCATTGTAGTGGTAATTTTAAGAGGTTCAAACTATCGCCATCTAAGAAGTTCGTAATAACATGTATTAGCAATATTTGGAATATTATTTGCTTATGGTGATTTTCTTTTCACAATGTCACTGCAAAAACAACAGGACAACGGCTAAATGAAAGAAGCAGTGGTAGCTGTAAGAAACAAAACTCGGCGGCAGTCGATATTTATGGTGGTGCCACAGCCATCAGTCAACATTTTGCGCATGTAGAGCAGTCTTTTTTCTTTGCGGTTCAGCGTAGAAGTACTACCAGTTTACCCGCAAAGTGTTTTCTTAGTCCCCTAAAAGACAAAGGTTGAAGGTGTGAATTAGCCGCACAGTTTAGTGGGTCTTTCTTCAAAAATGCGATGCGAATATGTGAAGTAAATAAACAATACCAAAGTGTTAGTCTTTAGTCTGCAAATATTACGCAAACAAAAGCGTCAAATCCAAAAATGAAGATGCGCAGAAAATTTCAAAGCGATGTCGCAATATTTTGAGAGTTTGCGTGTAAAATCTTGTTTTTTTAATTATTTTTTATTGTTTTTACCTTTGTGCGAAGTGCACCCATAAAATAAGTTTCCCTAGGACATGAAAAAAAAGAATCACAATTTCATGGAAAAACTACATTGTAGCAGATAGAGAACATGTTGCTCTATTTTTCCCCATCACCACCAGATGTGAGGCATTTGTCGTACTGTATGATAAATATTTGTATCCTTGTGTCATAGAAGTCTGCCGCCTGGGGTATGAACCATTGTTTGACAGCCAACTCCAATTGTGTCGCTATGATAAACGTGCTATGTTTGTTGACCGGACAGGAATTTCTTGAGGTGTAAGCGACGGCATCTCAGTGCAGTTTTTTTTCTGCACGATAATGCTTGGCCACACGCGGCTCGGCTCTCATCAGATCACATGTAGTAGTTCGGCTGGGAATTGTTTGATAATTCACCCCATAGTTCGGAACTCGCCCCCGGCGATATCTATCTTTTCTTGCACCTAATGAAATTCCAGACCGATCAACATGGGTGTCACAAGCGACACAGCGAAGCCCAGTCAAATTAGACCAAAATATGGTGATTGAGTGAAATAAATCCCAGAGTTTTGAAATTTGGCACGACTGTTTGTTGGTATCTACTGCATATCATACTAAAAATCCTGAAGTATGTGGAGTGAGCCGGGGATTGTGAAGATATTCGTGAGTTGGTTTTCTACGTTGTTGTTTGTTGTTTTTTTGCATTAATCTCCGTAACTATCAATCTTACAGAAAATGTTTCTCTATACTAAATTAAAGAAGGCAACATTTACTACAAAATCGTCCCTTTAGGGTTTTGTTTTTATATGCTTTATAAGTCCTTGTTTTTGTTAACAAGGCCCTATTTTGGTTATCTCCCCTATAATAATGACGTAATGGTATGTGCAATGTACGAAAGTAATTTTATTTTGGTTTGATAATTATCAGCTCTCTGTACATTCATATTTTGCGCAAAAACCGAACATTTTACATCTTACGAAACCTTGTTTTGTGCAGTAGACTCTGGAGCACCCGAAGTCATTGGGTGCAAAACTATCTCGGGTACGTAAAACTCTGATAAGCCGTAGTTTATTTGATAAGGATTGTGTACAAATCTTTTGCTAAAGGACTGTGTACACTGTCAACATGTGTATAAATTACATAAAACAATGTAAATGTAATAATCACGTACCTAGTAGGACAAATAATACTTAGAATGTCATTGACAAACGACACTCTCAATGTCTGACGACAGGATCCAATGATTATGGAATTGGGGAGTGTTTCAATATTCCTAAAATCGCTCAGGGCATAGACCGTTTTGCAATGAAAGTTTTGATAGGATTGATAGTTATAGAGATATAAAAAACGTAGAAATCCCATCCTTAAACACCTCCCCCACCCCAAGCTTACTCCACATGCTTCAGGATTTGTAGTACGATATGCGGTACATACCAATGAACAGTCGTGCCAAATTTAAAAACTCCGGGATTTTTTCACTCGATTTGTCTAATTGGACTAGGCTAGAGTTATAAATGGCTGTCAAACTGTGGTACCTCACCCAGACTGCTACATTACAGGGTTACAAATGTTGATACCGCAATGTGACAAACTTCTCAGTTCTAGTGGTGAGTATGAGAAAAAATAGTGCAACATGTAGTGTTTATGCTACAATAACATTTTTCATGAAATTTTGTTTTACACTTTTTGGTTTACAATTTTCTGGTACACCTCCCAAAATGACAAAAAATAAAAAGCAATTTTAGAGATTCAAGATATTTAGCCCTATCTTCATTACGCGATGATTGTAATATTGTGTGATGTGGTGGGCGATATCTGGAATGTATTCTTAAGAAAATAATGTGTATTTTTTACTTACGAAAACGCCCATTAGACAAATGGGCAAATGGTGTTAATTTCAGAAAACTCTTATGACCATGAAGTACTTTTGTTTAAAATCTTCTTGATTGGTAATGTTTGTTCTTCTTCCTGGCACTATAGTCTTCAGTGCAGCAGACATCATCGCCGAATTGCGTTATTTAATATATCTATATGAAAATTATACGTTATTAAATATATCTATATGAAACGAAATTTCTATATGAAAATTGGAAATTGAAGAATGGTTATTTCAAATGAAATAGTACAAATGAATTCAATCGAGACTGTAGAAATTATTTTCAATATTCATGTAACAAATTTATGGTACTTAAGGTAAGTGAGGAAACAGCAATAGTTTGTTTTTGATGAATCACTTACTCAATAAACGAATGCTTGTTTAGATTGTGCGATTTCTATATGTATTTTAATTCATCCCAAATTGAAAGAAAAAAGGTACCATTTTATTACATATTTTTATTAACCTCTTTCTGCACTGACTATTTATACTTTGCGATATGTGAGGTACTACATTCCGAATTGCGATGCATGTTGTGCGATCTTACGACACATTTATCTTTTGTCAACACGGTACTTCTGATAGGATTGCGTATGCGTCGCGGTTCACTACAGCATACCAATGACTCGACGCCGGAAAACATATATGGGTCGTAATATGACGTATTTGAAAAAAATCCACAAATTACACAAATATATTAATTTATCTAAAAAAACTATCTCTTTAAGTTCATAACGGTGAAGAGAAATCATCATTATTGTCCGTGTTTTGTTAGGAAATAAGCGGAATGATTGTATTACAAGATCGTTTCCTAACGACGATATTTAGGGAAAGCAGTGAAACAAAGGAAATTCTGAGAATTTCAAATTGTGATAATTCATGAGGTGTATGAACCCGGAACCTCACTTGCGAGTCGTTAAACAACTCTACAGCATCGCTGCCCCCTGTCGCCCGATTCTCGCGAAAAACAAAAATGGAGGTCGACAAGAAGAACCAATGGACAAGCACACAGTGCGAACAAGAACAATTCCAAGGATCGTTCGGGAAGCTGCAAGTTCTCCGGACTGAGAAGGTCGTTAAAAAGAAAAACAAAGATTTGCTTCGTTTCAGAGGGCACTGACCAAGGTGCACTGTAACGTCCGGGTGCTATTGGATGGAAATATTCTGTCGCGATAAAAGACTGTTCTCTGTCACGTCCTTTCATTCAAGGCAATGTTGCTTAATTACAAACGTATTATTCTAACTGGAACCTTATCTATAAAAATTGTTTTTCGTATTGCTGTATTGTGGTATTGACATTATGCAATCAAAGACAGAAGCGATTAGTCACTATTAACAGCTGGCGTCCGTTAAGGATTTTGACCTCTAAGAGCAATCGAAACAAATAGCTATAAATGGTATAATGATTACTCCTATTCAAATATCATTTTTTAATTTTAAAGAATGGTTTCTGAGAAAGAGATATCAATAGGAAATAATGAACGGCACGCGCCGACATCACAAATAACCAACTATGTTGGTTATTTGCTCATTTTAGCCTAATGACGTTAAGAACTATTTTATACATGCCGCCACGTAGACACAGAAATGTGCGACGGGAGTTGCTCATGTAGAGTAAAAGATAACCACGATTTAAACTTTCAAAATTACATCGAAGTACTGCCAAAACAAGCACGCTTCCTTTCGAGATTCGAGCTCGCGACTCCAAATGGTGAGCGAGACAGTGTGTTCATGCAGTGCGTTCATGCACGGCGCCATCTTGTTGTAGTAGATACTGCAACCAAACGTAAATAGGAAATCGTTTCACATACGGAAAGGAGTCCTATCACATTTGATTTCATAAATTAAAACATTATTCATTGATGTGACTATGTTTATGTGCAATATCAGCATTTCCTATTATTCATTATTGCCACACACTTAAAAAATTATTCTGTAAAATGAGAATGTATAGTAAGTACGGACTATATTGCGTGATCAGATGATATGCATTTGTACCTTCATAAAGGCAATTGAGAGACAATAATTAATTTTTTTTAAAAAATAAATTTTGGGAATGCATTCAGCCTTCGTTGTACACAGAGCCGCGTCCAAGAACATGGATGGCTGCGGGTTCGAATACCTTATAAATAATGGGTTTTATGAAATTTATCTTGTGGATGAGGCGTTCTCTGTTTTATATACCTCTTCATATGCCATCTGAACTGTTTCATCTCTCCTCTTCTTCGCCCTACTAATTTTCACGCAGTTGAAGACGAATACAGATGACGTGATTTTAAGGCGGAGACGTGATTTTAAGGCGGTGGTCGTCTTGCTCTTCTATGCTCATAAATAAGTATGCTGCACATTAATCTTATAAATCGATTTGAAATTGACATTATCTATGATATTTAACACCGTAGTAGCCTCTTTATAGTGACCAGACCACTCACCTTCCACCTCTGGGGACCGTGGCTCAAAGCCGGGTCCACATACGTGGAACTTGTGAAGAATAATATGGTTCACGGCAGGTTCTTTCTGAACCCTCCCGTTTTCTTTGCCACTCATCCCATCATTGCACCATCATCACTCACATGACGCATCTTTCAAACCATTCATCTCAGGTTCAACCAGAAATATTACGTAATGAATAATTAAGATGATTATCTACAACTAACGTTAAAGTTTTTTGAAATTATTATATACGATTATAAATGGTAACACATTAAGAATCTATTGCTAATATGTTGCTTGGCATTTCATTTAAAATATTACTTAAGTTTTTGAAAATTGAAAGGATTTCAAATTATCAGCTTCCATTGCAGCCAGCGCTCGCCCATTTCAACGGAGACAAGCCGTTTCAATTTCATTGTTTTCCTTTTGAAGCAGATGGCTACAACCTTTAGAACATACGTTGCTCTTTCTGTTCACGCTCTTGATATGCTTATGCAGTATGTACAACATGCAACTCTCAGAAAAAGCTATTTCTAGGCCCTACCCAACATACAAAGGACGAAACACTTATTCCAATAAACCTGTACAAGTTTTAACTGCTTTGATTCATAGGGTCAAGGTTCGAAGTTCCTCCTTGAGTAAAGCTAGCCACCTACTGGCAATTCTCGCTTGACGAGCCTACCTCTTACCCCTGCCACCTCCCGTTCACAATGGGGAAACAATGCTGCGGTGACAGATTTACAATCGATTCAAGAGAGACTCACCAGCACTACTTGTTCGCGTATAAACCTCTTAAGGGCGTGTATGTTTGTCCATTCATTATTCCTTCATCTCTCATAATTCACCTCCGCTTCTTACTAACGTAGGCGCGTGGAATGCAGTTTTCAGAAGCCGTTTCGTCCATCTCGAAAATGCATGGCTACCAGTCGAGTATGGGAGGAAATATATTTCTGGACATAAAAACCATGGTGATCAGTGTGGTCCAACGTTTATGTCGCCTAAATATTATTCGATCCATAGTACTAATCACTACAGCACATTTAGCTGGGGGTACTAAATCATCAAATCAAAATCAAGCATATGTTGTTTGTGTTTTTATAAATATATTAACCAACTACAATCGGTGGTATTGCAGCAGAAAAAATTAAAAATACACCAAAATTTAGCACGTTGGCAAAAAACAACATACCGTTATACTCGCGCATAACACTGGAATTAATAAAAAATAAAACAAAAACAGGCTTCAAGAGTACTTTAATAACATAGTATAGAATACACCAACACAGAACAGCAGTAATATACATACTACGAATATAAAAACAGTTGCTGTTTCATAACGCAACATGTGAATAGAAAATATTTAATGGCGGGCGGCCTCCTTCTTGGTGCCTTGCTATCGGATAATGACAGTTGTGTCGCAAGCAACGAGTACTGAGTATGAGAATTCAGGCGCGCAGATGAGTACAAGTGGACATTAAAATACTTGTATTTTTAGTCACAATCGAAACTGTTTTGTAATTTTAAATTTTTTTCTGAATTCCCAGAGTCTAAGGAAACTATAGACACCTCTCGTATGGACGGGGGTGTATTGTTTGCTTTCGATTTCTGAAAATTAGTAATATAGATAACCGACATTTGTGAAAACGTCTTCCAAATGTTAAACCAACTCCGAAAGTGCAGTCAAAACTGCACCACGTTCCTAAACGTAGCCGCGAAAAAAACAAAACAGCAAACACTCGCGAGCAAGCGCTGCATCCGAGAAGACAAAGGAAAGGCTTCTACTGTCACAACGTCGGCGGGCGTGTGAGGAGGAGTCGGCGGCGGGCGGCAGGGAGGGGCGGGGCGGGCGGGGCGGGGCGGAGCGGGAGCGAGGGTGGGGTCGGGATGGCAGAGCGAGACGGGGTGGAGAGGTGAGGGCGGGAGTGGGCGAGGCACAGAAACGCAGAGCACCTCACGGTGGCTTGATATTCGCTAAAAGCGGACAAAACTGTCCAATTTCGATTATTTAAACATTTAATCAGAAAAACCTCCCGTGTCGTTTGTTGCAACTGTCTTTCCACTTTTTACTTTCTCGCTACGAAGTAGAGAGGGAGTTATGTAATTCTGCGCGAAAAAAATGTGGATTTTCGACAGAAAAACTCTTATGGTAACGAAAAAATGAATAAATCCAGTTGATTAACTTAGAAGAAATCCTTTAACACTGGGGATAGCCAGAATCCGTCTTGTGGCTCCTTGATACCGAAAACTCGAATGTTCAAAATGCTCAAAAAGTTCCTCTGCCCGTCCGTCTGTGAACATATCGTTCACAGCAATCCCTTGAATTTGAAATCGATATTATAATTTAGGGGGTACTTTACATGAACCACTTGGGACATTTAAAAAAATGGCTCAATGGTTTTTGATTTAATTTTGTTATTGGATAGTGTGAAGGACGTTTTAGAGAATGATGCAGGCCTCATTTTCATGGGTAATTCAGATTTTTTGAAAATTGCTAAAATTCAAAATTCTTCCTACAACTATAATTGTGAAGCTAGAGACGTTTTTTCTGCAAATATCTCAACCAACCCTTACCCCAGCGACTCACCGCCCCAGCAGGAACAAGATGTAAGCTTTCGACTTGCCTCCCGACGTGTGTCGTAGTGTAGTGGAAGTGAGAGTAAGTGTGTATAAGTGTAAGGGGAGAGAATATGGCAAGGGAGTGAAAGAAAAGATAGCGTGAGATTCGTGGACCGTTTGTAATGGTACTGCTCCGGTATTCGCCTAGTATTGATCAGTGACACCACAGAAAAGTATCGATCTTGAATTCTCCGCCAGACAGCGGTTAAATTCGACCTAGCTGTACTGCTAAAGTCCCGCCACCACCGGCACTTTAACTGTAGGACCTCCCGATCAGAGTCACTGCAGAGACAGCGTCGATTCTTGCTCTAAGCTGACTCAAGCAGCATGCGTAAGATGTGTAACTCTACTACTCATAAGTGATTTAAGTGTTGCTACTAGAAGAACAAACGTATTTGAAACAAATATTTGATTTTGTTATTTTGTCGTTTCCTTGAGGTGACTACAGATCAGAATTCCTACTTTAAAAATTAACATACACCCTTACATACAAATTTTACATTTTGAAATATCGTGGATCATTATGGAGTATCGCAGCGAACATATTGGAAAGCATTTGCGATGACTCTCCCATGTTTATTCAATTGAATGAAATTCGCCCCTAAAGTCGCGTAGAACGCAAGTTTATGGGCTCGAATCCAAATAATTGCAGGTCATCGATACCACATAAATAACTATAGGCATGAGAAGTAAACAGTTGCCTAGGTGAGAATTCCACAGGCTGGCTGCTGTGTTGCTTGCATGATTTCCTCTCATTAATTCTCGACGCACGCCAGAAAAGTATTTAACACACTGCAGAGCTGACCAGGTTGTGTTAACTAGATGCAGCATAGATCACTCCAAGCTCACACATGCTCATCTGATCACCGTAAAAACGGCTATTAGGTGTAATGTATCGATGTGTATTAATAATCTATTTCTGTGCCCCAGGTTTGAGGCCGACCGGCCGAGACTTGGTGTCAATAATGACATGGCAAAAGTACTAAAGAATAGAGAACAATGCAGTCAGTTTCACAATATTTTCAAAGACATAAATTTGCACAGTGATATATAAGAAAAATGTATAAAGTAGTTAATAATGTGAAATGAATATTCCCACCCAAAGTGTCAAAACGCTTTGTAGAAATGTAGAAAAATAACGCCATGTAGAAAAATAACGTTATTGTGTGGATGTCGCTAATGACCTTTTGTTGTTAATACGACATAAAATAAGTACATTTAAGTATTTAACACGCCACCTATTGTGAGTGACAGAACTTTCCCAAAACTTTAATGTAATATCTTAGAGAGCAGGGAAAAGGCTGAAAACTCGACTTTTCTACTAAAAATGAAATAAATATTCTACAGGATTCTACTAATTACTCTCTACATTTGTTGACAATGAGATTAGTTGCGGCTGTATTAATTAGTCCTGGAGGGGTAGTGTATGTTTTTTCAGGTGACGTTGCGGTAATCTTCGCTGATGATGAGATCCGGCGCCAACCTAGACTTCAGATTTCGGGGGTTTCCCCAATAAGCTCTAAGCTCCCGACGTGTATGGTGCTGTAGTGCATGTAAGTGTAAAATAGGACATATAGCATGTGGGGTATGTAAGCGGTGAGGGCAGGATAAGGAAGGGGAAATAACGATCGCTGTGTGATTTGAGGTCCTTTTCTTGTGCAGTTTTGCTTTGGCGTTCGCCTGGAATTGATCAGAGAAACCACGAAAAACAACCTATTTGAGCTTCCGACCGCTAAGATTCCCCTCCAGACAGCAGCTCACTTCGACCTGGATACCTAGCTAGTGTCGAAAATTCTGATACCGTCGGGACTAAACCACTATGACATCCCGATCATAGGCACTGCAGTGACATCAGTTGCTGCCCTGAACTTCCTAAGACGGGTTTTTGGAGAAGACACAGAATCAAATATTCGCCTGGTTGTTCTTAGTCTCAAGAGAGAGAGAGAGAGAGAGGATTCATGTACTGCATTTTAATGATTATAAAATGCATCAATCGAAATGTGAATATATATATATATATATATATATATATATATATATATATATATATATATATATAATTTCCTGGTATAACATGATTCTGAGTGGCAAAAGTCTTTGCTGATACAAATTTTATATTTCTGTCAATGTTCTTTTTCGTATTTTATACTACATGTTAATATAACAGTGTAAGTTAAAAATAACTTTTTCGTAAACAGTTTATGTCAATTTCTACTGCTATTGATGAAATTGCACATCCTATTTTTGCGTTTTGCGCTCTTTGTAGGGGCCCAAAATATGAAATTTTCTAGTCTGAAAATGCAAAGACTATTACCGTCTTAGATGGCTGAAGCCATGAATTGATGTCACTACTGGTCCTCTAACCGGAAAGTCCTAGGGTTCGACGGAGGTAGGATTTTCGACTGTACCTTCGTAGCTAGACCAAGTTCAGCCGGTGTCTGGAGGGCAATTCTATCGGCCGGCTGCACTGATCGATAGTTTTCGAAGTTTCTCCGATCAGTATTAGGCAAATGCTGGAGCAATTCACTAACAAACGGGTTACGAACCGTTGGCAATCTTACCTTTCTCTTCCTTGCTCTATCCTCACCCCATACTCACGCGCAGACACTTACATGCATTACACATGCCGGGGGACCGGTCGAGAGCTTAGAACTTGCCCCTGTTGGGGCGATGAGCCGTTGGTGGGAGATACCTGGTTGGGAAAAAATCCGCAAGCTGACAGGTAGGTCGGCGCCGGATTTCGCCATCCAGCGAGGGAAGATCACCGCCACCTCTCACCATCGAAACATGCAATGCCCAGAAACACCAATCATTCAATCAATCAACCAATCAATCAATCAACCAATCAATCAATCAATCAACCAACCAATCAATCAATCAATCAATCAATCAAACTAAGAAAGAAACAAACAAAGAAACAAACGAACGAACAAACAAACAAACAAACAAACAAACGAGAAGGCTTTTGCATGACAATTTTGGCCCGCTTTCCCCGCCGCCCGGCCCACAGCGTGTCGTGTCCTTTGGCACGGTCGCCTCCGAAGCGCATTTCGCATGCTGTGCAGACCGGCGGGCAGGCGGGCGGACGGCCGGACGGCTGGCCGGCCGGCCGGACGGGCGGGCGGCGGGCGGGCGGCCGTCTCGGCGGAGGCGGCGGCGGCGGCGGCTCCGAATTCAGGGGGCCGAGCGAAGGCGCAAGCGCAGCCCAGACGCTGAAAAAACCTGAAGAACGAGATGCAACTCTCAAAACATCACCAAAACGAGTAAACAAAACGACAGACGCCTGCCTGCACACTAGCAGAAATAAAAGGGTTATTTCCCAATAATAAATGGCACTCTGTGACATTCAACTGTCTGCGAGGAAGGAAAGAAAATAAATATTTTTTTGAAAGAGAAAAAAAATTAAAAGATCGCCTTTAGAACGGGGCGAAACTACGGCTCAAAGTCGAAACAGAGAGCGGGAGAGAGAGAGAGAAAAAAAAAAAAAAGAAATCGCCTAGCTTGAGTGCAAGAACATATCTGCATCCACATAACAAACCCAAGACCAAAAAGAATTGCGCCGAAAGAATTTTGCGAACAGGTTCCATGTCTGACTGCCAAAACCTGTTTTTATGCAAATAAGACATTAAACTTGGAATAGATCTTAGCCCTAGTCCATGTGAAGGACTTCAGCCGGCGTGAAGCGTAGGACACGCCATCTCGCTGCACTCGACCCGTCTGCCGTGCGGCGCGACGGGACCAGCGCAACAGACGCACGCGGCGCAATTCAGAAAGGCGTTGCGAGCACAGCCACTCTCACGGAGGCGTGCATCCTCGGGGACAGAAATGAAGAAAATGCTCCCCCCCCCCCAAAAAAAAAAATCTGTAACTTTTAATTTCAACCTTTCACGCAACTTGCAAGCAAAAATATTTATCGGGTAGTAAGGAAAACTAATAAAATTGTTGCCGATCCTGTGGCCGAGATCGCTAAAGCAGTAGTGCTGTAGCCATCTCGAATCGAAGGATTGCGGGATCGAGTCCTGCCTCGGGCATGGTTATATTGTGTTTGTCCTTTCACCCCTATCATCATTATATCGTGTCATCCTCACAGTTACCATACCGTCACAAGCAATAGTGGTTGCTAATGACCTAGAAGTTGATGCGACGTTAAATAATAATAATAATAATAATAATAATAATAATAATAATAATAATAATAATAATAATAATAAATAAAATCGTGTCGTAGCATAAGCTGAGTGTAGCCTCTGAAAGTTTACAAAATCTGCAATGACACATTCGACCAAAACATTTTTAATTTCTCCTCCCAAAATTTGTCTGGATCAGCCCCGGGCTCACGGGATCAAATATACGAGATGCGGCTGATCATATCCTACTCAGAACTAAAGCTACGATGGGCTCATACCCATTCACTTGATCAGACTTCTCAGATCTGATTGTTCACAAACTCTTTAGAAGTAAAGATTTAATAGACAATGCGAACTCGCTTCATCAGCGCCCCTAGATTAAATTCTTGAAACTCTCTCTAGAAGTAAAGCTATGATGATAGTTCTTGCATCATCAATGTCACAAGGCCACAATCATAATGAAGATCGATAATCATTAGCCGTTATTCTATTCACGATGGAAAAACATATTAATTTTGGTATGAAGCACACAAGTAAAGCTACCAATGAAACACGTTTCCCTGATAAGCCAATGAAATATAAAATTACCCTTTTTAACTTATTGAATTGAATGAAGAATGATTGAAATGAAAGCTTAACATCCAGTGGGTATTTTCATGTAATATATTATAAATGTACTATGTAAGTCCTAACGATTCATGTCAAGCCGAAAAGACTGGAAAGTAATTCACAACGTTTCACCATAATAAGTGAGGTCCCTTGACACCTCTTAACACACGTATTGAATTCTTCCAGAACATTCTAGAAGAATTCGACCAAAAATGTTCCTTCGACTAGTCGTGTTGAGATGAATCGAATGAGCTCTTAATCCCCTCTGCAACGTTCCTTAATAATAAACACTAAAACACGTTTCAGATTCTTATCCTCCACGAAAACGGACGGACAGATGGACGGACATACGCACGGAGAAAGGGTTGCTTAGACGGACGGACACACACTCGCAGATTACGCGATCATATAGACACCCGACCAATAATTAATTACGAAACTAAAAGTAACAATAATACAACCTTGCCTGAGGGAAACCGACTCATATCCTTCTCTGGGCGTGGATGTTCGTTCTGCGTCTTTGTATGTGTGTGTCTGTTTTGTCTAGCGGAAGACCTCGTGTTCTGCTGACACCATATTTATTAATTTACTTGTTTGTTTATTTAACGGAAAAAATGTTCACACTGTGTCTGACGTAGAATGGAGAAAAGTGCAAACTATGTATGTTTCCTGCAGCTCTGAGAATCCTAACCTAACTCGAATTCATATTATTAAGTTGAACTGTGAATGTAGGTAGCAAACAACGTTTTTGGCAAGGTATAAGAAATTATTCGCTTCCGTATTGTAATGAAAATATTTTCAAAGGCTAATCAGCTACAGAATTTGGCTATTATACTTATGGTGCGCTACGTGAAAGAACGTCGTCGACTTACTTCCGTGAGAACATGGAGAATGAGGATAATAATAATAATAATAATAATAATAATAATAATAATAATAATAATAATAATAATTATTATTATTATTATTATTCGTATATACGAGCCTGTCTAATCATGACTAAAACCTGCCGCCTCCTCGGCGCAGACGACGGCTAGTGAAGGTTTCGAACGCATCTGGGCATGGCCTCCGTCCTCCTAGCTTTGCTTTACAGCGCAGCGGAAGGGGGCACACTACTGTAACGTATTAGCCAGCGTGCCTCATGGCATCTATTTGGGGACGCTTGGTTGCGGATTAGTCTCGCCCACAGAAAAGGGTTTTCCGTAAAGGAAGAACGCGAGACGGGAGACACAAGGCTTGGGTGCTTCCGGCTTATAGAAGCTTTTCACTGTATAACAAGCGAGGGGGTGGCGTGACGAGGAGTCACGTGGGCCTCCGCCTATTATAAAGAGTTGTCGGAGCCAAGTAGGCAGTTCTGGAGGACCGTGGGAGAACCTCGTGGCGTGCACAAAACTTGGCGCCAGACGGTGCATCAATGCGAGCCAGGCTCGCGAGGCTGGAGTCATTAGTTGAGCGAAGCTGCGGACCTTAGTCTTGGGTGACTGCGGTCACGGGGGAGCGAATGCTGTGTGCGTGCTCCGAGGATGAGAGTGGTTGAGTGCCACGATTCACGCCGATTCTCAATGCGAATAAGATCGCTCCTGCGATCGAGGCAAACAGCGTTGGTGCCAGAACGGACTTTGTGTCCCAGCGTGACACCCGGTCACGGAAGCTAGGCTTTGTGCGCGCTTCAAAGAGGAGTGGCGAATCGCACAATCAAACCATCTTCAATCGGGTTTGGATCGCTCCGCGATCAGGATAGTAGGTCTCATCAGACGCTAGGGTGTAAGTAGATTATTAAGTGTATATATTTGTTTTGTTTTCTTTGTTAATAATATAATTGTTATACGAAAGCTCTGTTCTGTGGTCGCTGTGAGTATCCATGACGTCACACTTACAGTGTTAAACATACGTAAGATTGTGAGTGCGAACTATGAATACTGCAGATACAGCATGTTATGGCTCTACTAGGGAAATCTCTGCGAATTTACTTGACTTGAGATATTGTGAAAGTAGAGATTGTCATAATAAATAATTTATCACAATAACATGCGTCTGTATAATGAATTACGAAGTGCTAAAGTTAAATAAATTATATATTATATATATATATATATATATATATATATATATATATATAGAGAGAGAGAGAGAGAGAGAGGAGAGAGAGAAATAAAAGAGTTAAACAAGTTATATTTACATGTTAACAAGTAATATCGTGTATTTTGCCATGTAGTGTGGTCGGAGATAGCTATCTAGTTCGCCGCCTGTGCGGAGTGATTTCCATCGGACGTTGCCATCCGGGCGTGGTCTGCGGCGGGATCGCTTACTGGCGAAACAACACGCCAAATTAGTTTACTTGCATTGAAAGAAGATAAGATCTCGCTCGTAGGCCGTCAGTAATCAGAAACCGCGTTTCTATTAACGATTTTAGAAGCCAGTCTGTCAAAAGTTGAATGCCATTGTTGGTGACGACAGAGCTCAGGGATTCACCAGTATCATCGCGGATGTTAGTCACAACCTCCGGGAGCGAGACCACCACAAATGTAGGGTGGTTCCTCCTCACCACAGGAGCAGTGAGGAGAATCCTCTAGTGAGAGCGTAGGCTTCCGCGCCGGAGTCAGTATTGTGCTTGGCTGTCCCGGGTGACTCCGTCATGCGGAAGGTGCCCAACGTTTCGGTCGCCATTCTGGACCTTCCTCAGGCATAATGCGCATTGCGGAAAGAAGTGTGGGAGGTCCTACAATGCATAGTCGTCTGTCCAAGTGTGAAATAGGAGGAAAGGCGTAGGAAATGCCTGGAGGGATTGAGGCCATCTCCAGTGAGAGACATAGTCTTCTGTGTGAAGATAGCGTTTGCTTGGTTCGACCACAGTAAACTGACTGACGTATTTCAGTTATATTTTTTTTAACGTTTAGAAAAGTAAGTTATGGCAATTTTTCATTACAAACAACACATGTGACCAATGAAGACAATTGCTTTTTAGATATCAACAAATATTGTAATATTTGTATTGTGAATATTGTATTGTAAATATTGTATTATATATATTGTAATATATATAATATATATAAGGAGTCATTGATTGGCTATGTTGATTTACTGATGAAGCTATATTTTAAGAAAAGAAATTTGGCAGTTTCGATCCAGGTGCTCCAAGGTTCGAAGTGTCACTTCACATTTTCAGAATAATCTCCGTAGGATCCGTGATATGATAATATCATAGAAGTGTGACGTAGTGAAATAAGAAAATATTTCAATAACAAAATAAAAATAATATATTCGAAGATTATGTACAAGTTACAATGAATTGCTATATTTTAAAACACTCCGGCAACCTTTTCCTTTCAGAACACTGCTTTAACCGCAGAAAACACAAGCCACGCGTGATGCGCGCCGTCGGACCTCTGTCCCGTGACAATTACCGTCACATGCTGAGCCACAAAAGTAACCCGGTCGTGGCGACCGTGTGCCTACAGCACGTGAGATTGTCTGGCCCTTACTCTCCGGACATCTCGCCCTCACTCCTACACTCCATGTACATACACGTCAAGCTACCCGATGCAACTGAATGAGAACGCGGCGCAGATGGCGCGCGTTAAATAGTTGAGGCTGACACCCCCACCACTGTTTCCATAGATAGGCCGCCGGCTGGCGCGAGACTCGCTGGCCAGCCTTGGTTTACCGCCCACTCTCGGATTCTCTGGGTTGGTCGCCTGCTTCCGGTTGAGGCACGCTAGCTAGCATCATCGAGTTTACACGCCAACGGTATTTTGTGGCTCTGCGGCTCTACATGAGTCAACCGTCAGAGGCAAACTCCGGATGTTTCAGGCTTAAACCCTTTCCTCCCCCGCAGCGTACTTTCACCAACCTAACGGTTCTGGCCCTCGTGTTAACGACGCCACAGAAGCTTTGGAGAAACATGATTAAAAAACTTCAGTAAAAAGGATTATTCGAAGTAATAGGAATAACTAATACTATCTTGAACTACGTATGTCATTCTCAGCGAAGAAAGCAACACAAAGAACATGCTTCTATTCTTTATTTTCATTTAGTTGTTTACATATTTATTGAGTGTTTTATGAAGGGCCAATATAATTATTTATTTGCGTGTAGGGTGTGTTACCCGTGCTGCCTAGTGTGAAAGCCTGGTCTAACGAGTATCCGACTTTAGGGAATCCCGGTAAACAAAAACAATAATATGACATTTTTGATAATGCCGGAACCATTTATCATTCGTTATTTTGTCATCAACTTGTCACTTTCGCTCAGTGCTGGTCTCTATTTATTTTTCTCTCTTTTTTCTATATATTTCTTTTTTCTATTCTGTCTGTCTCATTTTTTTCTTTCTCTATGTTTCTTTCTTTCTCTTTATTTATTTCTCTTTCTTCCTTTCTCCCTCGCTTTATACTTCTTTCCCTCTTCCTTTCCCTCCCTATTTCTCTCTCTCTCTCTCGCTCTCTCTCTCTCTCTCTCTCTCTCTCTCTCTCTCGGTAATATTATTTCTAGGAAAGAAGGCAATAATATGGCATCATGAAAGTAAAACCACGACGAAAACAGTGAAACATACTAAACGCATAGGAAAATTCTGAATATTGAATGAAACCTTTTAAATGAAGGCTTCACTTCTCCATCACGCAAAAAAATAAGATAATGCATCTCCAAGGTAGATTTTCTCAGATTTTATTGGTGATGGGCGTTTGTTATCGTATCGAAACGGACAGGCAAAATGTGTCGCTCTCTTCATTTGGCGTCTGCGAGCCTCCGTCCATCATTCACTTTGCTGTGATACAATTGCTTTTACTGCCAATTCGTTTATTGACTGCCCAAGTTGATACGCGCGTTTGAAAAAACAAAATCAGAGGGAAAGCAACGAGTGGACTTTTTCACAAACGGTTGTTGCGCAGTTGAAGGGAACGGGCTGTCGACGACCACACGCCCAATGGAACGCCAAAGTGGGCGAGCAGGAACACAATGCGCGCTGCGCAGAGGGCTTTGAATGCGATACGTACGTAGTCGGGTGTACGTAATTCCGGCCAGTTATGGAATCATTTAGTTCAATACAAGGCAAGGTTCGAAGTATGTTGCGTGTCAGTATATTAGTGTGACACAATGAGCAAATAGTGTAATGTAGTATCAGTATCACGTTAGCCAGTTATGGAATCATTTAGTTCAATACAAAGCAAGGTTCGAAATATGTTGCGTGTCAGTATATTAGTGTGACACTATGAGCAAATAGTGTAATGTAGTATCAGTATAACGTGGGTGACGTGAATACCTTTGTATAAATGAGTAAAATTGAATAATTGGAAAGTTTTTAAGATAAGAATATACAAAACTAGAGAATATTTTTTTAATGTAGTTTATTGTTAGTTATAAAATCATTTAGTTAAATTCAATGATACGAAATATTTTGTGATACAATCAGAATATTTGTAGGACATTTTATGATTATTAGCGTAAATGGTACTATTTCTGATATTTATTCAGTATTTCAGTTCAATTCAAGCGAAGATACTTTAAAATAAAAGTTATATTTTATAACAAAAACTGCTAGTATGAAAAACAGATATACGCTCGTGTAGCAGTTTCGCCCTCTCGTTGACTCATCCATTTACTTCCTGACAATACGCACTCGTTTGTAATTTATATCAGTTATTGAATCATTTAGTGATTCCATTCAAGCCTAGATCTGTTGTGATGGAAACAGAATCTTGGTTAGATTTGAGAATTATGTTCGACTAATTAAGCTCAGTTCTTGTTAGTTGTTAAATTATTTACTTCGAGATGAGACTGTAAGGATACAGGCATGTTACATAACACAGTTTCTGTTAAGGAAACATTAGTTCCGTTCAAGAAATACGCAGTGTTGCAGACAACTTATTATTAAAAGAAACATTTAAGTGTCTGTTACTTGTTGAATTGAACACTTCAAGTCATGTTTTGATATTTACAGCAATGCAAAGGAATACCAATGTATTGTGGAAAGCTGAAATGTTGACATCTTTCCTAGAAGAAAGAATGCTTGGCATCTTTCTCAATAGTTTTGATTGCAGGCAAAGATATCACTGGGCAGAGTAAACACTTTCGTTAAAAGATAATAAAAATACTAGTATACTAACAAGAGCGTTTGTTCTTTTAATTATTGAGTGCGTAGAACTTGAACGTAACGACTTGGAGTCGTGAAAAATAACTTCGAGAGAATAATACTACTAACAATTAATAAACATGACTTCTGCGATGCGTATGAGTTTCTTTTCTGATCAATGCCTTTTATTTTCGAATAATTGCAATTCATCATATGTCAATTTGGGCGTATATTAGAAAAAAACAATAAACGTGTATTAATAATAGGAATTACTGTAAATTCATTTGATCTCAAATGTCCGGCTGGTCGTATTCAAAAAAGTCCTTGGCAAGAAAGAATGAAAGAAGTAGTGGCAAGAAACAGAATTTGGAAGGGAAATCATTTCTCAAATATATGTTAAAAAGAACGAAAAAGAGTGATATAAGAGAACACAAATGAATATGAGTATGTTACATAATTCGCACCACTTTAATCGGAAAAAGAACTTCTTGATCACATGCAGTATTCCAAGAAGTCTATTTTCCGCGTTTGTCCAGAAAATCTCCGAAATGTACCCGTCGAATTGGGTACCTGTTTTCTTGGGCTTGAGGCTTGTTGGCCCCGGTGAATTCGTAGCTTTCCGTTTCCTGCTCTTTCGAAGAAAGGTCAATTTCTTTGTAAAAGCTTAATAGTTATTGAATTCCATGTTTCACAAAGAAGTCCTGAAAATCAATCTAAGCAAACTAAGATAACATACTTACCCCCTTCCCATTGGTGTTTAAAGAGAACAAAATATCCCAATAGTACAAGAATAAAGAAAAAGTATCAGCAGCGAAACTTGAACTTGTACTAACACGTGAGGTCTCCCAATGCCAAGTGCCAATGTACTTGAAGTTGCGAGTCCATCGACTCAAGGTTCGTAGTCTGGGAGTTCCTAGATTTTCGTCCATATCGTGGCAGATTTTCAGCATTTGCTAATTAACTGCCTGTCCGAGAATTCTGGAGGTCAGCTGCACTCGACAGATTACGCGTTTTCCCCGATGAATTTGACCTGTGATGAAGCACGCGCGATTGTTCCTTCCCCATCCAGCTCCCACTTCCAAACCTTAAGACAGACCCCAATGGCTCAGCAAACCTACCTTTGCATTTCCAGCGACGCTGACTAGGAGTTATTTGGGTTCGAGTCTCGACGGATTCGTATTTTCGACTCTAGCTGCTTAGGTAGGTCGAATTCAGCCTCTCCCTTGAGGAGAATTCTGACGGTTGGTTTCTGGGATCGGTGGTTTCCCGTGCTGTCACCGAGCAATACAAGCCGAGGGCAGGAGCAGTACCTTAACAAATGGGCGTCGAACCACGCGTGATCGTCTTTCTTCCTTTTCTTTGTCTCCTCCCCTTCTTTACGCCCATATTCATACTTGCAATACACTCCCAATACGTCGGGAGGTTAAGGCTTGTTCCGGCTGGCACGGTACTCCGCTGGTGGGAGATACTTGGTTGGGGAAAAACCGCAAGCTGACTTGTAGACCGACGCCTTACCTCAGGTTCTGGCGGCAAAGGAAAACCGATATCTTCCGAGTTGAAAAATTCTTTACACTTACGGATCGGAAGAGGTGGTTCAGGGCATCAATTGATGTCCCTGCAGTGCCTCAGACCGGGAGATCCTAGATTCGAGTCCCGACAGCGGCAGGATTTCGGACACTAGCTTGCCAGGTAGATCGAATACATCTTTGTCCGAAGGAGAATTCTAGCGGCCGGCTGCTAGAATTCTTATAGTTAGGGGACTGCCCCGGCATTCGCCTAGAGTTTTCCGTGGGTTCACCAATCAACTTTAGGCGATTGCCGGAGCACTACCCTAACAAACGGGTCACGAACCGCGTGCAATCGTTCCTTCCTCTTTCTTGTCCTATCTTCACCCCTTACATACATACACTTGTACTTACATGCACTACACTACCACACATGTCAGGAGACGGGTCGGAAGCTTAGAGCTTGTGAGCTGTGCCCCGTTGGAGATACCTCGTTGGGGAAAGCCCGTTAGCTGACGGTAGGGCGGCGCCGAATCTCGCCATCCAGATGGGGAAGATCAACGCCACCTGAGGAGTAAAAAAATGCACGTACTAAACTACTCGTGTGGGACTAAGGACCTTAGCAGTTGGTGCGCCCGGAATCACTAACAACCAACCAACCTTTACTCTTGCGGGACTAATGACCTCAGTAGATGGCGCGCTGTGCAAAACTAAACAAGTAATCCAAACCATAGGGTCGGACAATGAGAGATCCCTCTCACTACACATTATTTATGCCACGATCTAAAATATACTCCAGTCTGAGAGCGCGATGACGTCAGTCCAAAGCACAGGAGGGTTTAAGTGCCGCATTCCCTTCGAGAAACACCTTCGAGGCCATGCGAAATTACGAAACACGTGAAAAGGGAACGATGTTTCCAAGCGCTCTTAATAGACATTGAATATTTCTGCTGGTAGGTTTATGCAACTTGATGGAAGAACGCAACAATTTACACATTGCAACTAGGAATATTAATACAATGTAACTTTAAATTAATTTAAGACAACAACATCAACAACAACAACAACAACAACAACAACAACAACAACAACAATAATAATAATAATAATAATAATAATTAAATAATAATAATAATAAGCCGATAAGATGGCTGAGATCACTAAGGCGTAGTGCCGTAGTGTTTTCGGACCAGAAGATCGCGGGTTCGAGTCCCGCTGCGGGCATGCGTGGTCCTAGTCGGCCGATTCGCAAGAATAATAATAATAAATAATAATTATAATAGTAATAATAATTAATGCCGACCAGAAGATCGCGGGTTCAAGTCCCGTCTAGGGCATGGGTGTATTTGTGTATGTCTGTATGAATGTGTCATCCTTTCACCCCTCATTATCATAATCATTTCGTCTTTCATACCCCCAGGGCTAACAACCCCGGGAAATAAAAATTGGATTTAGCTACATGCTGGACCTCAATTAAAAACGGAAAAGTTATATGAACCTGCCACCGCGATAATGATACTGAGCCACGGTAAATGCAAGATGCATGCGTGGTCCTAGCCGTTGTGTATTAGTGACACGTTTTACAATTTCATCTCGTGGTAAAAATATACGTAGTACAACTCTTGACGTGATATTTGAATGGAAAGAAGACAGTTTGTGACTAAAGCAAAGAAAATGACTATTTCAACATTTGTTATATAAATCACGACTTAGGAAATACGTGAAATAAATACAATGGAGACGGGTTCACAGAAGAAGAACAACTTCGTATTTTCTCATAATTAGTTTGCGATCTAAACGATAACATGACATTACTAGATTTACAAATGTGTTAAGGTTGAAATTTCAAAGCATTACTCATGACACTGATCCTTCTTGCAAAAGAGGTGAATTGAACGTAACATTTCACCTAATCGATAGCACGTAGACCTGCGGAATAGGTTATCTATACGATAATTCAGCTAAACCCCGGATTTGAACACAAATGCCTATGTAGTTGCTTTAGATTAAAGTTGGAAATAATTTACAAATTATGAAAAATTTGAAAGTCCTAAAATTATCTAAAAGGGTGGTTGATATCTATTCGTACCATATAGCTTGTCATTTTGACCAAAATAGACTAAAAAGCAGCATTTTTTTAAGAATTATCATTGTTTATTTTAAAATCCGTATAGAAGATTGAAGTAATAGAGATGTACAGTAGCCACGTGCGAATTCCACAGTGAAAGAATACGTATTTTCAATTGACCAACAACAATTATTATTGACATATGATTTGTATTGGACGTATTGTCATTAACGATTCAAATAATAGATTAATAAATCAACAACAATATGCATATCCTGTCCAGCCTTTAAGATGAAAGAAATGAAAATTTTAACAAGCAGGAGACCACTTAACGTAATTTGGAAGAATTATATAAATATACTGAGCTGTTCATTACAAAATCGAATGATGTGATAGGTTAGTCATTCCGTCAAAAAATAAAAGAATACCTTCCTGCATGATTAAAACATTCTGCTTTTTTAAATAATTTTTAATCTATTTTACGAACTCGATTGGTTACTTTTTCATACCTAGAATTCCGAGACATAGAGATGACATTCCATCCTAGCTGCGAATTGATGCAGAAATTCTCATGCAAATCTCACCTGGCGGATCCCTATCTCTTCCCTTGCATTTTGCAAACGAGGATAAAAATTCCGCATCGTTCTGTCGATACAATGGCATGATTTTCCAAAAAGAGTAGATATTCCATTCAGCTCATCGTTGATTGATTGACTAGTGTTGATTGATTGATTGACTAGTGTTGATTGATTGATTGACTAGTGATTCCAGGCGCATCAACTTCTAAAGTCTTCTTTTCAGGTCAATTTCAAAGGTCATGACTATAGTGGCGTACGTGAAGTGCATGGTTTTACTCGGGAGGTGACGGTAATCTTCCTCTGCTGGAGGCGAGATCCGGTGCCGACCTACCCATCGGCTAGCGGGGTTTCCATCAACCGGGTTTCCATCTCCCAACGGGGCATCGCCCCAGCCGGGACAAGCTGTTAGCTCTCGTCTGGTCTCTTGGCATGTTTGGTAGTGAAGTGCATGTTAGTGTAAGTGTGTGTGTGGCGTCGTTAACACGAGGGCCAGAACCGTTAGGTCGGTGAAAGTGCGCTGCGGGGGAGGAAGACCACAAAAAAAAAAAAAGGGGAAAGAAAGAAATTTCCCCCGGTTTTTTAGACGTTTTAGTTGGCGGTCAGCGTCCCCCCAATCTTTGGAAACCATGTTCCCCTCGTTCGGGTCGCGTGCGTTGAGATGCCGAATGCAATATAAACTTCAGAATGTACTTGTTTAACTTTGCCTGGCATGGTGGAATGTGTGCAAGGGGGGATCTGATAATATGCCTGTGGTGGAAAAGAAAAATGGGTTACACATCCATCCCTTCTATGAATCTTCAAATACAGTGGTCTACTTAAGACAGTCAGAAACTTCACGTGGCTTTCGCCTGGTCTTCTTTACTCCTTTACAAATTGTCCTACAGGGCAGATATAATGGACCCGCCTTGACGATGGGGGCTCAAAAAAATATGTTTACATGTTCTGTAGGAATATTATCGGTATCTCATGTCTTTATAAGACCCTCACTTAAATTCGTGACGTCACACTAATGGTTAGAGTATTCAAAATGAGGACAACGGGGGAAGCAACGGCAAAAATAAAGGGGTTACAGAAGCCGCCTGGTATTTTTGGAAGCGGATGGCCAAAACTTAAATTATCAGAAGTTTAACCTTCGGCAAACAATTAGAACCAATCCACGAATTAAATAACACTCTAAAACCATGGATTACTTAAAACATGTTTCGTAAGTGGGACCTGATTTCGCAGTGACGTATCACAAAAACGAAAGCAATATCCATACCAGGGGAGAAAACGTGTCAGCCCTAGCGTTTGAAGTGATGTGCTTCACTCTCCAAGATGTCTTGCCTCCGACCGCGAGAGGTGGCCCAGAGGCATCAACGGGATGTCACTGCAGTGCCCTCTGACCGGGAGATTCTATATTCAAGTTCCCGAGCATCAAAAAAAAAAAAAAAAAAAAAAAAAAAAAAAAAACAGGATAGATTTTCGACACTAGTTCTTCTCAGCTAGGTCGAATTCCAGTCGTTTGAGGGGAATTCTAGCGGCCGGCTGGCTTTGATCGGAACGATTTCCGTGGTTTCTTCGCGACCAAAAACATACTGGCGAATCAAATCTGGTGTATATCTATGTGCTATAAGAATGTATACAGACTCTTGCATCATTTTATCTTTAAAAAAAAAATAAATTTTTGGGGGGTGTGAATAGTGCTCGAAAGGATTGTATTGTAAAAGTATGTTATTTAATATTGTAAATTTTTTTTTTAAGAACTGTAAGTGTACTATATATTGTAAAACTGTGGGGGGTTGCGGCAACCACCGTAGCAATCGCCAATTGTCAGCCAAGTAAATATTATTATTATTATTATTATTTAATGTTTTGACACTTATTTCACAGCATCTCTGGTCGGTATGTCAACCACACACAGTATGATAGACCAGGTGTTGTGGTTGCTTTACTGAAGGTCAGATGGCTTCTACAATACACGGCAATTGTATTCAAAATTACTGTCTTTTTGCATATTAAATACATTCCTGGTATCCAAGTGAAGACACTCCAGTGCCCGAAGTGGTCATTTTCGGGATCACTCCCCGTAGCTGATATTATTATAGGCACAGTCGTCACTTTACTGAAGTTCCACTGAGTTGCGACTTCATAGGCGAGATCGGTGTACCTTCTGGATCTTTCTCTTGATATTTTCCCGATATGTTTGTGGGTATTGGTGTATATGATATATCGATAAGGAAAAACCTGCTGTTTGGTTTCCTATCAAGTAACGTTATATCGGTCTATTTGCCGCCGACATTCTGTCAGTGATAATGGAACGATCCGCAGTAGAGTGTGTGCTCACTACTTTCAAGCACATTCTGAGGCACATATTTATAATACGGCACGCGAAGTGGCGAGTAGCCGTTCTCAAACGCCAATAATTGGTGTACCTGCTTTCGCCACTTCATCATGCTCTTTTTTGTATTCCACCTGTGCGTGGCTTGCTAGCATCCACTTGTCACGTGTTGTATAGTTTCGCTTGCAGCCTCACATCTTCTACACGAGTCGGAATGAATGGTAGCATCTCTCAGAATGTGTTTTCTGTAGTTCAATGTGGTACCACTTGGTCTGGATAGCTATCATGAAGGCTTCTGTCTCCGGAAAGAGATCCCCGCGCTGGAGCCATGCGTGCGACGCAGAGATGTCGACTTCTGGTTTACTCAGCTCGTGAGGGTACCTTCCATGCAGTGCCTTTGCTTTCCATAAGGTTATCTTCTCTTCCCGTTTCAATGATTGGTTGAACAGGCGGATCAAGCTTTTTCAAGTTCAGAGGGACTATAGTTATTATCACCTGCGCTCACCTGCTTGCTGAACTCTCCCACAATGTTCCAAGAAGTCTCTCTGAGTGAAGCAATTTGAGAGCTGTGTAGATTTATGAGATCTACAATACCTCGCCCCTCCCTTGGCGACCTTGGAAGCGTAAAACGCTCAGTACTTGAATGGGGATGATGTTTTCGGTGTTGAGTCATAGCGGTTCGAATGTTCTTTGGAGGGTTGTCGAGGTCTGTATTGCTCCATTTTAATAAACGCCAAAGGAGTATGTCAGCACTGGAATAACAAATGAATTGATGGCCTGTACAAGGTTTCTAGCATGAGAGTTGAGTTTTTAAGAGTCCATGCAATCGTTTACACACACTTCAGTTGTTAGTATATTCTAGTAACAGTGTGTTTGATTCGGAGTGACTGTTGGAAACCCAAGTATTTGTAAGGTTTCATGGGGTTCCATGAAGGTAATCTTTGGTTCATTATCAGTTTCCAAATTTATAACTTGCATATGACCCCCGAATGATATTCACTCTCCTGCATTTATTCAAACCGAATTTCATCTAAATATCGCTCAGTGAACTTCTCCGTCACGTTTATTAGTTGCCGGCATATGGACTCTCAGTGTTGCATAGAGCTTCAGGTCATCCATGTAAAGGAGATGTGAGACACGAAGAAGAGTTGAGTTCCCCTTTTTAAGAGCGATTCCATAATTAGATGAATTAAGTAGAGTAGAGAGGGGAATTCAAGGCTAAACAGAAAATAAAGGGCTTAAAAGAGTCACCCTGGAAAATCCCTCGGCGGATGTGTATAGTATCGGAATGTGGACGGATTGTTTTCCCATTAGAGAGAGTACACGTTTTGTATTCCATCGACTCATCGGCAGTTTCAGGAAGTTTGAGATAAAACGGGTGGACCTGATAATCCGAAACATTGAAGGAGCCAAGAATTGGGGCAACGGGTGACTCGACTGCTTTAGCGAATCTATGTAGCATGCGTACGAAAGTTCTTTGTTTTTCAAGCACTGACTCTGGTATCCCCATAATTACAGAAGTCGTATAATGAGTGGCTCCTTGTTTTCTCCCTTGAGGATTCCAGGTCTACATCCTTTCTGATCATTTGCTAAGATGTTCTGTTCCTCAATGTGTGTCATCAATCATTTGCGGAAAAACAAGATGTTGGAATGAGTTGTTAGAAAAAGTTGTTGAAGGCTAGGTTATAGGCCTGTACTTCGAAGGGGTCTTTCAGTTTCACCCTCGCTGTTGGCTAAAACAAAAATGTTCTACCTTCAGTGAGGGGTGAGGTAGATTTTCGTGATTGTGAAGAAGAATACTTTGAATATATTCAGCTATATCGATGGTGAGTGCTGGTTAAATTTTTTGGAGCCAATAATTGGGAGGCCATCACTGCCCCTGGTCCTTCCAGTTATGTGCTTTGTTCAAAAGGCTGCTTGGACAATTTCCACGGTGATGAATTTGGTTCATCACACATTAGAGGGATATGCTCCGGTGTCTTTCATATTCCATTTCAATCCACGTAATTATCTGGGTTGTGGGACACAGCAGATGACCAGATAGGCTTCCAAAAGTCCCGGCATACGGACGAGACGAAGGAATCTGGTATGGATGAGAGCATGAGTCGATTTTAGAGCTGGTTGAATTCGCAGATGACGGAGTCTATAGAAGCTCGGGCGAGGTAGGTTAGGCTCACATGTGTTATCGTAGTCGTGTGGCTAGTGTCCGCGTACGGGGGATGGCGAAGCGTATTTGTTGATGACTTGCGCTTCAGGACGTGTGTACGTGAGCCTAGAAGATGCCTCCGTCATACTCGTTAGGCTGTCTTGGTTGAGTCGATATGTTATAGAAGAGTGTGTACGGTCTATTGGGGCGACTGTCGACCGGGAAGAATGCGTGTAGCTGCTGAGATCACCTGCGGCATGGAGTATGGAAAGAGTTTCGAGGCGTCGAGAGTCTGAGATACTTGACGCGATCACGTAGGCCGAAGTATCAGTACGACCGCGCTGGTGGCGATGATGGGGAGCGATGATGGGGCAATAGTTGTATGTTGCGTAGCACGCGATGTATGTGCTGACAGAATAGGTGAGTAGTCGTGTTTGGAAGTCGGATGTGCGAGGCGAGAGGCGGAGGCGGATGGATAGAGGAGAGAATCCTGATATGGTTGTTGTATCTTCATCGATTTTTTTTATTATTAATTTTATTATTAATTAATTATTAATTTAATTAAATTATTAAATTATTTTAATTATGGCCGTATAGGCCATTACTGACCACGCCCTACACGAATTAACGTGTGTATTCTTCCAGATCACTTCCGCCTGTATCCTTGGATTCACAGACAAGGTTTGTTAAACGCTTGGTAGTGTGAATTATGAGAATGATAGGATGATAATG
>BOPP01000249.1:854242-953611 GCA_017312745.1 Gryllus bimaculatus
CCCTGCCCCGCCCCCGCTGGGGCGGTTTCGACCCTGTCGCTGTCGCGCCTTCGGCCGTCAAGCCGCTGTTTTCGACTTCACGATGCGCGTTCGGTTGCTGATTGTTTGACGTTCAGTTGCGAGAAGAAGAATCCCAATCGATTTTTTCGTCGCTCAGGACAGAGTACTCCCTCAGATGTCGATGTAAAGTTTTCCCCCTTAATACAACCATCGCACAATAGTTTCCAAGGAGATAACCCCCTAAAAACTGCTTCTTTGTAGTTGTGCAGGACCGAAAAATATAGCGTTGTGGTAGTTCTATTGACAATCGGCTGTAAAACAAGGGGCATTGATAACACCGCTCGACGTCTATACGTCTTTCTCGAAAGCACGAATAATAAGAAATTATGCCTGTTGTCACAAAGACCATAACAATACAGAGCAGTTAAAATTTGAATGAAATTTCCTATTGTTCAGCTATCTTAGCTGCAGTGGCATTCTAAAGATTATAAATAAACGCAATCAGGAAACAAGCCAGTTAATTATCGCCATAATTATTTATGTTTCATTTATTCTTTCAACGAAAGGCAATCAGCTGGAAGCGCAGAACGGACAATCCTAGTAACTATGCCATTTCTTGTCATCATTACAAGACTTGCCCTCTCAAAATACGGCAAAAAATAGTGTATTTTTTTAAAATAAACAACTGAAGTGACTATACGAAATGAGAATTGACCATAGTAATAATCTAGTTTCGTTGTGACAAAGAGCTGCTTTCTACAGAGCTGAAGAATGTAACAATGGTATCTTCATAGCCAGGAAGATTCGGCGCACAGGTTTTCGATGGCTGAACAGGGACGTCTTTAAAAGTGAGTAATTAATAATTTTTTCACAAATGTCATTGATTTTTACCAATGATCTGAATGTGTTTGTTAATCATTTGAGATAATTCACCTGGCAGAAGGCAAAATAAGTTAACATTGTTACTAAATAATACATTATTTGATCATATGTTTCCAAAATCAATTCAGATTAAAGCATTGTCAGGCATAACATATTGTCCAAGGTGAAGCAGGCTATAGAGTCAACGAAGATATCTTAAAAACGGTTCAATATGCAATGTTAATTATACACTGTTGTGCGATGCAATGTTGTGCTAGCAAGCGAGAATGCTGCAATCAAAACTAACCATCTAAAGGGCCTAAAAAGCCAAAAAACGACGGAAAATCATTCATCAGAGATATTGTTAATGATGGCGAAATTGCCTATTTCTTCTTACTATATTGTTTCATCATAAATATTTTGCGAAGGAATTATTTCTTGATGTGAAGTTTTACCCGGGTGTCAGTTAATTACGTGATACGCTTTGTCCTTCTTTGCAGGAGTACTTTCTTTGTCTGCACGAAATGAGAAGTAGTAGTATGAAAAGAAAGGGTGCCAAATTATTTTCCTCATGCCTGTACATCCAGTTTTACGGACGGTGCAAGAGAGAAAGGGTGGGGGTAGTGCAATAGACCTAGGCTTGGTTAAGGTTCCTCTGAATTTGCGACACTCAATAAAAAGTTGTTCCACAAGTTTTAAAACCGATTCAACTTTTGCTTCTGCCTTCAAACAAAAGAGCACCAACTTGCCTTAAAAATATCGAATGAAGACAACATTTGTGCACCTTGGGTCTTTCGCAAAAGTTGTTCATTTCGTTAGCACTCCTAGCTGCTCCAACATCTCAAGATTTTCCCTCGTTTAAAGAAGTGATCGCAATTGGTGAATTGGCCATTTAACTAGCAGAGCGTATTCGAAGGAAACCTTGAAGGAACAGTTGAATCGTTACAGCCCACCATTGTTGAAATTAAGGTAGGTATTGTTTCTTTATACGGAAAAGATGGCGTCGTGTGTGTAACAATATGATTATTAGAATCAACAATGGAAGTCGCAAAATATTGTTGGTTGTCATTTAATGAGGTATGAACTTGTAATAAGCTTTTATCTCAGCTCGAAAATATATGACTGTCGTGGCTTGAAAATTAAGTGTGTTTGTAATTAATGCAAGAAATGTAAAGTAAACGTTACAAAGTATTGTACTAAATGTTTTCAAACATTATGCAATTTGAAGTGAAAACAATATTTTAAACTAATAAATATGAACTATTATTGAGCGCAACGTTTGTATTCGTAGCAACAATTGGTACATTATTGTAAGAGAGTTAAGGTTATGTTTAAGTTGATGCTCCTTTAAGATAATGCTAAAAAAGCGAGTGTTAGGTTGCAATGCATTGTTGTATTGATTTATTACTGGAGCTGTGCTGCATAAGACTATATGATTTATATAAATGTATTTTTCTTCGGCAAGTGAAACGAATTAATTCTGTTCATGCGCAGTTTTGTGGCCGCGGATGAACGTAATGATTTTTTGGGGATGGATTAAGTAGGGTGGGGGTGGATAGCTCATTAGCGCATGAATATACAATTTTCATATTATTATTATATCTGTTTTCGTCTTGGAGAGCTATGTGCAACTTGACTTTTCACTGAAAATCAATATGTAACTTTTTAAAAATGTGTTCATATCATCCTGAACAGAAAAATTCATATTTTTTTGGGTTTTAGTTTTTATTGAAATTATTGTGTAGTTTCGTATCCTTCCGCATTTTCATTTGCGCCTTGCTGGATACGCACTATTTTTAGTACCGAGTTATTGCGACAGATGTCTCACGTGCTGATAAAGAATTATGAGGCGAACGTTTTTACGGACAGTTTTTTGACGAAAAATTCACTGAAACTTAATTTTTTATTAAGTGTAGTGTTCATTTTGTAAAGATTAAGTGTTAAGTTAAGTTAAAATATGAGATTTAGTTGGAGAAAGAGGTAAAACGTCCGCGGAAGCTTTTCGTATTTCGCGCTAGTCGTAGAGCCACCCGCAATCCCAATTTTTGGGACGCCGCTGTGTACGCGTTTACGCTTGGAGGTTGAGGCTGGTGAGGAAAGATGTAATGAGAGTCTACGGGAGAAGATTGCGTCCAAAGCAAGTGCACAAAACATAGTTTAAGGTAAAGTAATCATAATAAGCATAAATATTCATTGCGCATGTGTGTTTAATATAGTTTTTTACGTATGCGTATGGTGTGTGACATTAAACAATGTCAATGTCAATTACTAGAAAAATTGGTGAGCGCTACGAGTGTTTGTTTCTGTTTATTACGCTGTATGCTCGGCGTGGCTCGCGGGGAGCATTTAGTCATTCGGTAGTGCGGCGTTTCCACGGGTGGACGTGTTGTCGTGGGTGCTGGGTGTTCAATTGTGGAAGTTGGGGCAATGAGATGATGAATCCATTGCATTATTTTTTGAAGACGCCATTTTCCACCATTTTTATTCCTGTGGTGCACGGTGTGAAGATACATGACTTAATCGAGAATTGTGTCGTGTGACAGTTGTTAGGAGGTAACTCTTCATGTGTGCTGATAAATTATATAATTTTCGGTGAAATTATTTTTATTCATTGGACATGGGAGGGAGGGTAATTATTAAATCGCTTTGTACGTAATTTCTTAAAATAAAATTTTGTAATTTTTATCTGTGATATTTTTGGATATTCGTTTTGTTCATCAATCATGTTACAAAATACATAACCTGACATTGGTGTTGTGACTTTATTCATGGTGATAGGGAATTATTACATTTCATTGTAGAACATCCGGTAATTGTTTATGGACTTTTTAAACATAAATCAATATGTGTTTGTTACATGTAGTATATGAAAAAATGTGCTGAAGAATTTAAATATACTAAACTGGCAGTTTTTTATATTTATATTTTAGTAGTTTTGTTTTTTCTACATTTTAATTTATTTTATCAATTCTTGTTTTATTTATTCATTCCAATTTCATCCCTAGGTAACTGGTAATGATGGCAGACACACAGCATTTTTGTCTCCGTTGGAATAATTACCAAAGTAGTATTACATCTGCCTTTGAAAATTTGCGGGATGATGAAGATTTTGTTGATGTTACACTTGCTTGTGAAGGAAGAAGCTTGAAAGCTCACAGAGTAGTTCTATCAGCATGCAGTCCATATTTTCGTGAACTTTTAAAGGTAAGAATATATTTTTTAAGTTTGGTAGCTTTCAGTAGTGAAGTACATATGTTAATTTTGTTTAATATGATAACCACAAGTTTTGAGATTGATTATAGAGCTCTTTTATGTTTATCAGTTAAAATTTGACTGTTGACTTACCAGAAGTATCTATTAGTGTCACGTTTTGTGAATTGAAAAAGAATTTTGCATGTGTTTATTTTTTATAGTGCGTTATTTAAAATCTTCATAAAGTTTTTTCTCCAAACATCCTCTATTAATCCTTTTTTAAATCAGCAGATTTTCTTATGTAATTGTAAAATGAAGTGTCACAAACTTGGTATGCTGTGTGTTCGTGTTTTTTAATATACTATTGATTTCTATATCATATTTATGAAAATCTTTTGAGATTTTCAACTGTGACAGAAAATAAATTTTAGAGGAATGTCATGAAGAGACAAACTTACATGGGACTATTAAGTTACAGAAATTATACTATAATTTGTGATCTGAACCTTGACTATTAATTTCTCTTTCTGCAGAGTACTCCTTGCAAACATCCTGTCATTGTTCTGCAAGATGTGGCGTTTGCTGATCTACATGCTTTGGTAGAATTCATTTACCATGGTGAAGTGAATGTGCACCAGCGCAACCTTACATCTTTTCTCAAAACAGCTGAAGTCCTGAGGGTCAGTGGTCTAACTCAGCAAGCTGACGATCGAGATGAGGTATAGTTTTGAGCAAGATGATAGCTCTGTGAGTTTAAATTCTTAGTGTTATTTTTGACTTTTTCCTATTGTGTTTCAGTTCCACAATAATATGCCAAATATGTTGCGTGGTTACATGCAGCATGGGTTCTCAGATAAAGTTGGAGAGGATGCATTGTTTGCATCGCCTCCATCTCCTTCTCCTACTACCTCAGGCGGTGCTACTGTCAACCAACTGCTAAGGCGAGCTGCAGCTGCTGCTCTTGCATCTTCCAATCGTAGGGAGCGCCATAACTCCTCTGCAGACCATCGAGATGCTGACCAATCTCATCACCCAGTCCAACCTAGCAAGCGTGCGCGTACATCTGCGGCGGCCGTAGCTGCAGCGGCGGCAACCGCCGCTGCAGCTGCTCAGGGACTTGAGAGTAACAATCATAACAGCGAAACTACCTCAGCTTCTAATAATCAGGTTACCCCTACAGACTTCTCAACATCTTCCTTGCCTAAAACCTCTCAACAAAGTTCATCGTCCAGTTCGAGCAGAAAAGAACAAGAAGGAAATAATATGGAACAAGAATCTTCACCTTCCCCAACTAGTGGGCTGTTAGATGGAGTCAAATCTGAACCTGTGGAAATGCTTTGTGCAAATGCTGATGTCGAAAATAGCAGTGACTCTATTGAAGCAGCACCTGATCTCGGAACTGGACAGCATCAGACACCTCAAGCCTCAGAAGAGCAACAAGACCATGACAGCATCCAAGGACATCTTGCGACCTCCTACCTCCAACCCCATGAAAGTAAATTATTTGGTTCTTCGACTCCTGACTGCAAGTTATTTGGTTCTGCGACTCCGGAAAGTAAACTCTTCGGATCTGTTACATCAGGAGGATCTTTTAACTTTAGTATGGCTGCTCTCTCTGCTGATCCTTCTGGTCTGGCAGGTTAGTACAAACTAATGGATAATTTCTCTTATGATCTTGCTGTTATAGAACGTTTCTGATAACTATTATTCAGTTCAAGTAATTACAGAGGTTTTAATGATATGAAAATTCTTTTGTTAGGTCTGGCAAACCAGTCGCTACAGGGTGCAGATGGAACAGCTGGAACATCATCACCAGGTAAGAATGATTTTGGTGCATTATATGTGTTTGTCAATTGTGGAAAATCTGGTTTCTAAAATCAAAAATATGGAAAGTAGTTGTTTGGTGTATTTAGTTAAGAAAAGGGTGACAATTTGAATTCTTATATCAGATAGCCAATTAAAAAGGTTAGGTAGATAAAGGTAGAATTTACAAAATTTTTTTAAATAAACAAGAAAAGCAGTTAGAAAAATTATATATTCCTGAAAATCATGATAACATTGACTTGTAGGGTAAGTTCAGTTTGGAATATTCTTCTTGACTTCTCTTATTTTGTAGAAAACTTTGAAACTATTGTATTGCACGTTTTGCCAAATTTTAAAATTCATAATTGCTATGTATTAGTAATGTGGTAAAAGGCAATTAATGAAATGGAATTATTTATACTCGTATGCACTAGAGCTAAGAGTTTTTAGACAATTAATTCTTATTTTGAAATTGTAGACTTATCGAAACCAGGTTTTCATAATGACACCTTCAAGGATTTTTTCCTGCAAGTTATTAGGTTATTGAGGCTGAAAGTCATTGCTTGGCATTATTAACATGTATTGCAGTTTTTTATATATTTTTTACAGCCAATTGGCCTACTATTTCAGGAAAAAATTCATTTTAAAGTGTGTACATTCCTTCAGAGTAGCCATATAGAAAAACATTTACATTTATAATTGAATATTGTGGATTATAAATTTTTAAGGATGATGTAAAAAGACTTATATGGCTGTGCTGAACTTCCTTTGTAGTTTGCAATTGCTTTGAATTCTGGTAATTTTTTGTTCTGTTTGAAACTGTCTTTTTCAATTAGATACGCATGTTCAAAGTTATTTAAGCAGCTTGTTTGGGAGGGTTCTCTCTTGTGTGTCCTGTGCAGATAACTGATGCCCTAATGGCACACTTAAATTTTTTTTATATCAGTGGTTCATTCACTTCATTTGATGTCCCTTAATAAAATAATCTAAAGGAATGTGGTAATTTATTTTATGTTTCGTTGTTAGGCATTAGTTCTATTGAAAAATTAAGTTTAATCATTTTCTGTTCTGAACTGAGATTGTGTGCACAGTATCCTTGTGAATGTGTGTATGTGACTGCACGTGTGTGTGTGTGTCTGTCCTAGTGTGTACTTTTTCCTCATTTCATCCATTCATTTAAACAGTATTTCTTAATTTTCTTCAATATTGTGTTGCTTCTGTGGTCTCTACATACGTTTTGAATACCCTAAATTGAAATCTAATAGAGAACATGGGTGAAATTTATGAATTATTTTTATTGAAAATTGAATTTGAACTGGTTAATGTATGCTCATATTTTATGTAGAAATGTATTTGTTGTAAATTACACATTTCTTCAGGGCAGCGACCTTCTGTAATTTATAAATTTTATCTGGAACTCTTGTGAAATAAATGTTTGCATTTTAAATACTTTGGTATGTTTGTTAATAATAATTATGCACAATTCATGTTATGTGCTGTTTGTCAACTATGGTGCTGTAGATGGTAGGAAATGCAGTGTAGATGAGCGTTTTGTTGTTGAGAGAGGGGAGAGGAGTGTAAAGGGTAGGGTGTTGTTCCCTGCCATGCTGAGCCCCTTCCTTTGCTCGTCTCGTTGCAGAGCTGCTAGGAAGGGGCTGGGCTGGCGTGGGACACCCCTACTGCCCTCTGTGTCGCAAGAGCTTCACGCGCGCCTGGTCGCTCCAGCGCCACATGGCAGACACTCACTTCTACGTGCCGCAGAGTTTCGAGTGCGATGTGTGTGGACGCTCATACCGATCTCGCAACAGCCTTGTGAGCCACAAATCACAGTATCACGGTGGAACTGCGGGTTCTCGATCTGCTGCAGCGTCCACCAAAGAAATTACCGTGCCAACTGCTGATGGGTGCTCTTCTTCTAACAATCAATTCCTAGATTAAACCTTTACAAAGATGCCAAAATTAATTGCCTGTGAAACTGCTAGATTAAGAAGTCTAAAGTAATATTCATTTTTGGAAAAATAATTATTTACTAGTTTTGAATTTAATTGTAAGTAGAACGAGACTGATGTTTTTAGGAATCAATTATTTTCTTTAGGCAAAATGTTATACTTTAGGCAAAAAATTCTGTGGATTCTTAATGCGTAGCAATTTATTTAATTTATTATAATTAATATTATTTCGTAAAATTAAAATGCATTTAGAAAGAAAGTATCAAAAATGAATTGTGAACTGTGAACATACTTTTCAGATACAAATGAAGTTTTAATGTACTGAATTCTTAATTTATTGTGATTTTATAATATCTTGGTCCCCCAAAATCTGCATTTATGAATATAATGTTGGTAATTTCTTGTTAGATTTCAAATTGCAAAATATTGATGTTGAGGTAATTTAAAACTGGTTAAATTAAAAACTTTCATTTCTAATTTTTGTTTACATTTCATTGGAAAGTATAAGATCTTAAATACACTTTGCTTTTGATGTTTAAATCACGTTAGAATTGTTCGGTGGCCTAGTGTAAAGTAGTGATATTTTGCTGTATATAGTCTATATACGATTTTTTTTTTCATGTTAGAAACTATTAAACTAAACAAGTAGTTGGTTTTAAAACATGAAAATTGTTAGTGGATATTTTAATCCTGTGTTCTGTTACAAAATTTAATCAAATTAGCATATTTGTTAGATACAAGAAAGCAATCAGGTATAATACTCAGGTACAGAAAGTAACTTTAGATAATGCTATTTGGTAATTTTCCTGATCATAATTGCAATGGTTTTAATGAATGCATTCAGTTCTCTTGTCATGAATGTTTTTATTCCTCTTGCTTTTCATTGGAAAAATATGAAACATGATTTGGGCATTCAGTTACTGTAGTGTAGTGCTAGTACTGTTGTCTGAACTCCAGGTTCTTAGAAATGTGTGTATTGTGTGTTAAATGTCTGCATATTTGTGAAATGAATTTTAAATTGAAAGTGTTAGGAATAACTTAAAATTGAATTTGGTGTAAAGCATATGTATGAATGTGGAAACTTGTTATGAAACCTACTGGTACAATTGTAAAATGTCGGAGAATTTTAACGATAAAAATCATTTAACTGTTACATGTAGATGAAGACTGTCACTCATCACGTGTTCACTTAAGTTCAAAAACAGGTGTCAAAAATTTTGAATTACTATGTTCACGGACATAGTCCCCTAGAAAATGTTTAAGTATTTACAATAAAAGCAAGAAAACCTTCTTTAGGATCTAACTCAACTGGGTTAAAATTCAACCTAGGATTAATTTTTTTTTTAAGGTGGTGAAGTTTCAAGGCAAAATTATTTTCACAGAAGCTCATTGTAAATAACTCTAATTTTTAGTGATGTAACAGTATATATTGAAACACCGATGCCCTTGGACTGCCCTTTAATTAGAAATACCTTGATTTTAATGTATGTGATTGTACTGAACATTTTATTTGGATGATGGCATATACACTTTCCTTTCTGTTCTTGAAATTTGGTGGGGTATAGTATTTCCAAAAGTAAATACTGCTGTCCAGAAGTTTGAGAGAACATGTTAAAAAAGTGTAATACAAATAAATGTAATTCAATCTGAAAAAGTACCTAAAGAAATAGAATCGCATCTAGAACCAACTTTGGTACGGTGGTGTGCCTGCAGGATGCCAGCATCTTCCTTGGCAAGGGCAGCAACCTCTCCAACAAGTTTGCTGTGCTACTTCAAATCATGTCTTGATGAAGCACTCCATCTCCTCTCCACGACGTAACTGCAAGTTATGCTATGAGCGCCTGACGTTGCATTTTGGCCGGGACGTGGCCCGTAAAAGGGTTAAACGTGTCCATACTTTTTGTAGTGGATGTGATGCTTCAATGTGTGCCAACTGTTATATGATTCAGCATTAATAATTTGAACACATCTGAAAATTCTGGCCTGTTTAGAAGCCTGTATCTTTTGAAATATTTTACATGTAGTATAATCAAAAGAGAATAGAAAGAATTGTTTGGGTAGGGGCATTTGATACCTATGCCTTTTTTCGTGTGGCAATAAACACAATAAGTTTATTTTGCTTTTGTGGTCCTAAAAATTTAGATACAATTCATCAATTATTTTGTTCTGAAACTATTCATTCAGTTACAAGGTGATCATATTTATCCCCAAAAAGCATTTACCTAAAACCCAAGGGTATGAGTGTGGGAATATTTATTGTTGCACAATTTCGTTTTGTATAATTGTATTTGTACCTGGAGATAATGTTGGTGGCCAATGCAAACTATAATGGTATAAATGAAACCAAACATACATACTTCTTTGTTGTTTGCTATGTTATTGTGTTCAGAAAAAATATTGTATTTTATTTTGTAAATGTGAACATGAAAGTACAAATACTTTTCCTGGAGGATTTTTTTATTCACATTTTAGATCAGGATGTTTTTGAAACCCCCACAAAAACTTTTGTTTATCTTTAGAAAATAGCTGTCCTTTCACCTAGACCTAGATGGTGATGTACGAGTGGTTATTATTGATATTAGGAATGCAATTTGTCATCATCTATTAATTTATTTTGGAAAGCAGCTTTCTTAAGTTTAACCATTTTTGGTTTGGAGATACAGGAATTTTTAGAGAAACAGTAAAATTATGATGTTTTGTTTCGTGATGCTAGCAGAACTGATGTTGATGCTTTGTTGTTTCTAAAAAAATAAAATTAGAGGTGACAATAACATCTATAATTTCATTCCTACTTGTTTAATATTCAATTTGTCAAAGGAGCACTAGTTGTTCATGGTTTCTGTGAATGCAGATGTTAATTCTGGACTTTCTTGTAACTTGTTTTAAAATATTTATGTCTTAAACATGAGAATTTTGGAATGTCAGAAGAAATGCATTGAAAGTTCTAAAATACTAATTTATACAAAATTAGAAGCATCCAGACAAAGTTCAAATAGAATGATAATCTTGTATTAGTATTCATGAACATAAAGTTTCTTCCATGAAAAAAGTTATGAATAGAGACTTGCTTGTTCATTAATTTTATCTTGAGTGCTGTTACTCATTATCAGGGGTTTTAAGTACTGCTCCCTTTTGTTCATTTAAAGTGAAAATTCTTTGTTTTAAACATTTATCTGTCCTGCCCCACTTCTTACATGCTTTGGAAATTATGTTACCTAACAGAATTTACAGAAGTTGAGTGTTAGAATAGAATTTTTCTTGCTTGCAGCTTTGCTGCCGTTGGGTTGCCAGACAGACAAAAGTGTGGAGTTTGTTCATAATTCATCTCACAGGGTGTGCAAGTTTCATCAGGGACACAGTGATGGATCTTTTAAAACTATGAATGATAATCAGACAGGAACTAGTACTTTCTCTGAAGTGATGGGCTCAGAGACAGTGCATGAAGGAGAACGCCCATTTTGTGGTTTGTGCTTGAAGTCTTTCAGCCGTAGTTGGTCTTTGCAAAGACATATGGAAGATGTCCATTGGCGGGGGGGAGAACGATCCTTTGTTTGTGACATATGTCACAGGATGTACAGCACAAAGAGCAGTCTTATTTCTCACAAATCACAGGTTCATAGAAATATACTTGGACAGTAAAAACTTGATGAGACTGAAGGATTATGTGGATGCAATGTACTATAGCCAAAGTTGTGATTTGTTCTGTGATTGATTATTAATGGATTCTGGATAATGGATTAATGGATATTGAGACACCATTAATGGATGGAGGTGTACTGTTAAACTGGACAACATTATCACATTTAAATTAAAGCAATTGTAATATGCATTGAATGCCACTGGTAAAGGAATTGCTGTAATTGTCATTTCAATTTATACTTGTATTCCAGATGTTTGATGAATTAGGGCTATGCTCTTTGGACAACTTTCAAAATTTACTTTTCATACTTTCAAAATTTTATCTTCTTCATTAATCTACAGTTTTGAATAATTCTCTTTCTTAGAATGACACACTATTACTAACTAATCAGCTTATTTGCATCTTTGCGGATCTTTTATATTAAAGAATTGACTAATAGCAAGAGTGTTGTGAGCAAGAGTACACTCATATTCTAAATTAAGAACTCTAGTGCATTGCCTTCTATAGAGTTTTGTTAGTAACCTACTGTCTCGCCCTGAAAGAGAGATGTGATAAAACGGGCTCAAACTCCTCCACATCCAGCAAGTAGTAGAACAACGTGAAGTAAAATGCGGGACTAATTCTCGCGTTGGTTTTCTGTTGCTAGGTGGTGGTGGAGGAGTTCGTTCGTTTGCGCTGACGAAGCAGAGTGGTGTGAGTGGCTGTGGGAGTGGTCGTGGGTGGGGGAGCGAGGGCTCGGGACGACCCAGCAAGGGCACTCTCCAATGCCCACATTGCGACAGGTGTCTTCTGAATCGAGACACGCTTGCACGACATGTGTTGCACATGCATCAGGAGCCACTTTATGCTTCAAAATGCACATTATGTAATCGTGAATATCGTACAAGGAACAGCCTCATGGTCCATATGAGTCGGTACCACCGGAAGAAAGCCTCTCGGCCGTGGGAGGGCAGGGTGGACCCTTCCGGGGCAAGGGACTCTCTCTCTAGCACTGCAGCTGCTTCTGCAAACTCGACAGACAGCAGTGAACCGTTGTTGCATGAAGAAACATGTTAATTAGCTTTAACATTTGTGTTGTCCATTGAGGCATTGTCTGTAGAAATTTTTTAATGATGAATTATCTCTGATAAATTCAGAGATTTTATTTCACTATGGGGTTGTGGTGCAAGCTTTTTGCTTTAAGTAATGAGTTTGGATTTACTTTCTAGAATTATGTAATTCAAAGTGGGTAGTTGCTGTTGAGAGTTTTTGAAGTTTTTGACAAATGTTAAAAACTGCAGTAAATGACCACTTCTAAGCTTTTGTATATTGATACCCAAAGTGTAGGCTTATGTGAGAACATCATTCATATTTTGGGGGAAATCTAAGAGGACAGAGGTTAGGACTTGGCCATCATGAAATATTTAAGTTTTTTATTTTCTGTGTCAGATTGGATTATAATCAATTTTACTTTGTCAAGATGATGTTTGGTATATATTTTCTGTGACAGTATTATGCTTCTATTATTGTTATTTGTCACCACCACATGCTAAAATTTGTGGATCTATTGATATTGCACCTGCAGCTTAGCTGCTGAACTGTGTAAAACATCTTTTTGGTTGGTGCTGTATATATTTCATGAAACCTGGAATTTGTTGCCTAAATATTGGCATTTAAATGAGTAGAAGCTCAACAATAAGTAATAATGATGGCTGAGTAGTAATGAAGTCCCTAACCGTTGTCCTCTTTGTTTTTGGTTTCCCTCAACATAGGTGTTGGAGTGGAGGACCCACCTGCCTGGTTACCGATGCGAGAGAAAATCCAAAATGAGTTGAGATTTGAAGCTGCGCGAGGATTCATATGTCCTGAGTGTGGGAAAGTGCTGCGCAGCGCGATTACTCTCAAGAGGCATATCCTCGACCTCCATCGCATGCAGACAGAGCAGTTTTGGTGTGAAATTTGTAGGAAGTGTTATCGAACAAAGAATAGTTTAGTAGTTCACTTATGCAAATATCATCAGAAAAATAAAACCTCACATGTGATTAAATTGCCTACCACACCCCAATCATTGTTGCCACCACCACCGCCGCCGCCACCGCCACCACCGCCTTCACAGCCTTTATAATTGTGTGGGGACTCTATAGGAGTTTGAATGACTTTTCTATTTACACCCCAATTTTAAGACAGGTTTTTCCTGTATACATGCTGTGTAATTTAATTATTTATTGATATTTTGTAACAGTATTTTAAATACTATCAGTTAAGGAACTGGTGATGGAACTTTGCTTTTAGAATTAACATTCTACAAATTTTTTTAAACAAATTGTGTTAATTTGATTCTGAGCAGATAGAGGATATTTTTATTACATTTGTGAAAATAATTCAATTGATGCTCTTTGAAATAATGTGAAAATTTGTATTTTAACATTTTGAAAGTTACTAACAATTTGTGTAACTGGATCGAACTGAAAATTTAAGTTAATTATGTTTGAGCTGAAAATGCTGTGAAATATGTTCTGAAACCAAGTTTGTGTAATTTTAAAATGTGAGCAAATTAATATGATTTATAGTCTCTTCTTAGAAGATTGTTTTATAGAAAGATAAATTTTCCATTGGAAAAAAATTGTTTTGGGTTTTCTTGGTCAATTAAATTTACATTCGTGAAGGAGCTAATGAAAAGTATGTTTCATTTAGGTCTGGCATATTACTAAGATAATTTTAAGAAAATAGTGTTGTCTTCTGTTTTTTTAGCTATTGAATTCTTGGAAGTTAATTTTTTGTTATTGAAGGGGAAAACAATCGTGATGAAGTAGAAACAATAACTTTTTTGAAAGGTGTACATTTCATTTTACTCAATTGCTTTGCTATTGAATTTATTTCAAAGCATGAAAATATTTTGATAACTAATGTAAAAGCTAAATAGTGTTTATTGTGTGTAAGAATTATGCAGCTGCCTATGATTCATCAGGCACATACATAATGTCATTTTACATTTGTATATTTCAGGCACTTTTAGGCCATACCAAATAAAAATAAATATTCTTCCCATTTATTCTAGAAATTGGTTTATATTTTTTGCATTTTGCAAAGTTGGGTAGAATGTTAAGGACAAATGCGTAAATTATGCAGTTAGCTTAAATCAGAATTATGTAGCAAATCACTAACATCATTTACATATGTCCAAAATATTTTTATAGTTCATGATTATGTTCTCTTTGTTGTTGATGACAGTGTGCATATCTTTTTTATTGCCTTGTAGAACTAGATAACCGTATATTGAGTTTTCGGTCATTGTTTCATAATAGTGAATATGTTTTCTACTTCTTCCATTTTCTTGTATGAATTTGAAAAATATATTTTTTTAGCTAGGCATTCATTATTTCATACAGTATAAATGTATAGTAAATTGCTTCATGCTTTTGTGATATGTGTGCACTTGAAAGCCCTAATGGTGAGTCTCTCTCTTGTCAGGTTTTGTTGCGGGAAAGTTTCAATGTGAGCAGTGTGGCAAAATTCTGCTCTCATCTCAGAGTTTGCGCCGCCATATTGAGAATGTTCATATGCATCCAAGTGAGGCACCTACATGCAACATTTGTAACAAAGTGTACAGTACACAAAACAGTCTGCGCAACCATAGAAGTATCTATCATCGTCAAAATAGAAACAATGTACAAAGTACACCTCTGAACATTAAAAAGATTACCTAAAATGTGCATACTAGAAACAAATACAAACCCAATTGTATGTAGTATCTTTGGTGTTTGTGAAGTCACTTTCATGACTGTTAAATAGTGGCTTACTTCATTGAATGATTACTCAGAAGACACTTCCAATTGTATGGGATTTTTTGAATATTTTTAATTTGACATTTTTACAAGACTGCATTGTATATTTGCATTAAAATGCTTTTCTTTCATAATGGTTATTTGTAACTTGAACATTAGCTATTGTGATGAAGGACATACAGAAAATTATGTAGTTGCATTGCACAGATTACTTAGATAATTGCTTGAATTGTGTGTGTGATCAATTTGAATCTTTGAACTGCATAGAATGTGAAACGTCCTTTGTTTGGGCTCTATGTTAATCATGTGAGTATGAGAAATTGAATAACCGATGTGTAGTGGGTCAGAAATAAGGATTGTAGCGTTAAACATAATGCTATTGTTGTATTATTTTGTATTGTAAATCATTAGATGATATGGTAACAAATACTGAGTAGGTCATTTTGTTAACTAGAAAATGTACATAATTTTTGTTATGAAATACGCTGAAATAAAATTATATTTCTGCCTTACATTGGTAATTAATGATCTATAATGTATACCCATGGTCTGGAATGATTGCTAGTTTTCTTTCTTGCTTTTGTTTTATTAGATATTGTGTTCTTTACATGATAAGTTAGGGGTAAAGTATTAAGCCACAGGTTATTTCTACTGCGTAGGGCTGAAAGTCTTTCATGATGAAAACTACAGTAGTGTGTAAAATCTTCTGTGATAAACATTTTTTAAAACTCCTGAGTACATCTTTCTAAATTTTATTTTTATTTAAATATTTCTTAATAATCAGAGAAGTGCCCTTTATTCTTTAGAAATTTTGTGCTTTTGTATGGGGAGACTGCCTGAAATTCCTAAATTTGCAAGATATAGGGATTGTAGAGGCTTACAAATGCAAAGCCAAAAAATATGTGGAAGACAGTGTGCAGCACAAGCAATCCGCGAGAACAGTACAGCACAGAGGATAATGCGTGCTCTTTGTCTGTTCCCGGTGGGTGCGGAAGAAGGTCCCAGCAGCCCACAGCCCCAGCACTTGCCTCCGCTGCAAGACGGCTCGTCTTGGTCATTCACTCCCTCTAACCCTGCAACCCCCACTGAACATCGCTGCGATGTGTGTTGGAAGGTGCTGAGCACTAGATTGACTCTAAAGAGACATAAAGAACAGCAGCACATACAACCTCTACATAAAGCTGTTTGCACGGTGTGCAATAAAGTATTTCGTACAATGAACTCTCTCAACAATCATCGCAGTATTTATCATCGTAAATCTAAAGAGACGAAAGATTGGACACCCAGTCTTCAGTGAACACATTGGAATCTGATATTATTTCAGGAACAGAAGAAAGAAGAATGTTTGAAAATGACAAAATGTGAAATTAGGATATTGAACAAATAGCCTATTTGGATGACTAGTTAGATACTCGTTTTCATCTGTTTCATGATTGAGTAGTATGTGGGGCAGCAAAACATGAATATATGGTAGATGCTGAAGTGAAATAGGGCAGTTATTTATTATAAGCGTTTGAAATTAATTATCATCTTTTGCAGTATGTTGAATTGGTGTAAGGGTCTTAAAAGAACGTGAATTTATGTGCTGTATTGTTTGAAATCTACATTTGCATGGTGCCACTTTTGTTGCTACTGTTGAACAAGATATCAGGAGATTGTGATATACTCTAGGACCAAATTTTTGTTTGTGTATTGCATACAAATCTGATTTTTATAGTCCTATTAAAATGTCTAGAATGTGTACTCATGCTTCAGGTTAATCAATAGTTTAGATTGGAGTGTTTAGATTAAATATTGTGATAGATTGTGCCATGTGATTGATTATTAAATATTCTATGTAAATTTTTAATGATCTATTTCTTTTTATTCTCCCAGTTCCATGGCAGCATTTGCGTAAACATATTCAATTGACACATGTCAATATTTATTATAGATTTCGAGGTATTTTTGTGAACTTCTTTTTTTTGTCATCAAACTGACATTTTTAATGCCAATTATACCTCTGAATTTCACCTGTTTGAACAATTGAATTTGATGGTGGTATTGTTATCTGGAAATCACAAGAGACCTTGCATTACTAACGGAAAAGAAAAATCAATTGTTCTAAAAACATTTTTAACTTTAATGGCTGTGAAATATTGAAAGTTAAATGGGTAATTATCAGTAAAATTGTTATAAAAGAAATTCAAAGTGATGTGTAAAACATCAAACGAATGTTTGTCTAATGTGTAGGTAGTGTTTAATTAGGAAATAATAATTCTCTTACTACATTCTATGATGCTAGATGATACTGTGCCATAAGTTGGTCTGTTATTCAAATATTTTACGAATCTGTCAGATTTTTATCTCCCCTGAATCATAGTGACCATTAGCAAATTTTATTTAAAGCAATTGCCACAAGTCTGGGAACTATAAGTTTTGGAATTTAGTTAATTCTTTCACTCTGAAAAATGTTTGCTAGTAAGTGATTCATTTAGAAAATAAATCAAAAGTTATGGACAAATAGGTGCTGGTATAATGGTTTAAACTAAAAAGACCCAACTGTGTGATCTGTATAATGGTGTATGCAAGGATATTATAAGATGGGTATTATAAAATGAATCTTGTGGTGTGACAGTTGTAAACTAATGCAAATACTTAAGTACGTAATTTCCTGTGCCAGTTTTCAGTGTATATTTTAGCTGCTACTTTATTTTCTCTCTTTTTTCTTTTTAATGGATTTGTTTTAATCGTGTTTCATTTTTGTGTTAGTATTATGTTGTGCAGAATTTTATTATGCATGCTTATAATTTTTGTATAATTTTATTGTAAATGTTTTATATGTATTTACTCAGCTTTTAATAATTGATGCTGTTTTTCTTGTGGTAAACAGTAATTAGAACTTATTTCTTATTTACTCTAATAATCCATCATGATCTCCATCCATTCACTGGACCCTTTTTTTCCCTTGTCCTTTTCTACTTTTCAATGGCAATGGGATTTCACTGTATGTGCTAAGTGATGCTTCTAAAATTAGACTTGTTTTGCTAATGAATTTTACTTTAAAGTGCAGTCTTGCTCTTCATTGCCACTACTAACAGTAAATTGGAAAACCTTATGTTCATCAGAAAATTTTAGAGGAGCATGTTTATGAATCTTAACAATATCTAATTTTTTGCATTGGATTCCTTTAATGTTCTCTTGAAATTCTGTAATGCAATATATCTGTTAGGTAGCTAAAATTCTTAAACAAGACAGTCATTCTCTCTTCAATATTCCATCTGAAAACTTTGCTTTCTGCAAAAAATGCTATTGTATGCTTGTTTTCTTTTTTAATTTTTGGCTGCATTTATAGCAGCAACAGCACTGCTAACAAGTTACCTTTTGCTGCTTTTGAAGGCATGGACAAACGAGAATTTCAGTATCTCCTTATTTTTTTAATTGCTTATAAATTCAGAACAGTCCTTTTGAATTTCTGAGTGCATAGTATCTCTGCATTTATTGCAAGTGCATTTAGATGCCTTTAAAAGCTGAAGCATAAAGATTAATATCTTGTTTTGATCATCATTACTGAACAAGTTATTCATTTATTTCAGAATTTTTAATGAACATTTTATAGCTCCTTAGTATTTGGTAAAGACAAAAAAAATATTGATCCTCAACTTTCCTTTGCATATTTATTTTTCAAGTGCTAGTAAACACAAGACTTGACATTTACAACCCAATAGGTGTTTTGTTTTATTTTCTATTACAGTATATATTTTTGGTTCATCTTGTTCTTCCCTCTCCTCATAAGTCCATCTTTTTTTATGTGTTATGTTTTTGCAGGATTGGTCAAGAAAGTTTTTCCTTGCCAGCTGTGCAGTAAAGTGCTTTGCTCTAAAGCCAGCCTCAAGCGACATGTTGCTGACAAGCACGCTGAGCGCCAGGAGGAGTACCGCTGCATCATCTGTGAACGCGTTTACTGCTCGCGCAACAGTCTTATGACCCACATCTACACCTACCACAAAACCAGGCCCGGAGAAGCCGACATTAAATTCTATTAGGAGTCATCTAACACACCTTCCACAGAAATCCTTCATACTTGTCTCACAACCTATAAGGTATCAATCATTGAAGTCTTTTGAAACTCGTCATTTTTCCCCTCTTTACTTGTTTAGAATTTAATATCTTAAGTGGTAAAAGTCAAGATATGTAAACATTTTTTAAAATATATTTGGAATTGAGATGTGAATCAACTTCCATCTTTCTATTTTTTGGTTTTTAATCAGGCAAGAAATTGTATTTCACGAACATTTGTAAGTGTGTGTGAGGAATGATGCCTATCAAACCGGTGACTTTTTTATTGGCATTTTCCAATATTGAACAGCAGAGCAAGAATGTGTGTTATCTGAATATTCCTTTGACCCTTCCCCTCCCAAGTATTGAGAGAAGAATGTCTTGGATTTTTATTCACTGTTTATGCTGGTGTTTATATTTTTTATTTTCATTTCTTTTTTAAGTTATGCTTTCTTTGCTTTTGGGTTTTTGCATGTTAGTTTTGGTTGTGCTTTATTTTCATGCTTCTATGCTGACATGCATTAACTAGTGTATAGCTAATCTCCCATCTTTTAATATTCTTCATGAATTTTTTTTATTCTATGAAGTTGAAATGAACAGAACTGTGACAAAAAATATTCCAGACTTGTTGTACGTGTTTCCAGTTAAGAGCAGAAATGAAGTTAGTTGACAAGGAAAGCATCTACAGAAACAGAATTCCTTAAAGAATTGATGACAGAATTTGACTAACAGAGAAACATTTTTCTGTGACAAAGTGGTTGAATATATGTTAATTAGTGTGGTATTTCCATGTGCTCTAATGTCATTCAAAGATGTTGTGAAGTAAGATGGTAGAAAATTTAATGAAAGTATTGTCATAGGGAAGTTGTGTTGCATTAGGCACAATAAGGGTAATTAGAAAGAGCTTCTTTGTGGCATGCTGTACCGGAACTGATGTGTTGTTGCTTTTGCAGTGAACTTTTGGTATATAGATGAAATGATCTAGATTTTTTTGAAGTACGAAGTACTTGATTTCAGCAATCTGTATTTTATTTTGTATGCCTGGTGATAGAATATTTTTGGCTTGCCTGCCATGAATGTTTGTAGATCATTAAGATTTGCCGGTAGTTCTTTTGATTTCAGTGTTATGATCACTTTTTTTAGCTTCATTTGCAAAAATTTTGCCAATTGTTCCAATAAATAATTATATATATTTATTTTGCATAGATTTAGGAAATGTTATATTTTCCTTGTTGTGAGATCACAAAAGACAAAGAATGTACACTAATCCTCAGAAATTTTGTTATGTAAGAAATCTGCAAGAAAAATGAAAATCCACATGAGATTTCTACTTTCCCTGGAAAATTATTACAATTAATATTAGGATAATGAAATTGTGGAAGTCAGACCGGTTTTCACCGACTGTTGTTCATCAAATACTCTTCACATCGGGTGCTGTGCAAATCAGCATGTACTCTTCTAATATTTACAGTATTCATGAGCATATTATTAGCAAAGTTAATGTACGTTGCTAATAATGGAATAAAAAAGGCGGTCTCATTTTTCTTGCATTCATGTTATCCAATCTTCTGCTGAGTAATCCAAAAGAAGCAATGCCATCTTAATAATGTGTGCTCTTAGTATGTATTGTTAATGTTCAGTTGGTTTCCGATTTATTTTCTTTAATTCCTTCTGTTGGCTAAATACAATTTGTAGTTTCTCATGCTGTTTTATAGGCTAGCATGATTATAAAATATAATATATATTCCTCATAGTATATTATAGTCTTATGTTTATTGAAACAGAGTGGGAAGCAAGGTTGGGAGTTTGCTACTTCGCACTGTGTTGTTTCTGTGTAGCACAGTGTTGTTAAATGCGTAAAAAAATATCTCTTATTGCTAGTTTACTTTCATTTTTGCAGTTGTTTCTAGCGTGACTGCATGGTATGGTTTAAAATGAATAGCCCTTAAAAATTCCATTGAAGTACTTGTTGTTTTTTCCTCAAAGATAAAGAAATACAATTATCCTGTCATGTTAAATATTTTCTTGAAGCACAGAATAACAACAAAATGTGGAATGATGGAAGTTGAAGTTTGCATGCTATTTAATTCTTTGTGTTGTTTGCTTTTGCACTTATTATCCTTACTGATATTCTTTTAGGTAGCATATACTGTACATATGTGTGTGCCTCTTCGTTATTTTTGCAGGTGGAGTACAATATCGCGTCCCTCCCCCCACGAGTGGAGGCATTAATGAACCTCAGGAATGTCCTTATTGCCGTCGCACGTTTTCTTGTTACTACTCGCTCAAGCGCCACTTCCAAGACAAGCATGAACATTCGGACACACTGTACGTGTGTGAATTCTGCCACCGCCGATACCGCACCAAGAACAGCCTGACCACTCACAAGAGCCTGCAGCACCGCGGCTCCAGTGGCATGCTCAAGCGTCTGCTCAAGAACTCTGCCTTACAGAACGTTCTGGGGCAGCCACCATTGTAGAAAGAAAGTTGTGTTGAGCACTGAGGAAGTTGTTCTTTCTGAGCAGCTGCAAGGATTGGGCAGTGAATGATACCTTATCCATCTGACTGATATGTAGTAACAGTGGTTCCCAAACATTGTTTTGAACTCAGGTATATTCCTCTGCACAGATTTTGCTTAGTGTCACGCATGAACCATGTAATACTTGTAACACAGTAAAAGTCAAAAGTGTTATTCTTATGTGCATTATTTTGAAAAGTGATACTCAGATATATTGTGTGCTCGTGTATTACATGGTTTTTGCACATTGGGATGTTGAAAGGAAGGAAGGAAGAAAATAGCTACCTCTTTTTGATAAGTCTGCTTTTCAGGTATAATTTAGCCATAGCGTTGATGGTGTAGAGTTTGGGAATTACTGTTTTGAATCCATCTTGCATAGAATCCTGTGAGCTTAGCATTTTACAATATTCATGAAATTGCATTTGCGACAGTCATCAGCCTTCGCTGGCTACATTTCCTGTTTTATAAGTTCCTTCCCACCCACTTTTACCTAGATGTTTCTTTTACATTACTTCTGGGTGGTGTTTTGAAGCTTTGATCTCGTGCAACTGATTCTTGAAGTTGTAATCTTACCTTCGAAAGTATTTTGATTCTGTGATTTTGATAAATTATGTCAAGGAATGTCCTGGCCCAGAATTTAAGTACCTAATTAGTAATGGATTTTCTTAAATTTCCAATGCGTGTGATAATTATTACCTATCTCACAGGCAAATTTGGATTAATTGAATAAAATTTTAGTCTTAATTTAAGTGAGCGAATGTTTTTTCGATAGTTATTGGATAACTAGTGAACTTACTTTTCTAACATATTCATTTGTTGAAATATATAATTTGTCACTAATAGCTTTTTACAACATTTGTTTGTTGTTTAAGAAATTTTATGAATATTTTAGTATTTTTTATCAGTATTCTTTCTTTGAATTGCAACAAATCACAACTACATTTTATTTTCTCTTCAAATTGGTGTTTTTTAATGTGTGCATTTCGTTGGGATGTAAGTTTGCAACCTTATTTAACATCAGTGGTAATTAACACTAGAGAAACTGAAAACAAGAAAGTAAAAATATGATAGAAACTTTTAATTCTGCTTATGGTGACAAAAAAAGCAGAAAAGTGTCAAGATATTGAATGTTCATTCGATTAGAACTTCTATTGGTGTAAAAATTCTACATAAAACTCATCTGAATTTGCAGCACTGTTTATGTAGGCTCTCGTTTTCTGATATTACATATGTGTATATTTCAAATCTTGTTTGTGTGGAATATGTTCTTTGGAGAAATCAGGTTCATGCTGTAATGAAATTATTTGATGAGCTACAGGTTATCTCAGTTTTCCTGTTTAATTTGTTTAACCTTTTAGCTATTTTGCAGATCTAAATTTTTATTCACATTCATTTTCATTTGCTTTCAGTTATAATCATGAAATGGTTAGGCTGGTGACTGTACGATCTTGAAATATGTGTCTAAGATTGATATACCTCTAGCCAGGTTCACAGGCAATGTTACTTTCCAAACTACAAAAAATGCTTGTGGCATATATGTATCACAGTCCTCCATGGTTCAAAAGTACAAATGTTGGCCAATACCACTATTTTTTTAGATAATCTAAACTCTTGGAATTTGAAGAAAAAAAATCAAGAACATTCATAAATTTTTGAGATGATCTGTTATTCTGTGAGGTACTAAATTTCATTGCTTACAGCATTCGTTTTTATACTGACAATACACTATAGAAGATATTGAGACTATTACTAAGTCGATGCAGTGTTTCACCATCCAGCAAATAGTTTTAAATCATATATTTTGAAACAAAATAATAACATTTTACTGAAGTGTAAATGCTGCTTCCCAGTGAAGATATGATTCCCAATATTGCTTGGCAATGTTTTTGTCGCATTATATGTTGTTTTATATAACACCCTTTGTAATAGAAGTATTATTTTATATTTAATTCCATTGCTTGTACAGTGAAAGAAGGCAAGAATATATTTCAAACTTAATTACATCAGATTCTATGAATTTGTTTGTCAGTAGAATGTTAGAAATTTTAAAGATATGTATGGCATCATTAAGAATATTTTCTATATTTAAGTATAATAATTTCGAAGCATGATCATATCATGTTGAGCAAATTTACGGGTACGGTTACACCAGATTTCACAATCTTCTTACACTGTCTTAATTCATAATTTACTGCTACTCTACTGTATTGCTGCTTTTTCTGTAACTGCCATGTATAATGCATGTCTTACGTTGTGGAACATGCATTATGACATGGAAGAGGAGGCCAGTGCTATATGCTGAAATTCTGCTGCAATTCATATTATTTCAGGGATTTTTATAACAAGAGCTTTCTGTGTCAGGGAAGATTATTATCTTATATGATAGCAGCTATCAGCTTTTCTTACATACAATAATTTATTAAATATTAATTGTCTGCTGTAATGCTTCAGTTTAAGTTTTTGACAAGTCATATTTGCTAGTGTATTTATCATAATTTTCTCAACTTTCCAATGTCAAGTGCTGTAAATTATTTATTAACATGGTGTCTAAGAATGTTGTCAATAATGCTTATTGCACGAAATCATTCAAAGTAGAGTGACAATTGCTTTATGTTTAAAGTATATGATGAATTATATCACATATCACATTTTTTCTGGTGCTTTATTTCAGTCATATTATTGAGTAGTGGTACAAAACTGCAGCTTAATGATTAATAAGAAATTTATAAGAGTGGTTGTGCGTATATACCTTTTGCATTGAAAATAGTTGTTTTTTATTGTTTCACCAACAATATTCTTTAAAGTAAATTTTATTTAGTCAGTTAATTTTAAAATAATGTAATGAATTTCATATGTACTAGGAGGTTGATAATAGCTTATTGTGAAATCAGATAAATTGAGAAAACTATTGCTTCTAGGAAAATACCCAGCTTTCTTTCCTATCTTATTAGTAAGTGATTCCTCAAAAAATTGAGAGTAACATAGGTAATATAATGTGAACACAAATAATGAACGGGTGTGATTTATCAATTAAACGTTTTGAATTATCTCTACTTAGTAGCTATGTCCGTAAAAGAGACCTTTGGCATTGTTCAAAACTCAGTTTGATTCAGACAACTGTTAAACAGCTTAATTGGCTGATTAATAGGAAGATTCTTTTTTATTTCTAGAAGTCTGTTTTCAGTTTTGTTATTCACTATCTCATTTGCAAAATAAATTCCTGTGAAGATTCAAAAAGTAAATAAATAAATAAAAAAGAAACAATAAATAATGCAACAATTTTCTGAAAATTAATTCTGAGAAACTTGTGTGCAATATTTTTGAAGGATTTTCTTTTTATATGTGTTCAAAGAGGAACAATGTTAGGAAACAAAGCTGGGAAAATTGCCTCTGATTTTTTTTTATTCATTCATTTATGTTTTCCCCTTTTAATTTTTAAAATAGTTTCATCAACATATAGCAACATTATTTTTCTCTGAAAAAATTGATTTTATCACTGGAAGTTTTTCAATAACTTGAGTTTTAGAGGACATGTGATGAGTTCCTACCCAACAGTGAATGAAGATACCGCATATTCATTTTATTGACAATTAAAAATGGAGATAAGCTGGTATGAAGACACTTTCCATGTGAATACATGTAGCAAGTACAAATTTATGTTATTACTATGTTACACTACTATTGAAGAGAATTTGTGTATCATTAATGTGAATTTGTCTCTGCTGCAACACTTTTGCTAAGCAGGAATTCAAAAGTGAAGTGCTGGATAGATCTTGAACTAAATTGTTTCTGAGATATTTATTGCAAACCTCTATAAGAAACTTTTGTGTTTTGAGACAGTTGCTATTTATATGCACTGATTATTTATTTTTGTAGTTTATAAGCCGTTGTGACTTTCTTAATTCAGTGATTAGAACTATTATATTATTATTTTTATTTTTGTTTTGACCTTCTCTGAACCAAGAAACAAGATGTGTTTGAGAATTGTGTTATATTGATGCCAGAAGAGATGTAATGAACATCGAGGTATGTATTCATTCATAAAATGATTCTGTGAGATGCAGACAGTTTGGTGGTCTGGAGAATATTGCCTGAACTTGTGCTTGTGCAGAGTGATGCCCTACGTACATGACATTATGTATCATACTGAATAGAAAGGAACAGGAAGAACTATTTCTTCATGGAAGAGAAGCTTAATATTCAATTTTCAAGTGGTAGTGTATGTGCACACCGACTGATTTATTCAAGTGCAAGAAGTCTTCGTTTTAAAGAAGCTTGTCGACTTTGACGATTGTGGGTAAACAGTACATTGTTTTCCCTTGGGTTACAGAGTTTTAATAAATATCTCATAAATTAATGATAAGATGTTTGTTGCGGAAAATGAGTGGCTTGGTGTATATGTTAATTATGTAATGTTTCTTGACATTGTTAATGCAGTTACAACAGGATTGAAAATTGCTGTGAAAAAGGAGAAAAAATAAAATAACATTCAAAGACATGTGAATGTAACAACAACAGTAATAATAAGTACATAGTGAATGTTTTAAGTAATGTATTAGGTGATGCTAGGGTAGTGTAGCAGATATATTATCCTTGAGATGAGAATTCATTCCAGATGTTATGTTTCGTGTTTGGTCTGGTAAATGGTTCAGTATGGTAGATTGATAGTTTTGAATGTTGGTTCTTGGTAAGAAATAATTGATAACATGTCTATACATGATGCCATTTAAGCAAATCGGATGTTCTTATTAATTATCCTGTTGGATGATTGAAGATTGATTATTGATTGCCATGTTTAAAAATTTGTCAAGTGGAAAAGTTTTGAAATTTTCATAAATAATTATACACACATTTCATTTGATCAGCCTTTCTGAACTAAAGTACAAAACTATCTTAGGGTTTTTAATTGATCCTACACTGCAGACATCAATAGTAACTTGTTCTTTTTTTAAGGAAAATATAAATTATTATTGCCAGGCAGGGAGGGTGTCCTTTTCACTCAATTTAATATGTGCCAAGAAATATGTATATAAATCTATGTATTAGCATTTTGAATTGAATTTTGGGGCCATTCATAAATTCCTCTCATATATACATATATTTAGGATAAACGTGTCATTATTTTCTGACAATTGAGAATTATGCCTTCTGACAGGACGTTATTGTTTCTGTAGTACAAACATTTTATCCCGACTCAAATCAGCATAGTGCCTCCACTTGTTGGGTTCTCTTCTTCCAACGTAGCTTATGATGTATAAGGTACAATATATATACATATATAAATTTATTAAAATAAATATATCAGTGTGGGCATGCTATCTCGGATTGCCATGGAATGATGTTATTTGGTTTTTATTAGAAGTTATGCTTGGAAACAAAGGAATTTGCACGGACATGCAAATACTACATTGTTAAACGTGTGTGTTTTGAATTTGTGATGGTTCCCTGAATAGTGCTTTTAAGGATGGTGGAGATTGCTGGTCACATGCCTTGATAATTAGTTCAGCATTACAAATTTCAAAAACATCACTTTAATTATATTTTGTAGGAAAGGCCTAACACAGTGAAATAAAACCTTGGCAATCATGAAGCAGTGAAACTGCTAATGTTCTTTTACCTTGTCTGTGTGCTGCCTTTTTCTGTACTATGTTAAACACTTTGAACACCAAGTATCCAAACATACATTTCAAGCATGAGATATTTTTGTATGCAGTAAAATATGCATCAATGCCTACAAGTACAAATAAGCTTGATGACACATTCAAGTATAACTGTGGTTAGAAGCCAAATAATATTATGGTCCTTTTTAAAACTAGTATTGTGTTCATAAAGCATCTCTGTAAAAAAAATGTACACGGCTGGGAACTGATGAGTAAAAACCGCTCATCATTTAATCTTGTGAGTGTGCACATTATTTTCATTATGTATGCAGATATATGGTATTTCATATTATGTATATCAAAAAATGTGTTTGATGTTTAGTCTGCAGTACCATGCAAAAATGTGTACAATTCTCTGTGCTTGTTCTCTTTGTAAAATAACATACAATTGAAGTTTATGGATGGTCCTCTCCAGACTTAATGTGTTTTCGAAATTTGTGATTTACATTTTAGTCTACAAGTTAACTCTTTTTAAAAGGATAAGATAGCAAAATAATTTCCAATGGCATGCATAATAATTATGAAATTGGTGTTGTGCTTTTTCATCGACTTTCGATTGTTATTGAGCAATGTACAGTATTTAATGAGTATTACTTTTAAACAAAGAAAATTGAATGTTGAATGTAATGGATTTTTAAGTAGATATTTGATTTAAGTATAGTAAATATATTATATATAAATATATAGTTATGTGATTCATTATTAAAACATGAAACTATTGAAAAGGTTATTGAATTGGCTTGGTAATGGGATTCATGTGGAAGGCTCATTGTTTACTTTGTGTGTAAAATTTCCATGCCAATTAGATGGAAATCATGTGCTGTCAGTAATATTTTATTTAAGTTATTTTATCTGCATTTTGCATGAAAATATTTGTTTCAAGGTTTCAGACAAGTTATCTGTAAATTTTTGCAAGTACTTGGCCATTCTTGTATTTAAGTTGTGTGTTCTCAGATGATTTAATGAATTTGTGCTTATGTAATGATGGAAGAGAAATGGTGCTGTGAAATTTCTAAGGCCTTTTAGTGGTTTCTTTGTAAAGAAAATGTCATTAACAAGTTTATTTGTCAAAAATAACATAAAATTATTTCATTAAAATTATGCTTTTGTGATAAATGTGTACCAAAGACTTCGCATTTATTTGATTTGAATACAATAACGTGAACTGGAATTGTTTACCTAATTGATTGTGATTTTTGAAAAGTGACTGAAAATTTTCTATTTAATGTACTTAGTTGTTATTTTAACATTTTTTTTAAGTAGAGACTTCATAAACCAATAGATATGTCTCCAATTGGATGATATTGATATTTTGATGAAGTCCGACAGTTTTTATCTCTTAATTATTCGTATAAATAAAAATATTATTTATTGTTTTTTGTGGCATTCATGACATTTGATGGTGGAATTGGATTCAATTACAATTGTTAAAACTGTTCTTAAATGTGGAAGGGTTGTATGTTAAATTATGTAGGTTATGAATTGCTGGGCAGCTTCGTGATGTAACCTTGTGTTTTAAAATGAGTGATATAATAGTAGATTAGAATTTTTCATTTGCATTCAAATTAAAGGATCTCAAATTTCAATCGAATTGTATTGTCAGACGCACATGTACTTTAAACAATTACTGATACTATTTCAGTTGACTGAATGATTAATTTTATGACCATAAAACACTGCATGAAATTTCACACTTGTTGATGTGTGTACAACAGAATTGTGGGTTGTAAATATTTTATATTGTGGTGATAAAATGTAAGTTAAAATAGATGTGAAGGAAGTCGAAAGCGATGAACTTCTACAAGCTCATCTGGTATTCAGAGCTGTATCTGTTCCCATTAGTCTTGGGTTTGTGTAGATTTATGAACTTTTCAGTATAGAGGCATGGTACCACTTTCATAATACAATATATTTGTGTTAAGTGTGTTTAATACTGGTACTCATCTGATGTTCCATGAATCCAAGATGTAATCTGGTTTTCTGAGAATCATATGGCCATCTCTCTACCACCAGCTTGCTTTATAAATATTTAATTCTTGTTCATGATATATGAAAACTAACAGGATCAGAAAATCACCTTACTTGGTTCACTTTGACTGGGATGGATATTTCTGATAATTATTTCTTTGTATTCCTCTCCTCTTTTTGGAAGGAAGAATCTAATCCAGGGTTAATAATAATGCCAGTTGTGAATGTTTCTAATGTCTAATGCACATTTTTTCACTAGATTTATAAACATTTGCTGTACTTGCCATATTCACAGGTTTTTGACTAAATGAAATGCACTTATTCTTGTACACGTTACAGTACAATTTGTGCATCTTGTGAGTGCTGGATTACTGACTGTGCAATACAACGTATGTATGCAGTAGTCCAGTGGACTTAGATTGAGCACTCTAATGAATCAGGCAATTATAACTTTGAAGTGACAAAGTAGGAAATATTGCCATTCTAAAGTATAAACATTTTGGTATGTAGTTGGCACGGTTATGTATGTATCTGATTCTTGTTAATGTAGAGGTCAGATAGTTGATATTTCAGCAAGGGCAAGTTTGTTCATGAGCTTGTATTTCCCACTAGCAAAATGAACCAAGTTTGGTAAAAGATATTTTCTTGACATGTTGGTTGCTTGATGAATGTTTTATAAAATAATCAAATGCAGTAAACATGTTAATGAATATTATCAGTGAATATCATTGTATTTATCAGAGACATATCATTGTTGTGTGATTGTGTATCTTTGGTATTGTTTGAAAAATTTGTAAGTATAATGTAGACTTCGCTTTTGATTTCATGATAAGAGAATTGTGTACATACATCTATCTTGTAAAATATTGTACAGAGATATGAAGTCCTTCCTGAATTTTATGTTATCACTTTCTCAGAGTTTTAACAATATTTGCATAGCCTTACATGATGTGTCTTACATGTATATGCATCTCTTGAAGTCACATTGTGTGTGCATTTGATAAGTTCATTTCTGTAAGTTTTTCATATGTTTTGAACTTAAAATGTTAATTTTTGATTAAACTCAAACTTATCTTTCATATTGGCAACAAATACCTTCAGAACAAGAACGGCCTTTTCAACTTGGTAATCTTATTTTGTAGGTAAATTCATTGGAAGTTTGGTGATGGTTTGTGTAACCAATGTGTTTCCTAGAAGCATTGCAAATTTTACATTTATGTAGCTCATTTAATTCTTTGTATGAATTTTAAAAATGAAGGACTTTATATCATGTGTCCAAAAAACTATTGCAGAGTCACATGACTTTGTGAAAAGCTTACAATGTTTTGATATTTCCCCAGTAACTGTGGAAATGGCATGAAATGCATAATTTTTGACAGATTGCTGCAAATGGTATATTTAGAACTAGGATCTTTAACAATAGACATCATATATTTTTTTTGTAAAGGGGCAGGGTTACTTTAGTTCCAACAAGGCCTTCCACAAAATATATTAATTAAAAGTATTCAGTAGTATAAGTTTTTATATATTGTAAATATTTGAGGTAAACACTTTTATGAAAAAAATTACTTTGATTTTGTACAGAATAAGACCATGAATTTCCATTTTACAAAACATATAATGTATTATTTTTAAATAGTTCCTGCTTATTGCATTTACTTTGCAATACAACATCAGGTAGCTTTCAATTTGGCCTTGATGTATTACAATACTTCATGATGTAGGATAGGATTGTAACTGTGACTCATGCAGTTGTGTGTAGAAACATGGAGATGTTGGAACTCAAAGACATTTAGTAATAGTTTATTTTAATTTGAGTATTATCTACTTTAGTTGTGAATAAGGGGACCTATTTTGTTTAATTATTAGGACATACATTTTTGTCTGGGTCTTCTGTCATTGAAGTGTTGATTAAGTCATTTAATTTGCTTTAGGCTAATATTTCTTGGTTAAAAGTATAACATATTTTATTTTCTCCCTTTTTTCATATTTTGCTAGCTTTTACATTTCTCCAAAACCGAATTCGATGTGTATTGTCTGCAGATAAATTAATTAGTGAAGGTAGATGTAGAAAATACAATTTTTTAAGAAGAAATTTCGAGTTCTTTTCTACATTTATCTTCATTTTTGTTTTTCTGAGACAGACTTGAGGAGGTTTGGTTTGTCAATGGTATGCTGCAGTACAAATAACAAATCATAGTTCCAAGTAGACATTAAGGATTGTCTTGTTTGATATAGACAGAGGATATGAACTTATCAATGTAAGTAAAATGGACTTTGATGGTCTTATAGATCTATATAAGCATATTTAATCTTTGAACTTCAGGATTTAATAGAGCAGTTGTATAAACAATCAACCACAAGTTATCTTACCTAAACATTACAATAGTTTTCAGAACAAATGTCATTCCAACAAGATGCCTTTTTAATCAGTACAATTATCCATGTTTTACCACTCAGTGACCACTGTGAAATAGATGACATTCGGGTATGTTCTTGTATACCTCAACTCACCTCAGAAAGTAAACCATAGTTAACCTCATGACAAATACTGGTACATAGATGCATACATACATACATACATACATACAACTTTCTAAGAAAGAAGATAGCTATTGTTCCATTATTTTTTCTGTTCTTTTGTTTTGATATAAAATTTATACTGGATGATAATAATTATAAAATAGGCATATCAGGATATTTAGCGCGAAGCGCATTTCACGTAGTGACACTGTATTATCTTACAATAATAGTTGGTGTAATAATAAAACAAATAAAGGAATGTGTCATGGTTATTTTTTTTTCCTTATTCATCTCTTAAAGAATCCTTGTATTGTTCTTTTATTTTAAATTCAATAAAAGCTGTTCAGAACAGAAAATGGAATATAAAATTTAAAAAATATTGATTTGGAAAAAGTATTAGTGTCCATGCATATAATACCAGATGTGTTCACTTTTAATGCAAACTTACAGCAAGCAGATTTTGAAACAATGCTTACCAAGAATGTGAAAATTGAAAATGACAATACAAAAATTTGTATTTTATGAAAGATACACACTAACCTCATTTAATAAATTAAAATGGGCAAAATATATCTATTTTTAAAGACTTAACCTGTGAACTATTTTTTCAATAATTGATCTATCTTTGGAACAATAATGAGTATTTTGAGCAATAAACTTAAAAGGAAGGATGTTGCGAGAACTTTGTGTTCGGAAATTAAGGTTAACAAGGGTTACGAATCCACTATGAAAACTTACATATTTTTGCTTGCATTATAATGCTTCCTTTTTTCAGTTTCAAATAATCGAATGATGTATTTCCATTAAGTGTTAAATTTTCTGGCAGTTCCAATTTAAATTATACGCTAAAATTATCTGGCAATTCTGAGTTGCACAACGTTGTGAAGATCTCTCTTATTCAAGGATTTATTCAATCAGACTTTCTATCTTGTTTCATGCATTAATTCATTATATCTGTTTTAAAGAAGAATGACACTGGTAGAAAACAACTAATTGAAGAGCAGAATCCTAAAATGTCTTGTGTATCAGAAAGTTGTCTAGGAATGGTACTCAGCAAATAAAGAGGCAACTCTTTCCACCTTAGTAAGTGTAGAAACTACAGTAGTGTGTAGTTGTTTCTAGGAGAAATTGGCAATGGAACAGAGCTGAGTTTTTATTAAACTAAATTAAAGAGAAAAATTATTCTTAGCAGATTTTGGGGTTACACTCTTCAATTGTAATGCGTATCAGAGCAGATTTTGTATCTACCTGAGTGGGATTGTGGTTTTATTTGCAACGTCAGGGGCAGCTTTAATATGTTAATTGTATATTTATTTTATTAATTTAAAGTACATATATTTAATAAATGGGCTTCATGTCCATCAAACAAATATTTTATTGCATTTGTTTAACATTCTATGGATATTAACACAATTTTTCTTTCAGAAATTATTAGTTAAGGTATTATTATTATTAATTTATTTTGTAGTTCCTTTTCAGGTCACTACCCTTGTGAATTCTCTTCGGCAGAGAGGTTTTGTAAGTGTAGCACTAATGAATTGTTTGTTATTGCAGGTTGCCAAACATCTGCCCAGAAGAATAACACTTCCGTAGATTATTTGCCAAAAGTTACATGTCTACAATGTGGCAAAGTTCTGAGCTCTCGTGCCAGCTTGCGTCGTCATATTAGTGATAAACATAGCGTTGTCCCTGGTATTTTCAGATGTCAGTTGTGCGGACGATCGTATAGTACACAAAATAGTCTTAATAAACATCGCTACACATACCATAAAGCAGAGAAACAAATTCAATGGCATATTCCAAATAGTGGGGGGAATCAACTTAATTAGTTATGTTAATTATAAGAATATCAAGTTTTTGCATTTAGTTTTGCAACTTAACACGTTCACTATCCAAGAAATTGATTTGAATCTTTTTAATTGTATTTATATAATTTTTTGAAGCTTCTTATAGATTAAATTTATTTTCTTATAGTCAACATGTTTTCACATGTGATGTTAGTTAATGTACAATGATTATAAATTATTCCAAGTTCAGACAATGATGCATGGTTCCCAAGTCACCCACTACTCAATCCCTCGTATATTTTTCTTTCTTTCTTCCTAACTCAACCTGAATCTTCATATTTCAATATTTTATGAACTTGTACTGAAGATGGGCTTTAAGAAAAATGAATCAACCATCATAAAAGATTTTGTTTTTCTCGAAGACTGTTTTAAATATTTTGAATACATCAGATATTTAAAGATAATTTATACTTTTAAAAAATGAAAAATATCGTGTTTATTTTTGTCTTTCTTGGGATACATTAATTGTGATTAAATAAAAAAAATTGTTGAATTCATTTTGAAGTTCATTTTCACATTATTTCATACAAAATGGTTTGGAGGTAAATTGGAAATACAGTTAACTTCTTTTCAGTCAATTTTGGAAATTTTCCAGCAACTTACCCTTCTTTATAACAACTCTTGAATCTTTTCCTGTGAATTTTTTCATGTGCAAATCTAGGAATTGCAGATTTCAAAAAATATTGAGTAGAAAATCTATTACCGGGGTTAGATTTCTTTTTTTCTTTCTTTTTCCCCTATCAACTCTTTGGTGATAAACGTCCAATAATACAGACTGTTTTGGTGTGGGGCAATAGAATAGTTTCCAGAGGCAGGTCAACAACATTTTGTAGTTCATTTTGCCCTCTGACCGGTATATAGCAGAACTAAGTTCTGCATGAACAGTTTTTCATTACAAGTTACGTAAACATTTGCATAGCAGTTGATGTCGAAGTATTCAAATTAGGCAGAATTGGCTATCAGAATGGATAATCCATTGTTGCAATTTATTGGTGATAATCAAAAATCAATCTTGGTTTAATGAAAAGCGTAGTGTTCTTTCCAGCACACATCTGTTTAGAGATGTACAATTTTGTTAATGCAGTTGACAAATTTTATACAAGTTGGGTTCATGTACTTTCTACATTTAGCAATATATAATAAATTTTTCATGTAAAATACATATATGTAACCTGCAGCAGCAAAAATGTTGCAAAATCATGATCATACAAAATGGTTTCTTCAAAAAAAAGTACACACACACTACCCAAGAACAACAAAAAACTCTTGTTTAACTGCAACAAATAAAATATTTTAACAAAAGAAGTATTCATGTTTGCTGCAATAAAATAGAATAGTATGAACGGATACACAGTTCTCCAGACACCTAGTATTTCATAAAAATTGCATTCCATAATGCAATACTTGACTAGAAAATGTTTAATATGGTGTGCACTCTTCCTTGCAGTCTGGCTTGAGTATGACAATTCAGGTAGTATATATAGAATGAGAATGGGCAGAAAATCAGTATTAAATATTTCAATTTTTCACTCAAAGTTGAACTTGTTTCATTGTTTTGGGATTTTTTCCAAGTTCCTGGGTAAGTAGTGAAACTGTTTTCACATCTCAAAGGTCTGGAGGCTGCATAGTTTTCTTTCAATTTCTGCATTAGTTCAAAGTAGTAATATAGGTTATATAATTTACAATTTATATGAAATAAATATTGTACATTTACTGTATTATATTCACACACTGCAGTTTAGTTTCATAGATTCTGTTGGCCATTTAACATTAAAGTAGAATGGCAAGTGTATCCAGAAAAAACATGCCATAATTTTGTTTTGAATTTTACATTTATACATTGAATTTTATATTTTTCTGAATTTTAATTTATCACTGATTCCTTAGTCTTTAAGAACAATACATTTTTGCAAATAATAAGACAAGATATTCTAATAATGATAATAATAATAACTTAATTTAAAATTGTTTGTTCAAAAACAAAGTTGGAACTAAAATGAAAGTAGATAGCACTTAGATTCAGATGACTACCATTTTATTCCTTTGTTTTGTATTACTTAGATTTAAGTTGTTATTCTGAATTTTTTTCCTGAGGCAAATGTGCTCCAAGTGATTCAATGAAAGAAAAAATTCTAGCATCTCTCAATTAAGTAAATTAGGTTGCTATCCATTTCTTTTCTATGCAATCATGACTTTTCATACTAAAAATTCATATTCAAAAGGTGCTGCACAGAGAGCTGATGGTCCAGCAACTGGAGAGTTAAAATCAAAAATGTGTTATGAATTGCCTCGACAACTAACTCTGGGTGATGTATTGAAAGACAAAAATCTAATTTGGAAACAAAACATTTTATGTATTGTACTAATCAGTTTTAAGTTTGTCAAAGTTCAATACTGTCATTTTTATTGTAGTTTATTGCCTACAATTCTGACAATCCTTGTATATATTATATTTGGGAGCAGTGAACGTGTTAATTTCTTAAGGGAAAAATTACAAATGAAGATGCAATTTAACATCTTACATATTCCCTGAGCATTACATCTTTTACATTTTTTTTTGTTACTGTTCTTTGAAATGTGACAAATAATAGAGATGTCTATAGTTTGTAATAACAAATAGAAATGTAAGGAATCAAATAACATTCCAATTATTCAAAACAAAATGTTGACTTCATTACAATTCCTAAACATGTACCTTCAGAAAAATGTGATAATGTGGCCAGTATTAATACAAAAGTTTCTTCAAGATGAAGAATATACTACGTTGTTTTTCTGATAGAGCCTGTATGATATGAGTTAATAAATATTTAGTTTATCAACAATATATGTGTTAAAATTTGTGGCAGTGTGGAAAAGGTGTCAAGTCACTCAGTTATTTTTGAGAAACATTGATTTAGAGGTTTATTATTAAAGTTAGACCTTTAAGGCAGAAATGTACATGATGCTGTAACTTTCCATAAAAATGGAAAATTTAAAACAATATAAATTTGTGCCCCTAAATTTTCTTATTTCTTTATTACTTGTTTGAAGTCAATTTTGGTGGTTTAGTGACTTACACACCTTAGCCACATATTCAAGATGAAAACTGATGGATTAAAAGACTACGCTTTAGTCGTATAAGTATAAATGCCTATCCCTTCTTTAGTTTTAACACCTCTTTGACTAATGGTACAACTGTTTCTGTTTTTGGTTGTAAATTTCTTCATTCATTCCTTTAATGTGGTCACACCATATCTTGGTTCCCTTATAACAATTACATTTCTTTCTTTTCAGTATTGATTCAATTTGTTCATATTTTTTCTTAATAAGATAAAAAAGAATCAATTTTAAGGCATCTAGGGTAAGAAAAACATGATTAAAAAAATTTTAAAATGATTTTTTCCAAATATATTTTTTTTAAATAAAATTTTAATTAGCGAGTGACTTCTTAAATTGATCAAATATAGACATTTACCTGTGTTAATTATTACCACCTTTATTAAAATGTATTCATTAATACAAAATTGTAACAAATGTTAACACATGAATGCCCATATAATTTTTTGCCTGACTTAAAATTTTATTTACATATGTTCTAAATCACTCTTCAGCACATAATCTCCAATATAATGGTGTTCCCTGGTAATATATTGGTACTGAAATATTACCCATGTTCATTACAGAGACCTCATCTTTTGTAAAAAAAATTCAAAATTGTTAACTTCAAAAATATGTACTCTTAGTATGATTACTGTCTTGGAATGCGAGGCAATGTAGCAATGGTCTTGAATAAATTCAGTTCAAAAAGTTTGGGTTGAGAGGAAGTATCCTACTGAGGTAACTATATTATATGTAATGTTAGTACATGCTAGGCTTTGTTCCTATGCACATGCGTATAAATTATTGTGAAAATGAAACAATACTATTTTCTCTTGTATTCCAATTACTTAGAGCATGCTTTTCTGTTAACAAATTATGATGAACACACTAAGGGGGCGCAGGGCTAAGGTACTAATGTCTCTGTGTCCCTAAGCATGACTAAATTATGGTTCCTTCTTTCTTTGCAGTTTTAGAAATTTAGTATTCAAATGTTTTACATATTTATAAAAATGTTTATAAAATGACTGTGGGCTTCATACCGCGAGTTGGCCCTAAGCGTTTGTGTCTCATGTGCTAGTCTACCCCTGAACCCTCATACATCTTCAAATTTGGAAATAGGTTTATGCACACCTATGTCTTGAATTGCCTGCTCCATCTCATCCCTCTATTTTCAGACTTTGTGGTGTGCGGGGCTGAATTTAGAACCTCCGAAACCCCAATCATACACCCACACATATTTCAATCGGTAATAGATAAACATTTATAAATTATAGTGTATAATTTACTTCCAACAAATGACGGACTTCACTTCCTAACTCAGAAAGGTAGTGGTTGTATTTTGCTGAAGTTTACTTATTGTGTACTAATAAATGAAATATTAATAATTATTCCATTGAATATAAATAAAAAAGTTGTACAAGTACATTTAGTTTTATTTTTTTTAATCTATAACAAGGAAATATTGTTCCCCAATGTTGCAAAAAGCTAAATCAGTATACGAGATTTAGATTTATTCAGTCAAAAAAACAGTAGAAACTGTATGTGACGTAGGGGGGAAAAGATTATCTGCGCACGTTTTCTTGAGTTCCAGAATCCCTTCCCATCATTTTAACTATAAATAGTTGAAAGGTAGGTAAAATTTTAACGTGAAATAAATACATTTTAAAAATCGCAATATTAACAATAGTTGAAAAATAGTCATTTTCGTTTCTGAGTTATAGAAAACTTATTAGCATCGGTACACGAATTGCAAGTATGATTTTTCTGCATTGCTAACGAAATAGCAACTCACCCTTATCTCTACTCTTACCATTACAAGCAAAGGAAGAGTTCAACAAAACGTGCACATAGTGCAGCAACATTTACGTCCAGAACAAGGGGCCATCTCAGCATTTGCTCAATGCATCAGGGAAACTGGACAAAAACCTTATCGAGATGGGAGATAACAAAGAGTGTGTAAGGACATTTCTTAAAAAACACGTTATTGCCTTACATATATAAAACAAATATATTGGACCTGGGGTTACTGAGATAATTGGGCCAAAATTGTTATTTTCCGCCATATTTAATAGCGTCTTAAGATAAGCGCGACCACGTGTGTGGCACCATGCTCTTTTACCGTCACTGAGCTTTCAACATTAACAATCAAAAGAGAAACCGCAATCGAAAGGTTTTCCCATACTCGTACAGTAACCTACTACCAGCTCTATCTGGAATCTTTGATAAAAAAAAACTTAACATTCTTGAAGGAAGTGCTTGTTTTCAATATTTTGAGTTTTGAGACCGAGCCACCCGGCGGCCTCCAGGTTCACTTCTGGTATATGTTATTCTTTGTAACAAAGTGTATTTCTCCATCTTTGTCATATTTGTAATTATAAACACCCTAAAATTCTTCCTTACTTTTGGAGTTTTCAAAGTAGAATGACTGATTTACTTCTGATAGTAGTACAAATCACTCTGCATGACAGATTACGAAAATGTATAAAAAGATCTCGACTTGCTTAAAAATGTTATGTATTGTTAAAATATTGTAAGTTATGTAATTGTGCGCCGGAAAAAGGCGGATTTGTATTATTGATACTATTTTTTAACTTTTAACAATAGGAATCACTTAATTGTATGTCTGGAATTGTTTTAGTAGATTTTCTTTTTGCTTCCCCCCCTAGTTTTGTTATTTTTCCTTTTTCGTCATTATTTTATTTTTCTCCCGATCTCGGTCAATTTGGAAACATCCTTTGGTTTTTTTGTGAAAACGGAGGCTCCAAAGGAGGTATTGTTAAAAATCTAAATAAAAAGTATTATACCAGTCAAGATTTTTGATTTTGTTTTTTTCATTGTAACTGTCAGGTTTCGTTCGCTCATGAAGAATCCCATCCTAATTTTGAGGATGGCCTCGCATCCCTTTTAAGGACAGAGCTGTCAGCATATGATATACCCTTCTGACTTCTGACGTTTTGACAGGTGCGAAGAACGACAAATATATAATTCTGATTTCACTGATGCCATTTCAAGATTCAATAGGAAGTCCATAATAGCATTCGAAGAGTCAGCGTAGCGAGTAAAACATATTCCTAGTCATCCCACCAGGAGGTCGTGTGGAATCAAGATTACAACGACAATATCGTTTCCTAACACGTAAGTGCTAGCGACAATATAGTATTGGAATAACGATGGAAATAATTTTAATTGTTTTTTTACATTAATTCGTTTTAAATGCGATTTTTCATTGTTTAAATGCCTTTTGTACCTCCCCTACTTTTGGCCGAATAAATGCCTTTTTCATGCCCATTTTAGTAAAAATAAATGCTCTTTTGCCTACCTATTTTAAATGAAATAAATGTCTGAAACTACTGTTCTCTAATTATAGTTTAAACTAATTTGGTGGTGCAGTATCGACAATGCAAAAACTTAAAAGCAACGACAGCGGGACTATTGGCGCAGTCACCATCTCTGTCGTTTGCGTATCACCGCAAATTAGCGTCGTCTCAGCACTTAGTCAGCTTCACCGCCTCTCGGTCCGCCTACTAAAAGCCTGAATGCGCTGAGTTCCGTCTAGAGCTAGAATATACTCTACTTCGATTTTTTTCAACATGGCGTCTCAAGGTCACACACGAGAAAAGGGAGAGGAAAGGCAGACCAATAGGGAGCTGCAACGCCAATAGAACTCCCATTTTCACGGCTGTTGTTCATCTGTTGTTGCCTGAAACTGAACGTAATCCCCTGCGAGATAAGCGACTCTCGATGTCCTTGTTGAAAGTAATCTGATAATGCAGCCTGTCGTAGAACGATATTAATCGACCGGATTCTCCGCCCCTTTACCGTTTCTTGTTATAACACAGTCGCTTGAAGCGACTGCTTAATTAAGTTCAATCTAGGGAAAGTGCCTATCGCTGGCAACTCAGTCAGTCAGCTGGGCGCTGAAAAGAGGTAATATTTATATGTTTAATGGAAAAATGAAACGGTTCCAAGAAAAAATGTCGTAAGTAGAGGTGACCGTTGGTTCAAGTTTCACTATACTATCCCTTCTGCAGTTGAGCAGAGGAGAGAGAGGGGAGACTTCAGCCTTTGAACTGTGACAATGTTACAGCTAAAGACCAAAATAAGAGTAATGTTAGGAATGGTTGATTAATTCGTACATTAGACGATTTGGGTAAAGCTGTATGAAATATGACTTATTTCATACAGTATGAAAAAAAGTATATTTATATGAGTATTGTTTCAAAGAGTTACTTCAAAACGCATTGGTCGATAAAATAATTAAAATTGATATAAGTTTAAATTTCAAGTGAAATATTTTCCGTGACATACAATTAGAGACTATTCTCAACATCAAAAGGGAAAACAATATTTATTTTATCAATGATGTGTAAATCAGGTTTTATTGAAGTCAGTAAGGTAACTTGACGGTGATTCATTTGATCTTCGGGACCTCGAGTTAGTTCCGGCCGCCTCGAAGCCAAGTAATCATGGTGCTTATACATTCTCTAAATTCAGAACACTCTCCTTCCTGTCACTTTCTTTACTGTTAAAGTTTTAAGAAAAATCTTCCAAAATATTTTGTAAAAAATTGAAACTTACTGTATTTTACGTCTGTAATGAAACAAATGACGTACACTTACTGTAAACACTAAAACACTTTTAAATGTAATATACACAATCAAACCTAAAAACGAGCAACGGGTTATACAAAATTCTCAAACTAAAAACTGCAAGAACCTCACGCTATATTATGAGAAGCGGCTGCCAGCCAATGCCACCTAAGGTACAGGTGTCCTAAGTGACGTTGGGCCGGTAGTTTACTCGGTTTCAACATGGCGGTCCAAACATGAAGTGGGGCGCGGATTGCAGGGAAGTTACCATACTGTGTTTCAACTCTCAACCTGTCGTGTTCATGAGTGCAGCGTTCCACGGATCGTGTCTTGTTACAATTAGCCATCTCCTCCACCCAAAGAAAATTCCTAATAACATGAAGCATTTTGTTGGGACCCATACAGAATTTTGCAACAAAGAAATCTAGAAAAAGTCCAGCGTAGAGCATTCAAAATTTTACTTTCAGGGGTAGCAAGAATAAAGGGGTATGGGAGTCACTCGAAAGGAGAGATTAAGTCACGTCTCTATGCAATGTATAAAGCGTACACAGGCCTTCGAGCGTGGAAAGAATTCAAAGTCGATTAGGGAAACCTACATATTTCGGCAGAGCGGATCACAAGCACAAATTCAGACAAGAATTCAGAAAACGGACGTTGGGAAATATTCATTTCGCGAATCGCACTATTAGGGACTGGAACAGTTTGCCTGTGACAATCTTCGATCCCTTTCCTCAAAGCCTGAGCAAATTTAAAAATAAACTAGTTTCCTTGAATGTGGATATGTTATAAATATTTTAATAAAATTCAGTGCAATTACCTATGTCTCTTTGTAATTAAGTATTATTATTGTTGTTATTATTAATGTTATTATCATTATTAGCATTATTATTATTATTATTTATTATTATTATTATTATTTATTATTATTATTATTATTATTATTATTATTATTATTATTATTATTATTATTATTATTATTATTATTATTATTATTATGTGCAGTGCAGTGGCGTGAAGTGCAGTGACGTTGTGCAACTGAGAGAAACGAGTGAGTAAGAAACACATTACAGCTCGCAGTATCGCCAGTGCGGTTGAAGTGTGGTGAAGTGGAGTTTATGAAAAGATTGCACGGTGAAATGTGTCATGAGATTTGTAACGTTTGTAGAGTTTGTATAGTTGTTAAGTTCTGTAATGTTAAGGTTAGTGTATTCTGCCACCAAGTTCTCACACTTAATTGCAGAATTATTAATAAATCTAATCTAATCTAATTTTCGTTCCCAGGACCTCAATTGCTCTGATCAGTAGCATTCCGTTACTCTTCGATCAACACCAGACGAATGCCGGAGCAGAGTTTTCTACGTACGGATCGCGAATCGCACGGGATCGTTCCTTCCTCTTCCCTTACATATACATTTACACTTACGTGCCGACGCGACCATACATATCGGGAAACCACTTGGGAGTTTACAGGGTGGCCCGATTGGGGCTGTGCCCCTGTGGGGGAGATACCCGGATGAGAAACCCCTCGCAAGCCAACGTGCAGTTCGGCGCCGGATCTCATCATTCATCGGGAACACCTCTACTCCTCGGATATTAAAATTCACTACACTGTGACCCAATTAAAATACGTTGGCGATTGACAGTTGCAAGCGGAAAGAAGCGACGTTGCCAGATCGCATACCATTGAGCACGTGTTCCCGGGACACGAAACTAAACACTTGAAAAACGTACTTATGAAAGTAACCAAATCTTATATTCACATCGTATGAAGCAACAGTTTATTCTGGAACGACTAACCTCAACCAACACCACCTAGATTGTCTCGGTGGTGTTGCCTCAACACTTGTCACACTGCAGAACAGAACGCGCGCGCAACAAATGCAGAAATGTGAGCGGCGGGAAGGAAGATTCGCTGCATGATGCTCAAAATTATGTTTCCAGGTCGTCAGTAGCAACTCAGCGATCTGACTCGTCCCGTTTTCACATTTTGATTGGCAGCTTCCATGAAAATGGGAGAGGCGTCCTTTCGTCGCACACAACGGTCAATGACCAATTTTAATAGCTCCATAATGTGATTAATGACCATTGCAGTTGACGTCACCGGAAACACGAATCTCTCAATTAATCAATCAATCCAAGAGCCTAATGGCCTCTTCTCGCGGAGCCATTCGGAAGCGCTGCCAAGAAGCGCTTGGCCCCTTCACATGCACAATTATTACCGCCACCGATGGCTATTTGGGGGAGGGGCAGTGGACTGTAGTCCAAAGGCGTCCCCACCCCAACCAAACAAATCAAAGTAGATATATTTTTTTTTATTTTCAACTCAAAAATGTATTACCTATTTAGGATATTTTGTTAAAATGATTCAAGCTGGCAATCAGTTTTTCTTCAGATTTTTTTCTCTTGTTTGTCTTTACGTATGAAAATGTTTGTTTGGAGGAAAACACGAGGACATTATAGCCTTCTATGAAAATTAGATCACTAAAACATAAAACTGGGGCAATAGTGCCAGTAACTGAAATACTGTCAGAAACTGAAATACATCAAGAGGTACTGAAGAGGCTGGAAAATATTGTCAGGATTGGAAATGGAAGTACTTATCCTTGTGTGAGTTCTTATGTACCATATGTTATGATCACATCGATTGACAGTATTCGATCCAAAGACACAGGAAGGATGTTATTTGTCCATACTTTTTTCTTATGACGAACGTGAATAATTACACCAAATGTCTTTAAATTCTGATGTATTAAAAACTACAAGAATTATTACAAAGATATGTATTTTGTAACAAACAACATTTTTAATCTATTTTTTAAACATAATTTAACATAATTCATTCAATTATTACCATTTATTTGCAAAATATCGACTTAAGCTGCAATCACTCTGGATCCTTTTCTGATGTAGTATGATTTTTGAAGTAATTAATGGCGACAAAAGTAAGATTACTAAGGACACTAGGGTTCAGAAAGAAAACAAAATTCAAATGTCTTGTAAATGATGATGTGAAAATTCAAATTTGAAAATAGAATTATGAAAATATTCGAACACTGTGAATATCAGGCATCGAACATTGAAACTCTCCATAAGATTTTAACTACTGGTTTTACAGTACGTGATCAGATCATAGTCACGTACAGCTCTGATTTGATTTAATGGAGGATTTTGATCATTCGACCAAAATTGTTTAACGTTCAAGGTCTGTACAATGGAATTCTTCACAAGATTCGGATTCCAGTCCAATTTTTGCAGCTGTCTTCACCCGTCTCTTTACTTCGTCAGGGATGTATTCATTTTCAAGGATCTCGGATGTGACTCTGCAAACAGAAAACAACCAAATTGCATAAAGCACTCCCATGAATTTGAAGAACACTTTTCTTCTTTTTTGGTAAATTTCCAATGGAAAAAGAAATAGTCATATGGAGAGAAAAAGTCTCTTATCCCCTTTGGGTTTATAATACTAATACACTGACATCAGTTTCATAAAAAGAGTCATTAGAATACTAGTGTTAATACAAACGTTTTAATAATCCATGACGCCCTATTTATTATATCAACATTAATCTTTCACTTTTCGGAGAACGAATAGTCAAATTTAAACGAAAAATACAGTTTATTGAAAGTTTTATAAGGCGGATAAAATGTTGTACTTATTCCTTAATAAGTCCTTATTCAGTACTCGATTATTTATCATATAAAATATTGACAAATTGACTCGGTTAACATTATAGTTCTGTCCTATCCATTTAGTTTTCTATAAAAATACGTACACATTTTCGCTTTTCCGTCTACTAATAGTTTAATTGAAACGATGCACTGAGAGTATCGTACAAGTAAGTTTATTTTTATATAGACATTTTCGGAGAGGAATTTGCAGCAATTTTTGAAAAAATATTTATGGTTTTTTGAAAATAAGAAATTTTGAGAACTTTTAACTTAGAAAACTTTTGAGATTTCTAGAAACTTCATAAGAGAACATTTAACACATTTGGGATACAAATCTATTAAATTATAAATATGCATGTAATTAACGACGTGAGAGAGATTTCAATAAATATAGTTGTGTATATTTGGAAAATATTAGAAATTTAACCAAAATGTCATTTGATTTAGAGCAATAAGCGCGTTAAAGAGGTATAAAGAAAAGTTGGAGCAGTTAACATAATCTTGTTTTATTTTTGTAATTGACAGAATTTCACTCAAATATACGCGAAAAGTACTCATACTTTAAAAAATAAATACGGCAATAAAAAAGGTCTAATTTTGAAGAAATTTTTTACAAAGGAATGAATTATCTAGCTCTATTACTGTAGTTGTATGAGATAATGGAAAATATTTGAACTTTTACAACGTTCGCAAATTCAGAGTTTTAAATGAAAATTGACCCATACCATATTTAGAAGTTTATTTTGCTCCATTCGACCACAAAAATCAAATGGAAATTATTTGCTTTTTTCGAAAATGTCCTGGTACACAAAATATTTTCGAATGCTTCAGAAAGTGACGTGGCAAACCCCAATGCATGATGGATGGCCTACAAAGCAGGGTTAATGTCAGACTTCTTTCGTTGCATGAAATATCCCACCCCATGATTAATGCCAAAACGTTATTATCTGCGGCCTACACACCATAAAAGTTTGGAACATTTATTCTGTAACCTATGTAAATGTCGTATGCTGTTTTCTTTTTAAGAATATATAGCTCACTGGAGTGAATGGAGTTGCGTCGGTTCGTGGTGATGAAAACGGGAGTAGAAACCAATATGTAGGGTTAAAGTGGTGATGAAAACGGGAGTAGAAACCAATATGTAGGGTTAAAGTGGTGATGAAAACGAGAGTAGAAACCAATATGTAGGGTTAAAGTGGTGATGAAAACGGGAGTATAAACCAATATGTGGGGTTTAAGCAGCGACACATTGAAAATGTTCTACAAGTCTATGACGAGACAAGTTTCGAAAGCCGACAACATAAAAACAATATATTTTTTTTCTTCTGTTGCTCCGCGTAACTCGCGAGCAGCGCTGGTGAGTACTCACATCTGCATGACGTGCTTCTCCAGCTGGGTGACCTCCGCAGCCGGGTGATGCAGCTCGCACGTGACTCTTTCCAGGCAGCGGGCGGAGGGGACCGGGGTGCCCCGTGCCCCGGAGGCGGCGGCCCCCGCGCCCCCCGCGCCAGCCAGCCCCGAGCACGACAGGAAGTTGGCCAGGAGCTGCTTCTCCTGCCCGCCCACCTGCTGCTGCGTCGCCTGCACACACGTTTAAAGTGGAGGGATTGGTTAATTGATGTTTCGGGGCTCGTCAACTGCTTTAGTCTTTAGTCTCGATACTATAGTAAATTTTTATATCCCTTGATGTGGCAGTGTTACGGCCCCGCTGGATGGTGAGATAGACGTCGGCTGTGGGTTTTCCCTCTCCAGGTATCTTCCTTTGCGGGGCAACTCCCCAGCCGAGACCGGGATAAGCTCTAAGTTCCCTACTGGTCTCCCGTCATGTGTAGTATAGTGTAATCATGTATGTGTGTAAGTAGGAAGAGATGATAGGGCAAGGAAGAGGAAGGAAAGATTGTCCGCAGCCCGTTTTCTGTTTGTTAGATTTCTGTTTGTTAGATTTCTGTTTGTTAGATTTCTGTTTGTTAGTTTTAGTGATTCCGGGCACGTCAACTAACAGGGTCATTAGTCCCGTAAGTGTAGTGCATGCTTTTGCTCGGGAGGTGGCGGTGATCTTTCCATCGCTGTATGGCGAGATCCGGCGCCGACCTACCGTCGGCTAGTAAGGGGAGAGGATAGGAGAAGGAAGAGGTGGGAAAGAGTCGCATTCGGCATTCGCCTGGTGTTGATGGGAGAAACGACGGAAAACTACCGATCAGAGCAGCCGGTCTCTAGAGTTCTCCTCCAGACAGCGACTGGATTCGACCTAGCTGACAAACTAGTGTCGAAAATCCTGCCACCGTCGGCCGTTTGTTAGGATTCTGCTCCGACATTCCCCTGATTTTGAAGAGAAAAAGCACGGAAAAATACCGATCAGAGCTGGCCGTTAGAATTCACCTTCAGACAGCGGCTGAACCTGAAATAGTTACATAGCTAGTGTCGAAAATTCGCAAATGTCTGAACTCAAACTCGACGACCTTCCGGCCAGAGTTGCTGCAGAGATAGTAGCAATGCTGTCTCTGAGCTAAATGCAGCCGGTTCACGGCAAGCTCGTTTTACTCGCGTTCGAAAGCAAACGGAAGGAAATCTGTTCATGAAAATTAATTTTAACCTACAGGTTAAGTTTCCTGATGTCCAGCGTTTGCATTGGAGCCCGCACAATTCTGTTCAACTTAAATTTGCTTATTTTCCACTAATTTGCGAATTTGATTTTTTTAAACAGAAATAGACATCGCAAACAAATTGTACAAGCAAGGCGTTAATGGGTTAAAAATAACTCCTCTCTTTACAAAATGAATTTTATATATTATGCTGGATGCGTGCAAACTTTCTGCTCTGTGAAAACTATTGTTTTGAAAGTGAAAATCTTGTCTTACTGGATTTCAACTACGAAGAGCCAGCCAGGCCCAGAAGTGGACGTTTCAGAATAATCCGCTTGATATTGCCCGTTACCACGAAACTGATGTCTCTTCAGAAGCTTAGTAAGACATGTAGGTTCTTATCACCTAAATCTGTTGGGTACTAATATTACTTTCTTTGTATTTTTAGGTATTTAATACCATATATTCAATGAATATTTGTTAGTACCTTTTTTAAGAATTTTGCAATTTGCAACGTAATATAAGGTGCGTTCTCGCCATTGTTTTCCAAAGATTTCTCAAGAATCTTCTTTGTTTCGCTGAAAAAAGGAACATAAATTTGAGTGATGATAGCCTTTCCATGAGCTGCTGTTGCCTGCTATTCACAATTGTTTCGATGTAGAGAGTGTGAAGGGAATACGTTTCTTATGGGGACGACACGCGGGATGCTTCGGGTAAGAAAACGCGTTTGCACATGGTCCGGCGAGCACAAGGCGTGTTTGGGATGTACACAGTGATGTTCTTCTGTTGAGGATCTTTGAGGGATTTCATGAATCTGAGCATCATGGTTGAAAATTGAAATAGTTTTGTAATAAATTCCGTAATTTTGCAAATCATTATTTGAAACGTTGAAATATTAATACGATACAGACTGTAAAGTGTATATAAAATGTGGCTTTTGAAGAATATAAAGTAAATCTATGGGATGATTGTACAAAATATTGGATTTGTGGATAATAAAGAAAACGAACGTGGGATGGGAAGCGAATTGTGGGAATCTAAAGTGGAAAAAAGGTATTTTATTAGAGACAGCTGATACAAATGGTAGTGGAGTTAATATATTAGATTGCAGGGGGGAGGAGGAAATACAGCTGGTTCATAAAGTTCAAATACGGATGCAATAAGTGACTTTTGAAGGGAGGAAAATCATCACGCTTTTGACATGTAAAAGAACGCTGGCCAGAAAAAATTAAATCCCCCAACATTTCCAGTTTCCATATTTGCTCACCCACCAAACGATGCACGTGACGGATAAAATGACTGAGAGTGCTGCCGTGTAGGAGGATGTGGGAGCCAAAAAGGCTAGCAGCATTGGCCGCCCATGTAGCGTCAAATTCGAAAACACAGACCATGTGTGGAGGAGGATCAACGGAGACTTTTCTAAATCAACGACACATATTTAAACAACAGCGATACAACTGAAAAGCACAAGATTCAAGTTATAAAAAAAATCTAATAGGAAGTTAGTAAACAATGTTGCATTCTCCCTTGAAAAGGGTGATGAATATTATTCAACCCCCTTAGAAATAAAAAAAATAATTATTTATGATACACAAGTCCAATATGTGAAAGTTGTTCACGAGCGTAATAGCGACACTGTTTGGGTTAGAAAAATCTCGTTTTAAGGGCCACGGACGTAACATTCCCTTGTTATGTACGCCGTTAGTGTGTGTTGTAGTGTAACGGTTGCTGCGGACTGCATATGAGCCTGCTGTTACCCTTATGTCACAATCAGAGAGATTATGTTTCTTTATCTTAAACCTGTTTGATGGAGGGCTGTAATAATTCCCTGTCGAGCAGTAGCAAACGTACAGAATTTTGTGCTGTTAGCTTCTTTTAAATGGATCTCAAACGTCATATTTCCTTAGAGTATGATATACAGAGGGACCACCTCTGAGGGCCAGTGTAGTATGGCTAGCTGCGATCTCGAGGTCCAGACCCGGTGGTCCGAAGTTCATTTTCCGTGGCATCCTGGAATATTTTAACCTTAGAATTGGTGTGTGGTAACAGGGAGCACTCAGTCTCATGAATACAAATTGCAGAGCTATGTCATCATCATGCTGGCGTCATCATCTGGCGTCTGGCGTCATCATCATGCTGGTAAATTGAGATACGGGTTAACGGGAGTCGTTGCTCTGACCTCGCTTCATCTGTACAAGCCCCTCTGGTAGAAGAAGTAATTCACTCGATCGATCCTAACACTTTATGAGTTGTCGCTTCAAAGCTGATTTTATACAGGGAGGTTGGTTAATTGAAATCGATTGTGTTGAATTCCGGGACCGAACTCAAGAACCTCATCCGTCCACACGAGAAACACTTTCGCCGGAGACGCAACGCTCGCACGACAGCGAAAGTCGTTCTTCTTGGAGGGGGCGGGGCGGGGGGGCACGCGTACAGGCCGCGGAGCAGCAACAGAGCACCTGCCGCCCGCCGCTCCCCCTCCCCCTCCGCCGCCGCGCCGCCAAGCGCAGAGCTCATCGCGAGCTCGCGCAGGCCATTGTCACCCCCTCCCCCCCGCACCCACCGCCCACGCCGCCAGAACACGCGAGCAACGGTGGCTCAGGGCATCGACTGATGTCACTGCGGCAGGCCCTAGGGTTTCACTCGTTATCGAAACAACCTAGATCGAGTTGAGCTGCTGTCTGGAGAATTCCAGTGGCCGGCTGTACCGATCGGCAGTTTTCCGTGGTTTCTCCGATCTACACCAGATGCATGCCGGAGCAGTACCCTAACAAACGGGCCACGGACCGCGCACAATCTTGTCGTCCCCTTCCTTGTGCTAACCTCACCAATTAGGGTACTTAACCACATTTACACTTACATGCGCTACTTTACCACACATGTCGCGAGCTTAGAGGATGTCCTTGCTGGGACGGTGCCACGCTGGTGGGGTACACCTCCCGCGTTATGCAAAACATGCACCACACTTACAAAATGACCTTGGCAGTTGACGTGTCCGGAATCACTAATCACTCACTCCAGTAGAACACAGTGAACTGCACATTCCATCCCGAATGGCTCTCAATTCAGTTGGATTGCTTGTATAAAATTCATACTCGACGTATCAAAACTCTCGATTTCACAATCGAGTAATACTGAGTGGCATCGCCGGTGCTTTAAACTTTTCAAAAAATATTTTCAGTTGTTAAAATTTTCTACTTATCAAGTTATAAACGAAATTATACTTTAAACTTTAAACCTAATCCGAACGATCTTTGAAGATTTATTTTGAGGTGTACTGTCTTTCTGTGTATTATCACGCAGCTTATCAAAGAAAATTTGTAATTTTGCAAGCTTCTATGCTACAACATACCGTTCCATAGATATATAGATTATATTATCTTATAGATTTCGCAGCACCGAAAAATTGACAGATCTGCCGCGCGATTCACTTAGTGTTGCACGTAGAGATAGCAACAATGGCCATCCTCATGGAGGAAAATTATGGTGTCGTGAAGTGAGAATTACGTTTAGGTACTTGGGTTTAATCAACCCCACCTAAATACATCTATCTAGATGGCGTTGGTTTAATTAACACTCCCTAGATAGATTACCTAAATGGCGGTGGTTTAATTCGTGGTCTACCCAATAAGATCGCAGAGTTAAACAGGCAAAAACACGTTTTTAGAAATTTCTTAGAATATTCTGGCCGGATCCGCAAAGAAATTATCAGTTCCCCACCAGGAGATCGAGACGTGTCGAATGACACTTCAATGTTTCGATTGGTCGACAGGAAGAAGTCTAACCGTGAGAAACGAACGGACATACCCAGTTTATTCAATAGTACATAAGGATAAGTAATAATTTTTAACACATAACAAATCTTTCAATTTTAATAAAAAGTTTATAACACAGTTTACACTATAACGTGTAACGTTAAAGTGTGTGTGTGTGTGTGTGTGTGTGTGTGTGTGTGTGTGTGTGTGTGTGTGTGTGAGGGGCTGTGATCACACCAACTCCACCCACACCTCTGAACGAGCGTGTAAATGACACCTGCAGTGCGGCACCGCGACCTTAACAGCGACAGCAAATGCATGCCGCAATGCGGTGCCGCCTAAAACCACGCTCTTCAGCTGTTCTGTTCCCACTTGCGTTTCCACCCCCTCCCCCTTCCCCCGCTCCACCTCTCCGCCATTTCACGCGCCGGGGCCGACGCGGATTAGAGGTCACGTGGCCTTCTCGAGGCGCTTGCGAAGAAACGGTTGGTTTCTGCTTGGGGTAACAGGAATCAGAACTTTTTAACATTTTCCCCATTTTGTTCATTAGACTTTTTGGAATTAGTTGGAGCTATTTGTTATTCCTTTTGTTGAGGCTAAAATTTTTTTGCTTAGATGATTGCGAGAGCATTTGCAGAAACTGCGGCGAGAGAAGTTCTGTGCATCGTCTTTCTGTGTTTTCGTCAGACGAGAAGATTCTGAAAAGACGACACACAATTAACAAGAGTAACACCTTGCCGTAAGAATCATTGAGTATTGAAGAGAATGTCATGGTTCTTCTTGTCTGGACGAAAATAAACGTTCTCTTTATGTTATTCACGTTTTCTGCTGTTTTTGCCGCGTTTCGACGTGCTGGCTTACGGAGACTACATGCCGTGCTGCCAACGAACAAACAAACTTGCAATGCGCCCAATACGCGTATTACTTAACGACTATATTATAAAGACACCTCTACCACCCTTGTAGTAGTGTAAGTTGTATTTTAAGATTCTTTTAAGTTGTATTTTAAGACGTAAAAAGAACAGTTGCAGTATTCCAGATGCATGATACTGTAACAAGAGAACTTGTTACATCATCATGGATCTTGTTTACTGCAACTGTTCTTTTTTTTCGTATAGTAAGTTTATTGTAAATTAATAATAATTAGATTTAAGCAGCCTTGAGAAATGTAGAGTGTTTTAACCCTGATCTTTGTACTATTCAATCCAAAATAAAATAAATTTAAAAGACGACTTGTGGACTGAAGAGGGCATGCAAAAATTGTTGCTATGAACTTCTCGAGCAGCGAACGCACAAGTGTGTGAATCTCGCTCACGCGCCGCTGTGTATCCTCTCCAGACAAGAGTAAGATTTTTTGTTCACAAACGACTAACTTGTTATCTACTGGATACGCGATCGACACTGGTGGCTACAATAGGCAACGTCGAGGTTAGCAAATCAAGACTTCGTCAGAAAATAACAATGCCATGCGAAATAAATTTCGAAACTAAGGTGCACATATATGTTCCTCTGAACTTGCATCATTTTTATATATTCCCCAATAAATTTTCAGATCTCGACGTAATGTAGTTGTTATATAAAGATACCTCTATAAAGATACCTCTACCACCCTTATAGTAGTGCAAGTTGTATTTTAAGATTGTTGTAAGTTGTATTTTAACACGGAAAAAATAACAGTTGCAGTATACCAGATCCATGGTACTGTAACAAGGAAACTAGTTACAATTTCATGGATTTGTTATACTGCAACTATTCCTTTTTTTCGTGTAGTAAGTTTATTGTTAGATTTAATAATATTGTTATAAGTAGATTTAAGCAACCTTGAGAAATGTGTGTGAGAGAGTGTTTTAACCTGATCTTCGTATTATTCAATCCAAAAAAATAAATTAAAAAAATAAAAAAAATTAAAAAATAAGAAATTAAAAACAAAAAATTAAAAAATTAAAAAATTAAAAAATTAAAAAATTAAAAACTAAAAATAAAAAAATTAAAAAATAAAACATTTAAAAAAAAAACAAAAAAAAAAAACACATTGCTCACCCCGGCCATGAACTTCTCGAGCAGCGCGATGTCGGCGAGGCGCTGGCGCAGGGCGCGCTCCGAGTCTTCCTCAGCGCCTGCCCGCAGCGCGCGACGGCGCCGGCGCCGCCCCGAGATGACGCCCAGCTGCAGCAGCACCGGGTTGGAGACGAGCGCGGCGGCGGCGCCCAGCAGCGCCACGCCGGCCAGCGGCACCAGCAGCCCCTTCAGCGCCAGCGCCTTGCCGCCGCTGTGCTTCACGTGGTGGTCCACGTGGTGGTCGTGGTGGTGGTGGTGGTGCACGGGCTTCTCCTCGCCGAACCCGCCGAAGCCCGAGAAGCCGCCGTACCCGCCGCCTCCGCCGCCGCCGCCTACACGCGACAATCCTTTACATTTTTGTTTCCAACAACCAGCCTCCGCCGCCGCTGCCTACACACGACAATTGTTTAAATTTTTGTTTCCAACAACTCGCCTCCGCCACCGCCGGCTACACACGACAATCGTCTAAATTATTGCTTCCAACAACCCTACTGCGCCGCCTCCTACACACGACAATCGTTTAAATTTTTGTTTCCAACAACCACCCTCCGCCGCCGCCGCCTACACAGGACAATTGATTAAATTTTTGTTTCCAACAACTTGATCTTTATCGGCAATATTGGCGTATTGATTCGGAAAGTACTTCAATACAAGGTGAGAGAGAAAAAAGTGACTTGTTTCGCCGCCGCCTACGCACAACAATCATTGAATTGAATTTGCCTTATTTTACGTGGTGAGACTCGGGCCATCAAGCCTCTTCCGTCTGACCACGCAAATTTCGCTACGCTCCATTCACCAACAACTTGATCTTTATCGGCAATATCGGCACACTGATACACAAAGTAGTTCATTGCAAGGTGGAAGAGAAAAAAGCGGCTTTTGTTTTGCTATCGTCTACAGGTAACTAAGGTTTATATTTTTATTTTCAATTACGTTCGTTTCCAGTATATCGTTTACGTTTTTAGTATATCGGTAAATCGTTATCTAAGTTTCTCGATCTGAGTTGGAAGAGAAAAAATGTAAGTTTTCTCACTCTGTAGTGAAAAGTGCAAAAGTGCAATTTTGTTTGGGCGGCTTGCTACAACTACAATATTGAATATATAAATATATATATGGTGATTTTGGTTTTATATTATGCCTATTCATAAAACAACAAAATTGTAAACCTCATTTTGTTACCTTTAGTCGCGTTTTTAAATTTTACCTATAGAACTAAAACAAAAGTTTCTTCGATCATTTACTGTAACAAATAACAATAATTTATCTCAGAAATGTGTAATTTCAAATTTAATTTAATAATTATTTTTAATTCCGCAACTCATTCTCAATCGCTAGCTTTATGCCATTGTTAATTTGTTACTGTATTATTAGTATTATTCCCTAGGTACTCGTCATTTGTTTTCATAACTCTTTTTAATATTTCTCGCTCTAATTCCTTTTTGTTAATGTTTTAATCAGATACTTATTTCCTTTCATAACAATGAAATATTTATTTCAGTCTTATTTTTGCACTCAATAAACTTATTATAAGAATAATATATTCCAATATATTACGTTCTTTTCCTTCACAAATAGAACAATGACGGACTGGAATAAGTTGCCTACGATAGCCATGGAACCCTTTCCTCTAGGTGTACAAAGTTTTAAAAGTGTATTAAGTAAGGAAATTTGTAAAATTTATTAATTGGTAAGTTAGGCTTATTAAAATAGTTATTATTTTATTATAATTGTTATTTTTATTATTAGTATTGTGATAATTACTATTAAATGCATTGCTTTATTAAATATATAATTATATTTAAACCAGTAGTTAAATTGGAATGTCGTGACGTGTTGTGAAGTGTAATGCAATAGAGAAGTAGAAAGAGAAGTGAAGTGCAAGTGTAGTGAAGTTACGTGTATGTAAAAAGTGAATTTACTACTTAAAATATATGTGCAGGACAGTTATAAAATGTAGAGTTAATGCTGATTGTTCACTTTATTATCATATTATTATTATTACTACTATTATTGTCTTAAAATTTTTTAAAATGATATTGTATCAATATTGCTAACTATAATGTGTTAATTGTAGTGTTCTGCCACTAGGTTGTATAAACTTACATGCAGAAACTATAAAACTATCGATCTATCAATATCGAAACAAAAGAAGCGTCGTGCTTACCGCCGCCGCCGCCGCCGAACGCGCTCTCTCCGCCGCCGGCGCCGCCCCCGAAGCCGGAGGTGGAGCCGTAGTCGTCGCCGTCGCCGCCCCCGTGGCCGCCCCCGTGGCCGCCGCCGAAGCTCGCCCCGAAGCCGCCCCCGCCGCCGCCGCCGGCGCCTCCGCCCCCGTGGCCGCCGCTGAAGCCGTAGCCGAAGCTCGTGGCCTGCGCCTCAAACCCTGCGGGCCGAAAGAGATGGAAAGGTAACAATTGCCCTAAACAGTGGCCAGTCCAGCTAGGGGTGAGTTTGTGGACCATAATCTTGACGTACTGAAACACAATTTTTAACTGGCTAATATAAATTGATCTCTCACCATAAATTGATCTCTGCAACGTCATTCACCGGGAGGTACAGAGTTTGATTCTTCACTGGGGTGCAGTTTCGATTCTTGCTACATAGAGAGGTCAATTGCATCTACTGCCTAGAGGAGATTTCTTGAGCCGACTGCTTTGATCGGAATTTTTTTCAATCCGTACCAGGCGAATGCCGAAGCTGAACTCTAACAAACTTCATACGGACCGCGCGCGATTGTTACCTGTTCTTCCTTCTCCTATCCCCGCTCCTTATTCACACACACACTTACACTTATGTGCACTACACTACCAAACACATTGGGAGAACAGTCGGGAGTCTAGTGCTCGGGCCGATTCTGACGTGTAGGTGGGCGGCATGTCTCTCGAGTCTACCGAAAAGGAACACCGTCTCTCCCACGGTATATCATGTACTACGTTTTAGGGGGCAAACGACCATAATCCCTATAATCAAAAAGTTGACTTACTCAGAATCATTAAATATTCACTTACTCTGCTTCCTCCCTTGACTGTGCTCTCCCTCCTCCTCCTTCTTCCCCTCCATCTCATTCTCTGCTCTCTGATTTCCCTTTCTCCCCACCTCCTTCCTCATTTCCTCCTTCCATTCGTCGCCCCAGCTTCATTTGTCCTTTCGCCGCACCACCGTTATTTCTCCAATTTAAATGTAGTGGCTTCTAATTAGTAGTAGTGACTTGTAGTGTTGATTAGTAGATTAGTAGTAGTACTTGTAGTGACTTCAAATGTAGTGATTTCTGATTAGCTGGACGCGGGTATCCAATTGGGAGTTTCGTTTCGACTTAATATGTGTATCGATGCTCCCGATTGGATAATTGCGTTTCAGCCGATCGAACGTCTGAAGTCACTATAATGAAATCAGAGAATGTGCTTCGGCTTCTGTTCTCGCTTCGCCTCTACCTTTATCCTACACCTTGTCACTGTCATTCCCCTTGCCTTTGTCACCTCCGCATCCGAACCCCTACCCTTAGCCCCCTTTGCATCTCGTATGCCTGAACATTTAACGCAGCGGACATGTAGCTTACTCACCATTCATTTTAAAGGCCCTTCAACTTTCAGATTGCAAGTTTTATGCAGACCATGTTTGGGACACTGTACTCAGAGGGCAGACAAATCATGTTGAACACTTTGGCTTGCGACGTATAAAAAAGCCGTGGTAATAGCTCGGAAAAGTTTAATCTTAAAACATTTATCTATCTAATCATATCTTATATTTTAGGTCTTGTATTGAAGTGTTTCGTACTGAAGAGGTGGTAAATAAGAAAACGAACATGAAACGGAGTTCAACACGCAAAAGCGTGAGAGCTAGCTCACGTGGATTATTAATCGATGATAAGTAGGCTCCCGCAGAACAATAACAATAAATATACAAAAACTAGAAAATTCAAGCCGAATGACCTAGACACCCTTTGCAGAAACTATTAACCAGTTACCTTATCGCGACAACTCAGAGCTGTAAGGAAAGACAAGAAGAATGTTCCCAGAAATCGCTCTAACAATATTTAAATAAAATATTGTCAGAAATTCGACCAACATTTGTTCAATATTTTAACATTAAATGTGCTTTTTACATACTAATGCGTCTAAATTGCATTCAATCTAAAGACGTAACAACATTCAGACGTAACAATTCCTCTTCCAGTTTTTTGAAAGGTCATTTTCTGTCAGCTAGAACGGAAGTGAATATACTGGAAAATGAATTGCATCGCATGTTTAATATTCCAATCGTGAAAATCACGTGATCTTAAAGTTTTGCGGATGTAGTGATTTGCCAAGTGTTTTTTTGAATATTTTGTCTGAGTCTGGAAGAAAGTGCTTGCTATGGCTTGGTTGTGACATCTATTGTCTCTCCTCTTAACTTTGTATTTATATCTTTAATTTATAACAAGCTAGTCAGATTAATTTAGGCATTTGATTACAATTTCTTTAAAGACATTGTAGATATCATAAAATAATAATTAAATGTTTCTACGTCAGCCAGTATGGCTCGTGATTAAGTCCAGAAAATATAAACAAAGAATAAATTATTCAATTTAATTTACGATATGTCCCAAAATGATGCGCTGTCTTGGTTTTGTCCCGCAGTGAAGTACATCACTGCTAGTTGAGGTTATTTTCACGCCTGTAAAAAGCTTGTTTGTTGAAAAGGATGGTAAATAAATTAAAAACCCTTTATTTGATATTCTGTATTTTAACAGCTCTTGCCTCTTTGCGTCAGAAAATTGCCATGCAAACCCTAATGGAAAAGCTGTACCATTTGCATTACGATGGAATGGCAGCACTGATTGCATATATTTTCATTTGCTCCGAGCTAAATTGAACATAATGTTTTTTCGCTGTCGAATAGGCGTGTGGTGTGAGTAGTTCCACGGCAGATGTTGACATTAGCTTTCGTAATTGTTTTTATTTCGCCATTTTTTTGCTTTTTTTTTCGTGGGAGCAATGCAATTCTGGTGATTGTAATTAGCTACGTTTTTATGTTCAGTGCAGCACGATAGTAGTTGCGTGACCAGAAAAAGTTTAGTCACGGAATGTAATAACTCAAGTTCATGCAAGCGTTATCTGCCAACTAGTTACCTACATTAATCGAAACATTACTATCTAATGAGTATCGATCTCAATAGTTTGCTGAATCATAGGATGACTACCAAACAAAGGATGCCTTTTGCAAATTCCAATATGTTCGCCCTTTTATTTTCGTGAAAAGAAACTGACGTTTCGAGAGGGCCTTGTTCAATTTCTTTGGTTAAAATCTAGGATTTAACCAAATCTAATATATGAAAGTGGATGTATATATGTATATACGTATTCCACAAAAGCTTTTGAACCACAATTACTATAAGAATGTTGCAGAAGTAACTTTTGAATTGCGGAGAAAAACAAATTGTGAGAGAGTTGTGTGTGTGTGACTGTGGAGTGCTAGTCATGCAATATGCAATGCATCTAGGCCCGTTTTTACCGGACTTTCTGGGGCGTCAAATGGCGGGGCCTGGCGAAGTGGGTGGGGCACGGAGGGAGCGAATGGGGTGGCGTGGGAGGGTGATAGAGGGGGAGCGAGATGGGTCACGTGTCGTGGAAGGCGCTTCCTAATTACTAATTACGATGAATGGGTAACGGTAGGTAAGCAATTACAAAAAGTATAAAGAAAAGTACCAAGTGCAATTCTGTTTGAGCTGCGTGTTCGGAACTGCCGGTACCAGCTCACGACATCAACTGATGGACTAGTGCCTCTGAACAATAGTTCCTAGGGTTTGAGTCCTGACTGTGGCACGATTTTCGACACTACCTACACAGTTGTCTGGAGGAGAATTCTAGCTGCCGACTGCTCTGATTGGTAGTTTTTCGTGGTTTCTCCGACCAATACCAAGCGAATACCGGAGTACCCTAACCAACGGGCCACAATCCGCGCGCGATCTTTCCTTTCCCTTTCTTGCCCTATCCCACCCCTTTCTTACTCACACTTAATCTTACATGCACTGCATGTAACTACCACACATGCCGGAAGAACTGTCGGGAGCATAGAGCTTGTCCTGGCTGGGGCAGTGTCACACTGGTGGAAGACTCTCGATTGGGGGAAAAAAATCGCGAGTCGACGGATCTAGATATCGTCAGCCAGTGGAGGAAGTTCACCAAACCGCTTACAGCGATACAATCATGCACTAAACTTACGGGACTAATGACCTTAGCAGTTGACACGCCCGGAAATACTAATTAGTAAATAATAGACGGTGATCCTCAATTGGAATATCGACGGTGGCGGAACGCGGTCTTCTCAGCGCAGAAAGGGAACGTAATTGGAAATCGGTGCAGATCTGAGTGCACTTCTCTCTCATAGTACCCCCCCCGTTAAATTTTAACTGTTCTTGTCGTTAAATATATTCTTACTACGACTATGTAAGAGTGCAGACGATGCTATCTCCACAAACAGTTTGACGGTTTGAGTTTCGTAAACTTGTGTATTGTCGAGGAAAAAAATCTGGCTAAAGAACCTGACATGAGGCCTGTATTAATTTTAAACTATACAATAAAATTTAGTTTCTAGTTTAAATTGTAAACTAGAAACTCATTAAACTAGAATAATGTTTTTGTTGAATATTAATGTGTTTTTATACCGTTAAAACAAGTTTGTCAAATAATAATTTGATTCATAGAATTTTAATAGTATGTTTGTAAGTTTAATTTGTGACGTTATTTTAACTAGGGAACTTTTTGAACACTAATTGTACCTTGTAATATTCATATTACGTCTGAACGAAATAAACCTAGTTTTCTGTGCTTATATGATTTTTTGATGATGTGCGAAAGGTAATCATTTAATTTGTAATATTTTAAATATGTATTTTATTTTGTAATATTAAATTACAATTTTGCAAAACAGTATTTTAATCTACTCATGTCATTAGAAGTAGTAAACTAAAAATGAGAAAGTCGCTTAGAAAAATGGGTTTTTAAAGTCTTTTAAATTACTCGTGATATCTGAAAGATGACAACCATGCTTCTCCGGATACGACACGTTCTAAACCCAATAAATTCTACAAAACTGAAGAACTGTCGTTGAGAAACAACGAACATAAATGAGCCTGTGCTTTCGGTAGTGCCGGATAAGAACAACGTCGATAAATGTACTCGTAAGGTGCATAAACATCTGAGCAGCGAGAAATCTAATCTTCTGAAAAGTTCATTGTGTTACAACAGTTGTGACAGTCTTATCGCTCTACTTTATGAGTAAATGTTGGATAATGTCCAAATTTTGCTATCGCTATTATTATAATCATTATAATTATCAGAATTGCTAGTACTGCTAACTCCATAATCTTGTTAACGGTGTGATACTTGGATTTTAATGGTCAGCAGAAAGAATGCACACTTATTTCAAATTTTCATCTCTCGAGTCGTGACAATAATGCAAGTCACGAACGATGTGTACTGTACTAGTGAATACGTCAACTGTACTGTAGTAATGACGTTTATTTTATCGCCTTAAATAACCATAGTAAATTGTTTTATAATCTATGTTGTCAACGTGAACTGGGTTGTGCAGGAAAATTCGATGAATGAAGTATTAGAGCACTGTCATATGCTGCAACCTCTTCAGAAACTGGAGTGATTTTTTTTTCTAAATCCGAAGAGCTTGGCATACAGTAGCGTCATGAAGAGAAGCGTAACTTGTGTGTCGTCCTTCGCTGCACCACGCGTTTCCTTCAGCGCAGGATACTGACGGCACAGCATCCGGTGCCCCTGGTTTCAAAATTCTTTTCCCTTTCCCATTTCCCAGGCAATGCATTCACAGCATTTGAGTCACAGTTATTTTACCTGATTTTGTTCTTCAATTCGATTCTTTAGAATTACTGTTTTATATGACAATGCATGTTTTATAGTGACTATGTTTTATGTGAGCGTCCACTATAGGCTGCTTAAGGTCTCAAAGAATGCTATTACTTGTCTGGTACTGAAATTGCTTAATAAATTTGTATTGAATTCACACTGAAATCGAAAACAAATTTCGTGAGATTTCTAGAATAATAGACAAAAATCTACTCTCAGAAGTTGCCTTCTATTCTACAAATTACAATATATTTGTTTACTCCAGTATCAAGACGCGTTAAATTAGACCAATGAATGCCCAGATTGCCGTCATCCAAAGGAATGCTTTATGTTACTGCAGGAAGAACAGAGAAGTGCTTGGAAACACCGTTTTACGTCAGAACAACCATATTACATATCTGGAAGAAGTGTCATAGACGGTCATTTCCCCTTTTCAATAAGAACCAATGGGCAGAGATACAACACATCATGGCGATAAGAATGTGTGAGTTTGGGGCACGAGTTTTCCTCCTTTCACTTGGAGGAGCTAAAAGCGAACGCGAACTTCCTCTCCTACGGAAAATATTTTTGTAAGAAAATTTTATATTTGTATTAAAGACTGAATATGAAACGTATTTTTATTTGTTAACTTACAGTCAAGATTTATAATATAAACAATTGGTATATTGACTTTCGTCAGTATAGAAAAGTAGTAAAATCTATATTTAATATGCATCATTGGTTCTGGAGAAGGGGGTCTGAATCCCCATGTTCCTTGTGCCACTATTTATTACAATTAATGAACGGTTTCTGAAACGAGCCTTCATAGTTGTGAACACTATTCACAATTAATTATATTTCAAAAGTCATGAAAACAGAAAAAGAAACTCACTTTGGTTATATTTATCACCAAATTTATCTCTATCATTGTATTTATCACAAAAAAGGGCTTGTAAAATTGCAAGTCTCGTGTAATAAATGTAATATTGTCGTTATATAAAGATAAAAACTATTCATCGTATCATTTATTATTTTAGGTCTCAACTACAAATTAATGACACCCATAATTTAATTCCTTCAAAATTTATTGTAAATTTGCTCTGGGAAAGAAGAAATTGATATGCGGACATCGTCTTTGAATTGATTATATTCATTAAGTGCTCATACTAATGACTCACTTTAGTAGTTTAGTACCGAAACAGTACATACTTCTTGGCAACGAATTTAGTAATTGATTTTAAGCATCTGATTAACATTCATTTTGAACCTAATCTCTTCTCCGTAAGTCTATAATTAGAACGTGATGCCTGAGCGATGTGAATAACTTCGTTACCCTAAATTTGTTTTCATGCACGATATAAAGTATTTAGAAGTTATGTAACTTCAGTTTAACTTCTCCCTATAGCACGCAATATTCAGTTTTTAACTGTTTCTGACGTAAATAAATAAATAGATCCCTTGTGCCAACTGTCGTCCTAGGGGAGTTATAGATATTATTTTAGAGAGGGAGCAATTTCTGTTTGTACTTATAATAAATATTAATAATATTAATAAATATTATTGAATTAATAAATAAATCTTTAAAATAATGTTAACTTGAAATAAAAATAAGTGTATATTCATCAAAATACTCCTTCGGAGATGATATTATATCGTCACTGTGTTATGGAGATTTTATTTTTTCTCTTTTACACTGACAAGAGGCTAATATCTATTTATATCTAAATTCATATATATTCTGCGATTGTCGTGATAACCAATTGAGTATATTCGTACCCGCAAAAATTCCTTGAGGTGAACCAAATAAATGAAAGGTCTGGGTAAAACAAAGTATAATATGGATTTTTGGTACTATTCTGTGCTACCCATTGAGACAAACAACATGTGTAGTAGAACTGTATTTAACTACATTTTACACGCGATGCAATTTAGTGAAACTGCAATAATTTTGTAGGGAACTATTTCTCAGTTTCGTTCTTATATTATTTAACATGAAAATCACATACGTAAACGCCTCGTAAGAATTCTTTCTGATTATGTTTTCGTAAACTCGTTCCGATTGCTTTTTTCCGCTATCAAATTTCGTTTCCATGGCATGTAGTTGATATGGAAAGAAGACAAAGGCCAGACATGACCAAACAATTCCTAAGGATTCGGAGAATGCACTTTTATTTGTTAAAAATGAATCCATGCACTTCCAATGTATTTAGGCTTTATTATTTAATAGCATACTATTTAGTGTTTATGTATTAATTATGTGGAATATTTTGTTTTTGGATTTCGACCAACATTCGACCAAAAGGCTATGAGTTTTCAAAAGAAACAAAAGAGATTCTCGAGGCGTTTTCCATAATCACAATTACTACTGCCAGTCTTGAGAGAATTTTAAGATAGGAAAATATTATTATGCAAGATGGATGGTCGAGCACATAATACGTCCATGACCAAGGTTGGATTCGAACCCACGACCTTGAACGTGCAGTTACGTCTCTCACGCCAAACCAAGATATACTCCGTAGCTCGAACAGCCAGGTCAGCCGTGTGCATGACGACTTGTGTCGTATTCATTCTTCCAACGTCGTCTAACGAGGTAAGGACAAAGAACGGAAGCAGCAGCACCGGCCCACTGCCGCTGACGAGTGGGCGAGCGAACACGGGAGTCAGTGCACTGCAGTCCCGTTAGCACGTCGGCGGCGGCGGCAAAGACGAAGATGGAGTGTGCAACGAAAGACTAGCCGACCGGCAGCTACCGCCACCGCCACCGGGATCTGCCGGCAGCTGCCGCCACCACAGCCCCAGCCAAACCCGCTGGTCTTGTCCCCATCGTCTCTACCGCCTCTGTCCTGAAGCTGTCCACGTCCCGCCCAAGTCCCGGTGACCATCCAGTCCCCCCCGTCCCGCCTCTGCCCCCGTCCCGCCCTCCGCTCGTCCACGCTCTTGTCCTCCTCCCTGTCTTCGCCCCCGTCTTCACACAGTCTTCGCATCGTCCCGTCCCATCCCAGTCCCGCCCCTGTCCCCCCGCCCCGTCCCCGTCTCCGGCACCACCACCTTGCCATCTCGTCCCTGCCGTCCCGCCTCCGCCTTGTCGCGTCCTGCGCGCCGCCCGCTCTTGCAATCGTAATGAGCTTGCGCTTGTTGACTCGACCGCTCCCCCTCCCTTCCCCTCCCCCTTCCTCCTTCCTCCCGCTGCTTCCCCTCGCTTCCCCCCTCGCCCAGCGCGCCGCGCCGGGTTCGCGCAGGCCTCTCCGGGCAGCGCCTGCCGACAAGTTCCCCAGAGCGCGGTGCTGTGCGGTAGTCCCTCGTAGCCGAGTGCGTGTGCAAGGCCCACGTGAGTCTCCCTGCCGGCGAGGCGTCGGCAAGTGTCCCCGGGAATCGACCTTGGCCAAAGACCTGTTGTCACTAGCAATAACGAAGGCATTCTACGCATGTGCGATGCGCTTAAGAAAGTGTTATTGAGGATTGAACTTGGATGCTTGTTTTGTGGCGAAATATCTGTGAATTCTTAACAGAATATTGTGAATTTGCGGAGGCATAAACATTGTCGATTTGACAAAGCGATTAGATCGGTGCAAAATTCGACAGTTACTGACGTTTCGTGAGCAAATCTCCGTGTTTCTTAACTGAATATCGTGAATTGTGTTGTTGCTTCCATATAGTCACGTGTCATCTTGCACAATCTAGATTTTCTTACACGTTAGCGTTTTCTACGTGTTGAAGAAAATCATGTGAGTCGTTTTAAAATTTGGACAATCATCTACAAAGTTTTGTTAACAAATGACGGCAATTGTCAACTGTAGATCGATCTCGTGAATTGTTTGAGAGCGAAAGGTGATAGTCACTTGTTATTTTGTACGAGTTAGATTGTTGTGATAGTCTTGTGTTTCCGAAAACCACATTGAAGACTTTGCAAGATTTGATAATTGCTGTGAATCAGTGAATGAATGGTGAATTTGAAGATTGAAGTATTCTAGTGAATCTAGTGAATTGTTGTAGTGTTGTTACATACATAAATACAACATACCAAATTGCAGCAGTGTACGTTCCCAGGGTGATGAAAATTTCGTCCCGTAATAATTGCAGTTGAATGTCTCCTTTAGAAATCGAGGTAAGTAACGGTTTAATATTGAGTGTTATATTTCGAAATGAGGCATTTTATGATGACATTTCACTTTACTCTGTTCCAAACCATTTAATGAGGTACATAATGTGTATGTGTATGATGTTGGCGGTTATTGATATCCAGGAAATTTCCTGTTTGTATATTTGTGTTTTCGGGAGCTATTTGAATTTCGCGGTCAAGACTATCGGACACTTTGATTAAAAAGGCGGGAAATAATCTGAGGAACATATCACTCGGTTGAGTAGTTACAAGATTGAAAAGCAAACAAGTATGTGTTTTTAACTAATTCAATTACCATAATCTGGCACTAGTTTGTGAAATATTTTCACAAAGTGATTTACATTTTTGTAATATAAAATTCATTGATCCATTGAATATTTTATTCCGATTTCAACCCTGTGAATATTATTTATTCACACTGTCCTCAGTGATCATGTGACTACACAAGAGTCATCATGTTACCAAGACACTATTGGTGGTATAAACGACCCAAACAGATCTGCGATCCTGGGACATTTTTCAAACTATTTTCATTTTGTTTGACACATTGTTGTCGTCGAGGTAGCTGTAACTATTATTCATGGCTAATCATTTGGTACTCTGTATAACCACAAACCCAAAATCGTTCGTAATGTCATTCCGTTTCAAAAGTGAGGTGCTCGTTAATGTGGACAGGATTGGCCAATACGGCACGTCTCGCCTTCCCCTCACGCCCTAAAAGTTGGGTAAGATGTAGAAAACTGAACTAACCATACAAGAAATAGCTATCCCAAAATTCTGAAAAATCTTCCGATACAGATTTATTGAATATACTCTACATTAAATTAACTTTTTTAGTAATGCAAATATCGTTAATACTTCTGGCCCTCGGTGGCAAACACTTTTCTGCTTCTCCAGCTACAAATCCTATCTATGTTCTTGGTTTACAACATACGTATTTCCCTTATTACGGAACGTTTAGAAAACATGATTTTTTGACACGATCTAAAGCAGTTGAGCTTTGTGGCAGGACAGGCCACATCTCTCTGCTAAAAGTGTTCTTCCGTCAGCCAAATGGGCTGGAGCGCCTCCTGTTAATTCCTCAAAGTGCCTGTTCCAAGCGTGTAATTGGAGTTTTTGGATAGTTTTACGAGTAATTTGTAGTGTTCCAATATCTTCACGAAAAACAGTTAATGCAAATTGTACTCAAAAGCAGATGGGATACGTATGAGTGTGAATTATGTTATCAAATTAATGTAAACGGACAGGTCGATTTCAAATAACCCGCTTTCTCTCATCTTTCTACTTTCATCTCGCTTTTATTAAACATGCAATAGACAAAAATTTAATCATATAATTATTCATGTAAATAATTGTTCTTGGAAAGGAAGTTTTGAAGTAAAATTTTCTTTCATTCTAGCTACATAAATATATTAATATCATGCGAATATTCTCGGTTTTATGAAATGACAAAACCATCATGGAGTAACCAGCTCAAGAACCAATTAGCCAATGTTAGCGAATTAAATGCCACTCGTTTATACTTGTTAATCACTCACCACACACCCCAATTTGGTTTGGCATCAATGAGTGTTAAAAAACCACCGACGTGACTGTTCAGACCATATTATCCGATTTAAATATAGAATGATTCTTTCCACATTCCCTTTTCCCACATTTCAGATGCGGAAAAGCGGGAAAAAATAGAAAGAGGAAAAAAAATCTCTTTCAAAAAGGGCCATCCACCCAATAAGCGATCGTTCGGTCCAATGCAACAGTGTTCTGACGAGCTCTCTCAGGTTATCTATTTGTCGCGCCGTCTCAATTGAATCCGTGGTCACATAATTTCATTCGTTTAAATGCAACCGGAATCATTGTAGCTAGTCAGTCCAGTGAGAGGCAGCGAGGTTTGATCACGCCGCCGTTCCAATAAATTTCTATAGAGCAAGTGGTAAATGAGAACAATAGTAGGCATATTATGCAACGAGTGCATGTAAAATTTTCTAAGTAATTATCTCGCGCAATATCAACGATTTTGCGATTTTTGCTATATCAATAAAGTATCATTACGCGAAAATGTGTTACATATGCTATTATTTTGCATAAAGTCGTACATTTATTAACGAGTGACATTAATTCTGAAATTTAGTAAAGAGATGTTTTGTACAACGTTAGGTGCCCTTGACAAAGCGTGTATTTCTGCTGATTACTGAACCTGTTTTCTTGGAACTATTGAGATATTGGTTCTGTCCATGCTAACAAATTTTAGAACGTCATTCACTTTAAGAATATTCAAGAGCTTTATGAAAAGGAATATAAATATATTAATGTATGATATATTTCCAAATGTGATTATACAAAAACGAAAATTATCTTTGGGGTTCTTTTTATCAAGTGTGTGAACCGTAACTTCACATTCATCAGAAATAAGCAATTGCAATATGAATTGTAATATAAACTTGGTGCATCAAAAAAGTTCGTAAATAATCGTAGTAGTACACAAAAATATGTTTTTAGTATTTTGACTCTTCAATCTTTTATTTACTTGTGGAAGGAGAAGAATATATACCTGCCATTACAGGTCCTCCAGATTGAGATGCATATTACACGTCAGATATATTTTATTCTTCGAGGATGAAACGTATTAACAAAATACTTTTCATTTTATTTGCTCATATGGTACAAAAAGAGAAAAAGTCAGAACTTTTGAATTGAACAAAAAATATGTTCTTGTCACAGGACGGTAATGAGATAGGAAATGATTTAGGGAATGCTTGAATCATGACTGAAAGGAGTAGTAAACTAGTAAATGCTGATTAGAGGGAAATGCCTATCCAACAGTTTTGAGAATTAATCAAATGGTGTCGGTCTGCTAAAAGTTGCTGACATTTTTTCAAAACTTCCGGATATTTGTATAACGTAAACCAAAATAAACCAATAATTATTTCAGTTTAATTTTTAAGTAATCACAAATAATAGACAAAAGTAATTAAAATTAAATAATTTATTTTCATATATAAATGAAATAAATTTGCAAATAAGACGGAAGAGATTTTTTTTGCAACATGGTTTTCAAAACGACTGTAGGACGTTTTTTGAGGTAAAACTGTAGCCAACACAAAATGCTAACATGTACTACACGGTACTGCTCTCCTGCTCGTAACTAAATTCGATTGAAATCTTCAGCAGCAACGATGAGGGCAACAATTAATATATCAATTTCTTATGAAACCGTTCGTGTCCCAGTGAAGCTCATAAAAGCACTCGCGTGGTTATGACGCAGAATATACAAATTAGAAAATATTATGAAAAAGAAAACATATTGAATTTAAGTATATTTGCAGAATGTATGACAAAAAAGACAATAATGAAAATTGTAATAAAATTGAGAAAATAAGCCATCAACAACAGATACAAGAACATCATGAATGATACAACAACGGATACAAGAAGAAAGGATACAAGAACTTGAAAAAGATTTGTATAGAAATAACACGTATGAAGAAACAATGGAAAATAATATATTTTTAGAAAGAAAGGGTTAAAATGTAAGAGTTTCAAAGCAGCAAAAATACCGGTTCAAAGTGAGAGAAAAGAAAGAAGACACACAATTAAAGTTTGAAGCAATAATGGAGAGAAAAAAATGAATGAAAGAAAGACAGAGGGGGGAGAGAAAGAGAGAAAGAGATATCTCAGAATCAAAAATTGAAAGTCTCATGTGTGTCTTAAGTGGATTTAATGGAAAGAAGAAGAAATAAATATAGTTAATAAGAAAATTAAATTTTAAAAATGAGAAATAAATACACATAAAGGAAATAAAGACAAACTAAATAAATAGGCGGTGGGAAATAAATAAACCAATAAGGTGAAGCTGTAAGTGTTTAGTCTCACCGGGCTGATGGTGTGTGGAGTAAGTGTTGGCGCCGTAGTAGGAGCTGCGCTTCTCGAGTGCGGCCAGCTCTCCTCCCTTGCCTCCTGCCGCTCCTCCGGCGGCGCGGGGGCTGCTGGCCGGGGCCTTGGCTGGCAGGGCGAGGGAGGCGCCGGGGGGCGGCGGGGCGGCGGCGGGGGTCGGCGCCGAGGCGCTCGCCTCGCCTTTCCCGCCCCGCCCTCCGCCCGCCACCGCCCCCACCGCGCGCGCCTTGCCGTCGGGCGCCGTCACGATGGCCGCCGCCCCCGCCAGCAGCCACGCCGCCGCCACCGCTACCGCCGCCGCCGCCACGCGCCGCATTCTCATCCTGGGGACAACGACCATCCGTACACTACCGTTCTTTACACCACATTCCTTTACATCCTTTACACCACCAGCCTTTACGCCACAAACTGTAGTTCGCGAGCTACTAGTAGCTCGTGGGTATGTTTAAAACGCAGCGTTTGGGTTGGACTACTCATCCCCACTGAGCGCGCTCGTCTGTCAAGTGTCAGCCAGTATGCATTGAATTGCATTTAATTAGATTTAATATAAACTAGACATTTATATTTATAGGTAATAAACAACTGTGTTATTTAAAACAAAAACATGTATTACGTTATATTTAATTGGCTGTCCGGGTGACGCCTCGTCCATGGCAAAGGTGCCGACGTGATGACGACGAATGCATTACGCCCTGAAGAAGGTCGCAGAATGGCGACCGAAACGTCGGCACCGTTGCCATGGACGCGGCGTCATCCCGACAGCCAATTAAACACGGACTCCGGCCGCGGAAGCCTACTCTATCATGAATTATTTCCTATTTTGATGGGAAGCTCATGGTAAGGTTCATGAGCTGTAAGGTAGCTGAGTCGCGTAAAAGTTTGGCCCCCTGCTTTACGCCAATTCCCATCAACCGAAATAATTAGACTGCCTAATGCAAATTCGATTATTCCACTTGCATTTACGTGCTCTACACTACCACTCGTGTCAGAGACCAGTCGGGAGTTTCGAGCTTCTACTGGCTGGGACGATGCCCCGCTGCTGAGAGATACCTAGTGTGGGAAAACCCCGCATGGCGACGGGTAGGTCATCACCAGGTGTCACCATCTAGCGGGGGACGATCACCGCCACCTTTCATAACAAAACTTGCACTGCGCGTTCGGGACAAATGACCTTAGGCGTTGACGCACCCGGAATCATTAATAAATTAATCAATCGTGTTCAATTATTTCATACCATGAAACATTTTCAATGTGGAATTGATTTAATGCAAACGTCTGTCTAATGTGAATTTACAATACGGTCCTGTCAAAAGTAAAATCTTACATTATCTAACGCGGAATCCTATCTATTATGAAAACGTATCGGTCTCTTGAGATTCCGAAATATTGTTTCCTTGATGCAAATATTCTCTGTATTAACGGCACGACTCGCACTAAGCGTGGATGGGCCAACGAGAGTTTACTGTAGTCAGTTCAGACCATTAGACGATTGTTTTGACGTTTTCTAAAACAGTTCAGTAGCGCCTGATCCCTCTGCGCAATGGATTCTTCCGGCAGGCTGGTGCGCTAGCTGTTAATGGGTCAGTTCTGTGCGTGCAGTTAGAAGTTGGAGATAGTTCCCACGAGTGGTTTACATTGTTCTGAAATCACCATTAAAATAATATTATAAGACTTGATACTTATCATATCGAAAAAGCAGATGAGAATATGTACGTGTGTGAATTAAGACATCGATCGAATGTAAACAGACCGGCCATCCGAATTTCATAGAGCCTGCGATACTTTCTTTCATCATGAATTTTAATTACATCTTTAGTAATAAGAATTACGTATGCCGTGGAATTTCTTTAAAGCAATTTCTTAAATATATCGATTTCATGCAAACATTCCCGTTAGCGAAATGACAAAAATAATGGGGAATTCCACAACTACAGGACAAGTTAGCCCAAATTTGTGAAGAGAGTACGAATCATTTCTACGTATTACTGACCGACCAGGGCCTTTCATAGGTTTGTCATGAATGAGTGTCAAAAAAATTCAACTCACATGACCGAACAGATCGCAGACTCGTCACATGACTACAGCGTAAAACCTTCGATGCGCAGCCTAGTTTGGGGCGGTAGAATTCCTACGTTGGTGAAGGGATGGGAACTTTGTGCTTCACGGTAGCGAGCAGTCAGCTTATTGTGCCATTACGTCCACCCGTTTGACATGACATCCCACCCCCAGAGGGCAAGTTCCCTTGACGTACAGGTGAGGATTCCCGCTTCTAGAGGTGAAAGAAAAGTTTCGTCGCAAGACGGCAGTCCACGATGGACTACATGCGAACTCGCTGCACACGCGTGCTTGGCTTGCTGCACACATGTCATCGTAGCGGCCTTGTCGCGCGAACAACGCAGCAGGTAGCAGCGAAGACAGATTTATAATAAGCGCGAGCCAGATTCGTCAAGCGACGCTTACACGCGGTTGCATTGCATGTAACTTCAAGTAAGAATAACGGTTGAATGCATTGACACCGTAGATTTCTCTCTCTTAATTTCTAGGTCTCGGCTGTCCAGTGTTTCCTAGTTAGGATCTGTGATTGACGTCGTGTCGTATACTCTGTAGCCAAGGTTCCGACTATTGGTTCGACTCGTGATGTAAGAAACATTAAGGTTCGGTTTAGTCCAGCTCTAAAGCTGGGCTAAAGCTCTACACGATCGGATCGTCGGCTCAACGATAAGGGTCAAAACGCATTCTTCGCTACGTCGTGTTCTTCCATTCATTTCAGTTCTGAAGGCAACAGTAGGATGATAAAAACCTGTCGACACACTCAAATAGAAAACCAATCCGTTCAAATTTTAACAGTCTTGCCATTTTCAAATTTCAACGATCGGGCCAAATTTTAGCCAAACCGTACATGCTGTGTATATTGTACACGTACATACTGTGTGCTATTCTGAATACTTTTGAGTATATTTAATATTCTGTTCTAATGTTTGTACTAGATACGATAGTAAAAGTTTTGGTTGTCACGTATAAAACATATCGAATACCGTACAACGAACTCGAATTTGAAGCTATTTTACTTTCCATTAGAACTAAAAGGAGTCGGATACCTTAAATTAATATAAAGAACGATCTGTTTATTTCATAAACGTAGCTACTGGGAGAAAGTCACTTTCATTTTCGAAATGAATGTCGTATTTCCGATATGCTAAAACGTAAAATAGATACAATAATTAATCTATTTTCTAATGCTATAATCTATATTTTATAACTGAAAATAACTTTATTATTAAACTAATTGAAACAATAAATGAATTGATTGTTTAGGTTGTGATTTCATCTCAACCTAAACATTTCAGTCTAATCGTACGAAATTTGACACTTTTTTGAAACAGTCACTATGAACATCACTAAAACCACCTTCGCGAAATGCAATCCGACACACCACGACCAACCAAACAACTCAAAGCGCTACATCAACTCGAACACCATCACCCACACACGCGCCGTAGAACATCACACCTTGCAGCCTGCGGTCGACCACCACAAAACACTGAACCACTGGGGGGGCCGTCGGCGTCCACTTACTCGCTGCCTCGGGAGCCAAGTGGTGAGCGCTGCTACCCGCAAGAAGACGCGTGCCTTCTCGCGCTGTGCGACCACCGCGCCGCCCTCCGCCGTCTTTATACGCGGGGGCGGCCGCCCGACATTCAGAGCGCGTCGCGCACGACAATGCGACCGCCGCCCCCGCCGCCGCGAACAATGGGCGCGAGGAAAGCGCATTGTGGGCGGCGGCGCGGCGCGGCGCGAGGAGGTCCTCCGAGGAAGCGATAGCGGGGCGGCGGACGCTCCGAGGGCCGATTGTTGCGCGTGCGGGGGTGGATGGCGGCAGAGGATTGCGGACGCCCCCTCGCCGCCGCCGCTTCCGCGTCGCGGGATGAGCCGCTCATGTTCCGCGGTGGCGATGAAGGAGGGGGGGCGGGGCAGTGGCGGCGGCGGCGCGCGACAGAGTGGGTGTGGTCGCGGAACTGGGTGCGTTGTTCAAGGCGACAAACGCGGGAAGCATAAGTAGTTGGAGAAGTCGGTCGGCGATGGCGTCGGATGGGCGTCGGATGGGGTCGGATGGCTCGGATGGGCGTCGATGGGCGTCGGATGGCGTCGGATGGGCGTCGGATGGGCGTCGGATGGGCGTCGGATGGGCGTCTGATGGGCGTCTGATGGGCGTCGGATGGGCGTCGGCATGGGGCGTCGGATGAGGCGTTCGGATGGGCGTCGGTGGGCGTCGATGGGCGTCGGGATGGGCGTCGGAGGACGTCGGATGACGTCGGATGGACGTCGGATGGACGTCGGATGGACGTCGGCAGGGACGTCGGATGGACGTCGGATGGACGTCGGATCCGGACGTCGGATGACGTCGGATGGACGTCGAATGACGTGGTATGGACGTCGGAGGACGTCGATGGACGTCGGATGGGCGTCGGATGGGCGTCGGATGGACGTCGGATGGACGTCGGATGGACGTCGGATGGGTGTCGGAAGAGTATTGTGTCGGCGTTGGATTGATATCGGATTGACGTGGAACTGATATCGGATTGGCTCGGGATAGATATCGTATTGGCGTTGGATTGATATCGCATTGGCGTGGGATGGACTTCGGATTGGTTTTGGATGGATATCAAATTGGCGTGGGATGGACATCGGATTTGCGTAGGATGGGCATCCGATTTTGCCGGCTGGATGGCGGGTGATCTACTTGGGGCCCCGGTGGGAGCAGAGGAAGGCCGTGGGGGAGCGTTAGGCAAGGGGGCGGGCGCGTGGGCGGATGAGGAAGCGAGGCGGAAGGCGCGGGGCAGATCCACTCACGACCACCCGCGGTTGGCGCCTTGCTTTCTTCTGGAATGTGCTGGAGTTATTGTTCTCGGAATGATGTGTTCATAACATCCTCAATGCTAGCGCGCGTTGCTTCTTTTCAAGAACAAACTAAAGGTTGTGTTGATCCTGGGTTTCTCTTAGTAAGTTCCTAGATTTTGTCTTCGTGGTGTAAATGAGTCTTGTCTGTCATTAAATGTAGTTTTCAGTGGTATCTAGCATCCATCCAATACGACGTCGCTTTGTTTGTTCTTGATTACTTTTGTGGAGTTTCGTTGAAGGATTTGAATTCAGGCTGAAAAATGTGGAAATCATCGCATATTACATGCAATTTAATTTGTATTCGTTGCTAATATTATTTGCCATTAATACTTTTCATTTCAGTGTGCTATCTTGTTTGAGAGACTGAATGAACCCGTACAAGAAAGTTTTTTTGACACCATCTTTGATGTTCTGATTATCTCATTGCGTCTACAGCTTCTAATGAATGTTCAACTTAATCCGAAAAAAAGAAGCATAACTTTTTTATATTCCATCGCTGACCACATCAACGTACATCAACGTACTTTTGGAAATGGATACATTCCCCTATTTGCATCAAATAAATCCCATCAAATCGCTCCGAGTGATGTTTGATCGTTGTCGCACATGGAACTCGCTTAATTCAATGGCTGGTACATGCCATTTCACTGGTACGTAAGTTGAATTCCCGTTTTTCGTCGATTGTCTTCTATGACTAACTTTTTTCTCCGCCGCCCATTTGTATAGGAAAAAAACATTGATATCATCTATAATCATACGCATGCGCCGTTTATAATTCGCATCCAAAGTTATATGCGAGTTCATGAGCAAAATCAACAAACCTAATTGACCATATCGAAAAATCAGTTTTCTTTCTTTCTTACCTTCTTTTTCTTTCTTTCTTTTTTATTTATGTATTCATTTATTTATTCATTCGTTTTGAATTCGCCTTAGTGTAGATGAAAATGTATTTCGTACATATCTAGTCCTAATAGCCTTGCATTTTGACTAAAGCAAATGCGACCTCATATAAATCTCAAGAAGAATACGGTAAAATATAGTCAGGAAATTCTCTGTTTACTTTTAAATCAATGTTTGCAGTTTGCAAAGAAAGACCCAAATTTGCTCAATCTACAATTATTTTGCTAAACTTTCTTTACTTAATCCGAGTTGTTTCAGTTTACTCTTTTACACGAATTTTAAACTTTTAAACTAAAAGTCCGTTAAGAGAGGTGATTTGTTGTGCTCTTCATTTTCAACCTTTTTATTTTACCGTTAACCATTACCATTATAATTAACCATACAACCTTCCTAAATTGCAGAATGATCTCGGTTTGCGCAGACGCTTTCAGAAGGCCATTTTTATTTCTGTTATTGTAAAGACGCACATTTTTTGCTCTTTTAAGCATTAAATTTCTCATATTTATAGTTACGTTTCATTATTTTGAGCTCCATAAAACGCACACAATTTCGTGCGCTCCAAGCAAGAAAGCGTTTGAAATTATGCATCTCGTAATCAAAGTATAAACGACAAGCAAACAATGACAGAATGTAATCATTAATCGTATCCGAGTCTTACCTTAGTGCGTTAGTGCAGTTACGTCAGTAAAAGATATAAAACAGTAGCATTTAATTTGACAAAGTTGTAGTGTAATTAAATGTCATTCCAATATAATGTATGATAATTGCTAAAGAAAATAGCACGTTGAAGATGTTGTTCTAGTCTTACCTATATTCCGAATGGGGGTATAGGCGTAGTGCCCAGCTGATTTGATGATTTCTTAAAAATAATTCTTATTTTATGGCGAATTTAAAATGTATTTTTATTTGTTGTTTTATAGTTACTTTTACAGGTACTTCCCATAACAACTCAAATTTTCTCAAAAATGGCCCCCGATTGATTGATTATACTTTGTAAGCGTAACGGACGCTTAAAAATGGCAAAGATCTCATTTTCGTCAAAATCTATGAATGCTCGCAAATGGCAAAGGTAAACGTTTTGGGCATCTCCCTACAAGCACAGTACTGTGAGAGGCGAGGCGAGTCTGTCTGTCCGACTATCCGTCCGTCCGTCACTGGATTAGTTGGATCATGGCATCAATTGATGTCACTGCCGTGCATCTGACCTGCAGGTCCAAGGTTTCTATTCCCGACTGTGGCAGGATTTTCGACACTGTCTGGGTTGAGTTTAGCCGCTGCCTGTAGGAGAATTCTCGTGGTCGGCTGCTCTGATCGATAGTTTTCCGTGGTTTCTCCGATCAACACCAGGCGCATGTCGGTGCAGAACCCTAACGGCCACGGACCGCGCGTGATCTTTCCTTCCTCTTCTTTGTTCTATCCTCCCCCCTTTCGTACACACACTTGCAATGCACTACACTACATGTCGGTGGACCGGACGGGAGTTTAGAGCTCGTCCCGGCTGGGGCTGTGTGCCGCTGGTGGCAGAAATAGTTTGAGAGCGTAGGCTACCGCAGCCGGAGTCAGTATTTACTAGGCTGTTCGAGTGACGCCGCGTCCATGGCGAAGGTGCCGACGTCTCGGTCGCCATTCTGCGACCTTCCTCAGGGCGTAATGCTCTGGTTTCAGAATGGCGACCGAAACGTCGGCACCTTCGCCATGGACGCGGCGTCACCCGGACAGCCTAGTAAATAGAGAAATAGTTTGTTTGGTGAAAATCCCACATCGCAATCACAGCGGGGGAAGATCTTCGGCATCTCCTACGATAAAAAACATACATAACACTTACGGGACTGATGTCCTTAGTAGCTGAAGCACCATGAAAAACGAATTAATCAATCAATCAATCAATCAATCAATCAATCAACCTATCAACCGTCTGTCTTTCGGTCTGTCTGTTAACTGCGCAAGTTGCTAAATCGTAGGCGTAATTGTCAACAACATTAATATTCCCCTATTAATCTGGAGGATGACGCGGCACCTTGAATTTGAAACTGATTTTTTAATTTTTTGGGGTTAAAAAATTTCTTAGAAATGTATGCAAATTTAGGGTTAATTTGTGTGTGGAATAGAGTCACATATGCTTATCAAAAATGCGTAGAGTCGATTTTCAATTTTCTTATTTCTCGAAACTTGCACAAGTTAAAAATTTTTCAGTATCTTCCTACAACATGAGGTGAGATATTATCTTCTAAATGAAATCTGTTTTTCAAGAGAAGATATTTAAATGAGGTCACATGCAATTTTTTTCTAAATATGAATAGCTTCCCGTAATTTTAAGGAAATAAGGGCAATTTTAAAAACAAAATTTTCTCAAAACTGCTCCAAATTTTTGTTTTTAAACTCAAACTTTTTTTATCGATTAGGGTAGAGTAGATAAAAACGATGCAAATCCGATTTGCCTTGAACACTAAATTTTCGAAAATTCCAAAATTTACAAATAATGCGAGATATATGCATGAATATAACCACAAGTTCTTCTTTACTTTTGTCTTTTTGTTATGGTCCATCTAAAGTTGAAAAACTGTTCTCGTACATTATACAAAACGTTTGCATGTTTTTTCTTCAACTATTGAGTAGCCATTGCATGAAAACTGGAACCATAAGAATTCTGTTCCCGCAACCGTCTTCAAAGGTCGAGTTAGTTCCCCGATTATAAATATTTCCAATTATATTGCTCTAACTTTTAATATTTCTGGTCTCGATCGTTGGTCCCAACGCCGTATTTTTACGTATTCAACAAGAATGTGCAAAATCGTAATAATGAGGTTATTATGGGTATTATGGTTAATGAGGTTATTATTTCGTGGCTCTGTGGTTTTTACTGTAACGCTTTAATCGGTTTTCGAGTTGTGTTTCATGTAATGCGATAGAGGTTTGTAGGTGAAATGAATGACATACCTTTGAGTGTGCACTACGGATAGAGTAGGGAGGAATATATTTGAGTGACTGTTTTGGAAACAAATTGCTTTCCGAAACACTCAAATATCTCTTTCGATCCCGTTATCAGCAGCCACAAGTCAGGTAAATGCATCATTTACAGGTCAGCATGCTGATCAGCTGAGGACATTATAGTGGTGTGTTTTCGGTTGATACTACGAATTAAATTTCAAGCTCGCAGTTATGGCGGTTGAGTTGGTGAGCAGCCATTAGTATATCTATTAATTACGCACTGTCAAACAGTTAATATAATATTGTACTTGCATTAACAGTAAAGTAACCAAATCGTTACGGAAACGTTTAGAGTTTATAACCGTGAAAAAAGCCGTTTAAAGCTGAAGATTTTGTCAAACAACCTCTTATTTTCTCAGAAGAATGCACTTAGTTCCATAATATTTATAATACAATGCATATTAACAATAAAGTAAGGATGGTTAGGTTATTGAACTATATTATTATTTAATTATCTTATTACAGAGGTGTTAAGTTACAAAAAAATTCTCGAACCCAGATAAAACTAGCACGCTTTTTTACACATTAATGTGCTTATGAACAGAATCGATTCGTTTCCAGTCACACGTGTTTGATGTAGGTCAGATGGGAAACACGACATGACGAAAAAAGTATGTCAAAAGTTGTGCTGCAAAGTACTTATACGTGCATTATTCTTCCTTGCCACTGGTTATGTCTATTCTGGAAATGTAAAAATGTTACTTTTCGCTTGGGAATGGAGGATAACCTTAATTACTAGCTGAAGTACCTCTCATTGCCCGGGTATCTATCACAATAATTTATTAGACATAGAGAGAAATTGAATCTATTCCCGCCTTAGGGTAGGGCTCACATTTATTGAAGTCCAGCTCCTCCCCGCCCAGTCTCGACCAGCCTAGCCTTGCCTTGTTCCTACTTGGAAATACCCGGTCTACAGCACTCGCCTTCTCACTAAACTAATGTTTACATTTTTTCTTATTGTGGGTTCCCGACCACCAAACTTTATTCGCTTTACAACTAAAAATAATTAAAAAATCTTCCTGAAAATAAATTAATTGTGCTCACGAACAGTCTTTGTGCGTTTTTATATGATTCCAATACTTCTAATGAGTTGCCGCATTGCAATAATAACACTTTTTTTTTGATTTTCTTTTCTCACATATTGAAACTGCTAATCAATGCAATTACAGTGCACCGTGAGAATTTTAATTTGTGTTGCAACGTACTTCCTTTGCTTCAGTAAAAGTCGGATAGGGACAGTGAACGTGATACCGATACAGAATATTCACGCATGCGTAAATTTCCCCTATCACAAATTGCGATTTCGCGTAAAGGAAATTAGCTGGATCTGAAAGGAAAACTCACCCATTTTATTACCAGATGAGATGAAAGAAGATTAGTCTTGATTCAGTCGCTTAAGATCATCATGTAGGCATTGTTTCAAAATAGGAATTCAAAGATACTCTTCAAGAGGTAAATAACATTTTAAATTTATTAATTATGTTATATAGCAAATATCTTCGAAGGAAGATTATAAAAATTAAGCAAGACAGAGTATGTGTGTCTCCGCCGTCTCCGCCGTCTCCGCCGTCTCCGCCGTCTCCGCCGTCTCCGCCGTCTCCGCCGTCTCCGCCCCATACAAGCATTTCATAAGCAACATCTTATCAACGAATGATATCCTGTTTTATTGCCCTCGGAGTCTCGCATTTTGATACCCGAATCCCAGAAATCGAGCAATTTCTAGATCAGTGTCGTTCGACTATGAGAGTGAGGCCTTTTTCGCACCAGGCATTTGGTTAGCAGACGACCAAGGACATCCCGGCCCTCAAAGCTTTCGTTGCGGACCCACAACCACATAATATGTAGATAGTATGTTAAACCACGCCTGCACGAGCCACTAGCCCGCTTGAGAAGCCCGACGCCAGAACGGGCGCTGGCAATTTCCCCGACTCCGCTCTCATTTCGTGTCCAAATCCAGAAAGGGGCGACTATACATGTGCTTGCTGAAGATGCGCGAGACGTGGAATTGTTACTTCAACCGAAAATATTTTTGTGATTTATTCTATCAAAGAACCTAAATTTGTATTATGTTTGAATTCTTTACTACTTATTTCTACATTTCTATTTTTAAATTATGTTTTTTAGAAACATTTTTGTCAAATGGTGGAAATTTGAGTGACAATTTCTTTCCTTGTTTCTATTTTGTCGTGAGCCAGGTATCCTGCGGTGTACCGCCACATCGGAGCAATTTTTACAACTCTTTCTTTTAAATCTCGTGTCAGTTGCTCTGGACGCAGAGTCTGCAAACTCTCGAGAGGTAGTTATTTTGCCCGCGACTTTGGCAGGCCTTTTATATAGATAGATATTATTTATTGTGTTAGGGGCTGGTAGCGTAATGACTAGAGCGTATGTCTTCCACTGCTAGGGCACAGGGTCAACCACGTCCAATCCGCGTGGGATTTGTTGTGGACAATGCTGTCTCATAACAGGTTGCCTCTCAGTTCACTTTCTTTCTGCCTCTCGAGCCACCATTTCTCCCTCATCTTTCACATCATTCTCGTTGTCTCTATAATCTCCATCTGAGATCATCGCCCGTGGCCCTCCGTGGCCTCAGCAGTGAAAGAGACTCTAAACCACAATAAATAAATGATATACCTATCGCAGCCATTGTTCAAGAGGCATTGCCCAAGCAAATACGTCATAATCGTCGTGTGCGTCAGAAGGTGGGATCGATTCTGACAGTGCCATTCACGCTAAATCAACTGTATCCTTGCATGCAGAACGAATGCTCATTGGACAGGCAAACTGCCAACTGCCCTTATTGGATCGATGACCTGATTTAGAGTACGAGCTGCAAGTGACATTATAGATGACAGAGACAAATGTGAATGGTCGGGTGTCTTGATAAATGTATTGGCCCCATTTACTATGAGTGTCAAATAGCAATGGAAGTGTGGATACCTGAATGCTGTTTTCAGGATGGCTATAACTAGAAATATTTTAAATGGGAGGTATTTTGCAATGGTAGCTAACACATAAAACTTCCTTTATATTATTACTTTTTCTACATTTCAATTTTTATTTCTGCCAAAAGTTCCACAGTTTCTCTTTTTTAAAAAGTTAGCTAGTTCAACTTCTGTTATACGTTTTCTAGATACCACTTATTGAGTCTGCAAGTTTCTTTTAATTACGCACATGCGGAACCAATATTCAGGCTAAATTCATCCACAAATCATCTCACAAAAGTGTCGTCAGCTAATTATAAAATTCGTCTTAAATCCAGCGTCGTCATTTTGCATCGAGCTGAGAGACTTGCAAAACAATCAAGCATTTTCTCACTAATATTTTTCACGTTTTCTACATTGAGCTCAGACTTTTTTAGGATAATTCAAGAATGGGTTCCGGTTGTTGTGAAAATACTTTTTTCATTCCGGTTAATTGCAAAGAGAACAAAATAGATTGTTTTTTGAAAAAACACGCGGACCAAAAATTATTATTTTTTAGCATACCTTTTTGTATTATCAACCAATAATATCTGTTACTAGGATTGAGTAAATTAAGAAGCGCATGTAATATGAAATATTATAATTTTTTTTAAAAATAAATGATTGTTGCTTTAAACAGCTGAGGGTGTCAAAGTGCACCTTCATAAATCCTTTCAACAAAAATCATAATTTTTAAAATATTAATTTCTTTTTGAAACGTCATAAGCACGGGGGAAATGGGAATACTCCTTTAGAATGAGGCGCGATCAATACGTGCTAGTTTTCATAATTATAGTAATTAACGAAACGAGTGACTAAAGAGGGATATTATTGCACGAATGGTGTGTTTAAGAAAACGAGCGACGATAGGAGCGAGTTTCTTGCTTACTATAAGTGCGACTATATCCCTTTATCAGTGTGTTATGTTCAATATGTTTTCGTTTCCATTAAAGAAAATTTTAATTTTGAGGAATTTAATCATATCTTTACTATTTGAGATATGTACTTGATGATGTCATATTAGTTGTGAACAAGTCCCTTTTTTAGTAGACCTTGCAGTGTATACTTATGATGTCTTAGTGAAATGATTGAAATAAGAAACGTTTGAAAAATGGAAAATATTTAACGTACTGAGGTTGAAATATTAGAAAAAGCTGACAACGCAATAAAAACATTACTTCGTACTAAAAGTAAAGGCATGTATGAGAGAACAACACGTAATAATGATGGGTTTTCTGGTGAACGTTTCAAAGCGGGTAAATATACAACTGAGAATTGCATTTTTTATATTTGTAATATGCTAAAACCAAATGTTTTACACCTAACACATTTATTCATATTAAATATTTTATGTTGTTTCATTAGTCAGGTAGTGTCAAACCAACATGCTTATGGTCATAATTGTTTATGTTGAAGACGTGTGATGTAAAGTAGAATATCGACATTTTAAATTATAAACAATTTACTTAATTTTCTGAAAAAGTAAAGAAGTTTTGATAAAACAACTGCCCTCTCTGGGTCGACACGTTCAGATAGGTGATGTAAACATCTGTGCATTATAAATCAACTTCTGGGTTAGGATGATTGATGGCCAGTATGAGCAGGGTAATAGTTTCTAATTTAACTTATTGTAATACAAATATTAACATCATTGTCTAAGAAGTAGTAATAATTATTTGCTTATAATTTTGTTTCATTCGTTCATTGATTAGATATTTTTGATGTACGTATTCTGTGATGTACATTTTTTTCATGTTTCATGACCGTCTAGAAATACCTTAGCTTCGTCTGTGTTATAGATAATTAAACGAAAGTTCTGTGTTCTCGGTGGCTGTTGTAAACTTTCAATGGCACGGTGAAGTTTTATTTGCGCGTATGCCATAAACATACTGACAATAAACATTTTTTCATAGAATTAATGAGCATATTTAGTTAACTAAACGAAAAAAATTCTTAAATTTACAACCAAATGTTGGTTGGGGGTATCCGCCTCTGCTCTGAAACAACAGGGCTGCCGTAAAGCAGGCCTGCAAAACTGCCTGCGGAGCCTGCCTGCAGGCCTGCGGAGTCTTCGGAATTCTGCTAAACACGGGTCACGAGGGTCATGTAAGCGAAGCTTGTATGGGCCTATTTAGGATTAGCTACTATCAAGTAGTACAGTATAAGGGAGTGTGAACTCTTAGAAAAACATATGTAGTTCTCAGACCTGCGTGCGGGATAAAAGTGGGCGTTGTTGTACAGTGTCCGACGTGCGTTTGCAGATGACAGATATGCTCGCGTCTCTAATTTTTGTCGTAGCGCGGATGTACATGTTTGGATACTTGTGTACGTGTACGTGAGTGCGTAAATCGAGCATTTTCTAGAAATAAATCTGCCTGAATAAATTACAATAATATTTTTTCCTTTGTATTTTCACTTATTTGTCCTTTCCTTCTCTGTTACTTTTTCGCCTCCTCCTCATTCTCCTCCTCCTCCTATTATTTTTCGTCTTTGCCTTTGACTGCTCTTTGTGTTGACTCATATTCAACGGTTGCCCGCTTATTTCCCTCGGTTTGCACGGATCTGGGAGAGGCCAGCTATATGACTGGACACTTGCGACACAACCGCTAGTCATCTCTTGCCACACCTTCCTGGCAAACGTTGGCGGCAAACAAGAGAGATTGAGAGTTCCTATGCATACAGTCATATACACATAAGCTAGTGTATTATATTATTGTTAATGTGCTCACGCATGTAAAGCACGGGAAACATATGCTCACTTATCCACATCCGTTGCTCTGGGAAAATGAGAAAAATTCCCCAAAATTCTTCCCCAAAATTATTTTGCTCATCAACCATAAATTATTTGATTGGTTATGCTTAAATGCCGACCATATTTACGTAATTAATTATATTTATTAATTTTTAGTAGTCATTCAGTCATGTTTCCACTTTAGTTCTGAACGAATTTTTTTAAAAAAATATATACTTGGACGGAAATGATCAAAGATGTTGGGCCATTAAAAATCAATCAATCAATCAATCAATCAATAAGCCAATCATTATTTTTCTTTTCTTCATTCCTTTTCCTTTTTCTTCTCCATTGTCTTCTTTTTTTCGGGTAGTGCAATATCCCTCGTGTGATGTTGGCATCAAGATTGTTCATATTTGGCTTTCCATGTATGGCGCTCTATTCCTCATTCGAATTCGATCCTGAGCCGAAGGGATGCGACATCACCGACAAAAAAAGTGATGTTTCTAAACATCGATGTTAAAAATTAAAGATTCAATGTTAATAAAACGACACCCCGAACTCTACCCATGGATGTATTTAAACATGCATGCTCTTAAAATTGAATTAGTGACCATTAATGTTGACGCGTTGGGTGGGTTTTAATTTGAGGGTGGTCGCGTTTGTTAATATTAATTGAAGTTTAACTAAAAAGCATCAGGATGTGCAACAAAACTTTATCTGATGGGATATTTAAAAAAATATGTGGAATTAATTTCTCGACGAAAACGCGATATTAATAATATTTTCATCCATCGTCACTTTGCCCTACAGAATGTTCAATTAATGGCTGTCTGAAAATTATTATAACTTTTTATTATGATGTTATTTTATGAATTCAGAAATAAAATATCCACCACGTAAAAATATCGAACACACAACATCCATGTTATGAATATGGGCTTCAAAAATCAATCAATGATTTTACAGAAATAAATAAATCCATCGATGATTTTACAAAAACAAATAAATCCATCGATAATTTTCCAAAAACTAATAAATCCATCGATGATTTTACAGGAATCTCGAAGTTTTGAAAACACTGACATCGGTCTCGAATCCCTAAGCTCTAGCGTATATTTCCGCTATAGAGGTCAGCTTTGTTTCTAGGTCAGCAGAAACAACATACCATTTTAGGTTTACACGTAAGCTTCCGCGGCTCGAAACCATAAATACTCGGCTATCCGGGAGACGCCGCGTCGTTGGATGGGAGACCGACGTTTCTCCTGACATGTCGCAGGCTTCCTCAGGGCAGTGAGGCCCTGGAGTCCTCAGGGCAGTGAGGCGTCACTGCCCTGAGGAAGCCTGCGACATGTCAGGCGAAACGTCGGCGGCCTCCCAGCCAACGACGCGGCGTCTCCCGGATAGCCGAGTATTTACCATTTTAGGTTCTTTCTCCGTAAGTATCGCCCACCGTTTCTCCTTGCGGCTGATGCGCAAAGCGCTCTTCGGCGCATTTCGCGAGGTGCCAACACGCCCGCCCGGAACGCCGAGGCCCTAATTACCGGCCGCCTAATTGGGGCTCTGTCGCGGCGAAAAGCTTTCGTTAAGTGAACGCGCGCGCCGCGACGCATCGCTGCTGCTCTTTTTGCTGCGCGAGGGACAAGCCAAGCACGCTGGCGCATACCGACTGCATCCCGCAGTCAACTTTTGCTTCGCCGTTTACCTGCCTCCTCAGAAAGGCGTAGCCCGGCTGCATCCCCCTCCGGTTTCCTCCTTGCTTGTACAAGGATTGATTTCTACGTTTGCCTTGATCTACTTAGTGATGGATTATAATTTATTCACTTCTGTTTCCAAGAAACATTTGCATGACCTTGTGGAGCACTGCCAACGTTGAAAAACATTGAAAAAGTTGAACATGACGTTCGTGGAAGCAAAACGTGAAACCTATCACTTGTATCTTCTTACTGACTTAACATACACAATTCCGAAGAGTCTGTTGTGTTGGTGTGTTTGAGGTTTTCTCTAGACTGATGAGAGAACATCCATTTGCACTACTTTGGCATGGGAACTAAAAAATGTTTACTCGTTCCGAAACACCGAAAGAACGAAACGGGATGCGGTCGGTCTATGCTTTCTCAGGTACCGAAAGGGGAAAGGGCATTAGCTGGAAAGCGTGGATAAGGCAAATTAAGACCACGAGATCGGGTGATTTCCAAAAACGCAACCCCGGCCACCGTCTGTCTCCCTCTGTCTGTCCCACGACCCTGTCCCGCTGCCTGCTCCCACCTGAACCCCGGTCTTTCCCTCTAAGGGTCTCATCGTATGTCCCTCCACCTGTCCCTCCTCTTGTCCCTCACCTTGTCCCTCCCCTTGTCCCTCCTCTTGTCCCTCTTCTTGTCCCTCCTCTTGTCCCTCCTCTTGTCCCTCCTCTTGTCCCTCCTCTTGTCCCTCCTCTTGTCCCTCCACTTGTCCCTCAACCTGTCCCTCAACTTGTCCCTCAACGTGTCCCTCAACGTGTCCCTCCACGTCCCTCCACACGTCCCTCCACATGACCCTCCACATGACCCTCCACATGACCCTCCACATGACCCTCCACATGACCCTCCACATGTCCCTTCACGACTGCAACTTCATAATGTCCTGATATACTATACAAGTTGAATACCAAAGAAATGTTTACGTTGAATGAGAAATGGTTCTCAGATATCTCTAGGATTCGGCTCCATGCGTTCCGATACACGATATTTCTGATTGAGGTATTGTAATTATGACCCAACTAGACTCGCACCTACGTGATACAGAGGGATTATTGGCTTTCTCTAGCTTATGAGTCTGCGCGAGGTTCAATACGCATCGAATATGACTGATCAAAGCAATACCTGGTGATATGAAATGGATCTCATATAGTGTGCCGAGGAACACAATGATGCTGTGGCCGTTACTCGTGTGCCAGAGGATTGACCAATGAGAAAGAGATTAAATCAGATATGCATTATTCTAAGCTAATACTTAATCATTCCCCAAACAGCTCTCTCCTTTGGACCATTAAAACAGAATATTCGCCCGAAATGTCATTTTCTACGATTAGCACCATTCCCAACAGGACGGTTTCCTTTGGAGTCCTTTGGAATTAATCATCCAAAGACTTGATTTCAAATTTGAGACAAAGTATCCGCGTATTGTTCGATCAGAGGCTTAAAATATCAAAAATTCATGATAGCCTCTGATGAAATCGAATTGTTAAATACCAATAAGAGGATATCAAAGCTAATATTTTCCGTAGAAAACATCTTACAGCTATTATTTCAGAATATATGTTCATAATTGATAATTAAATACTAAGTACACACAAATTAAACATATTCACGGTTACTTTCCTGAATACGTACGTATATGCGGAGTAATATGGGAAGGGAAGGTTATGTACTCGTAATGCTGCGGGAAATCGTCTCCTGGTACCGAAAAAAGGTTTCTTTTTCAACTATCAATCGTATGTTCGTCCGTCCGTCTGATGTCTGTGAACACTACAAACACCTAACCATGCGTAGTATTTTTTTCCAAATTGACAATTCCTATATCATTTGGCCTGAGTCAATGCTCTGCGATTTTGAAAATCATTTATTAGATTTTGGAAGTACTTTACATGAAGCCTCAGGGACGTTTCAAAATTTTCTTTAAAATGGCTCCAAGTTATTTCTTTAACTTTCTTGTTACAATAGAGTAAAATACTTGTACACTTATAAAGATAACATACGTTCGATTTTCACGGTTAACCTCAAATTTTAGAAAATTTCAGAAGTTTGAATTTTTTTCGGGATCTTCCTACAGCTACAAAATTGAAGATAGAGATTTTTCTTCAAAAATAAAATTTGTTGCCCATAATTTGTTCTTTCAATAAGGTCATGTACATTTTTTGAAAATTTTAGTAGTTTTCGCGCAATATTACGTGCAATATGTGCAATTTTAAAAAATTACAAAGAGATTTTTTGAAAACCGACTCCAAATTTTTTCTTTAAACTTGTGGTAGGAATAGTGCTAAATGAACTCTATAAGATGACATAAACGCCATATTGCTCTATTTTTTTGTTTTTCCAAAAACTACAAAAATGTAAGTTTTTTAGCGCCAGTTTTTTAAAAACGGCTCCAAATTTTTCAAAGAAAATTGCCTTTTAGGACGAGGTTTTACTATTCTTTAATAATCTTAAAATAATATTTTCTCTCTACAATGAGGCAACCGAAAAATTAAGAACATGTCAAAAAAATGTTCTTTGAGCGACGATAGATGGCAGCAGGCAAGAGCGTGTGGCAAGTCCGAATAGCTATCCGAGACCAAAAGAAATAGAAAACTAATATGGGAAGGAGTGTGATGTTCTATCGCACCACTAGTTTTGTTAGCCTTTGGTCATAAAGAAAATATTTATAATCATCACGTGTTAGAGCGACATCTAAAGACAAATTAATGGTGCTACGAAAACACATATATGCCATTATCTCTTACTTCAGAATTTCCACAAAACGAGACTTCTCTCTACACAAAGTGTTAGAGAAAGCAATTTACTATATAAAGGAACAAGATTTATCCACTTTTACTTTACAAGGGCTCGGGATATAAGTTTTTTCTGTTGAAATGTTTTCCTTTTCCGACGCACAGTTTCAATACTTTATCGGCTTACAAAGTAAGGCCAGACATCAAAAACACACACAAAGATCTCTTATGTTGGATCCCATTGATGAAATTAAACCGATGTGGCGACAAGAAAACTATTTTAAAAGAGAGGAAATTGAATATACAAGGCGAGTCATTTCAGAATATGCAGAGCTAAGGAAAAAATATCACTAGCTTGTTCTGCGCAATAAAATGCGTTTTAAAACATAATATTAATTCCTTCAGTACTTCTAGATGTTTCACTACTAATCAGTGGTATGTCCACGAATTCTATTGTTTTCTAACCTCCATGACTTTTTGTATGTAGAGAGTAAAATCAGTTGGAGAATTTCTACTTTCTACGGATAGGATGACATAAAGAGCAAATTTATGAATTGATGCAATGAGCTGTCAATAATAGCAGTTCAGAATCGAATCGGAGCGCAAGAAAGTTACCACAATGTCTCTTGTCTCAAACAATGCTCAGAAAATGCAGATTGTGCACGCTTGCTTGGGTTACAAAAGGCTTTCTAAGACAATCTGTGTTGTTTCGGGTCTCGGAAAAGCTGGGTGAACCGCAAACGATGTATCACATGAGATGAAACAAACGACGGAATTCGAAACGCCCGCGAAACAGTTTCTGCGAGGATTCGTTCTTCCGAAGTCATACCCATAAAGAAATTATTTGTCGATATGTTTTTTTTTTAAATGTGTGATTTCTTTTTAGTTCTCACACTCACTTTGTAAAACAAGAAACCATTGTTATCATGCGCCGGGAAAAGGCAAATTTTCGACAAAAAAACTCTTATTGCCGGGCTTTGGAAACAAACGAGTGAATAAATATTGTTCCTACACACAGTAAATTACTTCCTCTAAGTCGTTGTGTAGTTATAATCCGTATTTGTGAGTCATTAACACCAAAAACTTGACTGACCAAATCACTCAGCCGATTTTCTCCCAAGTCCATATTTCTCAATAGATTTTAATGAATTCCAGGCCCTCTGATTTTGAAATGGGTATTTGATTTTTTGCTGCACTTTACATAAAGCTCAAAAACGTTTTTCAACATTTTCTCAAAAATGGCTACAATTTTTTTAAAACTTTGTTGTCGGATATCGTAAAGAAAATTTCAGAGAATAGTGCATATTCAATTTTCGTTAAAATCGCTTATTTTCCAAAAATTGCGAAAATTCAATTTGTTTCAGTGTCTTCCTACTACTACAATGTTGAAGATATAGATTTTTTCCAAAATGAAATCCGTTTTCAAAAACAGATATTTAAATTAGGCCGTGTACAATTTTTCGAAGATTGGGTATGGTGGGTTGAAACTGAAATGCTAGCCGAGAGAAAGGACATTAGGACAGTAACTAGTACGAGATGGTCTGTGATATTCTGTAGCGTCACTGGTTTATTTACTTATTTATTGAAATTGTGAATACAGAGGATTTAAATGGGCATTTCTCAAGAAGAATTTCTAAGGAAATTTCTCAAGAACAGAAGTTATCTATGAAAATGAGAGAAAGTTCCCGCTTTCTGGGACGCCCGAACGCCATTTCCTTACAGGACTCAAATTTTTTTAAATGAAAATTTAAAATAAAAATCAGGTTTTCGTGTGATTTTCTTTTTTCAAACATAAATAAATAACATAAACATAACATAAATTTTTTTTACAATATATCTCATGTAAATACATATGATATTACGAATACGTATATTTTTGTACATTTTTAGGTTTGTGAATAGATATGCTTTAAATGATTACCATTACAATTTTGAAAAATCAAACGCTTTATTTGAATATGAATTTTAAAATGCGCATTTTGAGCAACGTCTAAACGACATTTTCTCAAAAAACACTGAATATCTTTCAACTGAAATTTTTACAACCGAAATTTAACTTTCTAAATCTGGTTTAGAATTTTCAATGAAAATTTTCATATAAACTAGATTTTACTCCTCTATGATATTATAATGTAGTATTTCAATTTAACTATTAGGAGATTAAAAAATTGAAAAAAAATGAAAAAGTGTTTTTAGGCGCTCATGTGTATTTTAGGTGCTAGGAAGGGAAAGGAAAAATACCAAAAAGCAAATCCAGACAACAAATTACGAAACTAATACGAGGTCTGTACCATTCTGTAGCATCATTATGTATTAGTCTAAAATAACCGTCAAATAATGATATTCAGTGGCATTTCCCGCATGGGAAGGGCCATAGTGCCCTTGAATCACATGTCTGGTACATATCGAGAAGAATAAATAAAAATAATAAAATAAAAGATAATAAAAATTCAATTAAAACTCGGAAGGACTAAAATTGTGTGAAGGAAATGTTGACCTATGTGGATGAGAGCTATTAATACTAGAAAATAGATAAATGATCCCGTTGCTTTGAGTAATATGTACGAGTAATTACAAGAAATCAAACTTCCATTTGAAACATAATAATCTTCGTTAGATCAGAAATCGTGTTGACGTCTGATTCTGAGAGTTGATTAATGGCAAAGCGGAAATTTAAGAAACTTCCCGTTGCTCTTCCTCGGAAACTAATTTTCCTTATTCCGGCCTCGCGTTCAGAAATATCATGTGACTCAGAGGCTGAACTTATAAATGTTGCGTGAGTATCCCCCATTTCATTTTGTGATGATGCGTTGGAAATTGTGGGCAGAGAGGAAAAAAATTATCCTGCTGTGTCTGAGTATGTTGAAGGGTGGTCAGAGGTAATCGATGTTGCAGGAGGTGGCGTAGTGAATATTGCATAGAGCAATGGTTTTCCACCTGCACTCAATATTCTATAGCTAATGCCTTTGACTATATAGTATTGTAATTTTTATTCTTGAGGAATCTCTACAATAATTATTACCATACGTTTTCTCAATATATAGCAGCGAGTACTTTCCACGCTTCACACCTTGTAAGTTTCAGTCTTCAATTTCATTCCGGTTGAAATTTTACGTTATTGAGCAGAAATTGAATCAAAGTCTTATGAATGACTTTTGCTATTTGAAATAGTGAATATAAAACACAAATAAATATAAAATTCTATACCACTATATTCTCTCAAACAAACATTTTATAACTAAACACGATTTTTATCTTTGTAAGGACGCGAGGAAGGGTGAGTAGGGAGACGCAATGGGGACGGGGAGTCGGTATGGTGACGGATAGGGGGATGAAGACGGGAGGGGCGAAGGGAGTGGGGAGAGGAGCTGGGTGGCGTTAAAGGTTGGAAGCGAGGAGACGGGGCGGTCGGATCGCGCGCAGGGAGACGGGACGGAGATGGGGTGACGGGCTAGGGGCGGGGAAATGAACCGGTGGCAGGGAGACGAAAGTCGGGGGGCGGGAAGACGCGGCTGGACGAGAGACGGGCGTAACGAGAAGACGGTGGACGAGACGCTGGACGAGAAGGTGGACGAAACGGGCTGGAACGAAGAAACGGGCTGGAGACGAGAAGCACGGGCTGAACGAGAAGACGGGCTGGAACGAGAAGACGGGCTGGAACGAGAGACGAGCTGGAACTGAGAAGAACGGCATGGAACGAGAAAACGGGCTGGAACGAGAAAGACGGCTGGAACGAGAAGACGGGCTGGAACCGAGAAGACGGGCTGGCAACGAGAAGACGGGCTGGAACAGGAAGACGGCTGGACGAGAGACGGCTGGAGGAACGCGACGAGAGACGGACGAGCGAGAGACGGGCTGGAACGAGAAGACGGGCTGGAAACGACGAAGACGGGCACTGAAAGAAACGCGGAACGGAAGACGGGGGAAGAGAGAAGCAACGGGGCTGGAACGAGAAACGGGCTGGAAGCGAGAAGAGGGCTGGAACGAGAAGCGCGCTGGAACGAGAAGACGGGCTGGAACAGAAGAACGGGCTGGAACGAGAAGACGGCTGGAACGAGAAGACGGGCTGAACGAGAAGACGCGGCTGGAACGAGAAGACGGGCTGGAACGAGAGACGGCTGGAACACGAAGAAGACGGCTGGACGAGAAGACGGTGTGAACGAAGAGACGGGCTGGAACGAGAAGACGGGCTGGAGCGGACGGGAGCAGAGACTTTGGTAGTGAGGGAAGTCTGAAACGGATACAGGTAACGCTGGAGCCGGAAGACGGTGAGGCGGGGACCGGACGGGCAGGAAGACGTGGTCCGGAACAGTGAAAGAGGCGCACGGGACTCACGGATCGGTCGTCCGGAGGTGACTCCGACTGATTCTGCAGTGCGATAAGCGTTGCAGCCTGATGGATCGCAACCGTCTCGACCCGATATGGTACATCTTATTTCTGAGTGGCGGAGCTTAAGAACATCGCCGAAGCGTCCAAGCGCCACTATACCAACCTCACTAATCGTGATGAGCAATAACTCAGTCGCTTATACTGCTCGTGATATCAGCTGTCGACCGCCGTCGGAGAGGGGAGGCGTGTGTCAGAGCGCGGGCCGGACTATACGAACAGTCGCGTGCCGCGAGACAGGTTGTTCCAGACTCCCACGACAGGGGCAAGCGGGCGAAATGCCAGGAAGCACGCGGCCGATAAAAGCCCCCCTCCCCGAACCTGCACTGTTGCCGGCGCCCCTGCCACCGCTAGCACTGTCTACTAATACACTACCCGGTGTCTTGATTCTCGAGCGACTATCTAAGCAACACTCCTCCGCCCGCTTTATATTTCACTTCCCCCCGCCCGCCCACCGTCTCCGACTCTCGACCTCAGCGCCCTCACGCTATCGCGAACGATCCAACCCGCCCATCCCCCGCACCCACCCCCCCTCCCCCCAGCGGTAGCTCGTTGTGCGCGGTCGTTGCCGTCGCGCTCCTAAATGACGGCCGACACGTGTAGCTGCCACGGAGATAGACAGAGGTGCCCGCGGAGGCCGGGCGAGTGGGGCGAACGATGGAACTGCTGGCGGTGGGAGGGGAAATTTCGAATGCACGACACCGCAGTCACTCTGACCGGGAGGTCTTGGGTTCGAGTTCCGACGGTGGCGGGATTTTCGACACTAGCTACGTACCTAGGTCGAATCCAGTCGCTGACTGGAGGACAATTCTAGCGGCCGGCTGCTCTGGTCGGTAGTTTTCCGTGGTTTCTCCGATCAACACCCGGCGAATGCAGGAGCAGTACCCTAAGAAAGGGGCCACGGACCGCGCGTGATCTCACCTTCCTCTTCTTGTCTTATTCTCACCCCTACACACACACTAACACTAACTGCACTACCACACATGCCGGGAGCTAAGAGCTTGCCCCGGCTGGGGCAGTGCCCCGCTGGTGGGAGATACCTGGTTGGGGAAAAGCCCGCTAGCTGACGGTAGGTCGGTGGCGAATTTCCCCATATAGTGAGGCACTGCCACCTCCTGATCAAAAACGTACACTACACTTTCGGAACTAATGACCCCGGTAGTTGACATATCCGGAATCACTAAAACAATCAATCGAATGCACGAAGAGTAAGTGCATAGCCAGTGGCAATCCAGAGGCAAATTTTGAGAGGGGAAATTAAAAATGTTTTGGTCGAATGCGTCATTAAAGATTTTGTAAAATGTCGCAGGCTTCACTCGGATCATGCTGCGATACGATTTTATTAGTTTTAATGATTATCCAAAAATATTTTTGCTTGAAAGTTTCATGACAAATTAAAATTAATTGTTACAGAATTTTTTTAAGGGGGGTGATTTCCTTCCATTTTCCTCCCCATGGATTCGTGTCTGGCATAGCACATACAATTTCTCGCCGAAGTATCTACGCTATGCTTTAGCTACCGATGGTTCTTCATCGGTAATCCTTTTGGTTTAACACGGTTCACCCAACAGGATACGAACCGGTTTCAGAAGCGCAAGGCAAGCAGTCCAATCCAGTGCTTTATCTCTGATCCCATCGCAACCGCATCTTGACCTCCCTGTTCGCAATTCACGGTAGCCTAAAGCAAAACACCTATGTTTGGTATACTAGGCGGTGTTCCTGAAGTCCGGAAACAGTTTCAGTATTTTAGGAAGGTCTAGAAGATATCCGACCATTATATAAAAGTTATATTATTGGTATTGTGATGAGTTTTCGTTGGCATTTACAATGAAATAATTATATGAGTCGTCATTGCCAGCAATATTGTTTATTACATTAGCAGCTTTAGATGGCTTAGCCATCATTATCATCAGTTTCCTGCTGTATGGAAACCACTGATCAGTATTTTGTTGTATGGTAGTCGTTTTTGTGGCTTACATACAGCAGGAAACTGATGCCGAAGCCTAAGCCATCGAAAGATGCCATTGTAACAAACAATATTGTTGGCAATGACGACTCATATAATTATTTCAAGTTATATTAAATGGGATTTGAAGTGCTTTATCTTTTCATTTTATACAATATTCCATCGATAATAATTGTTTGCCGTTTTTAATGACACGAAGATCCTGTGCATCGATTACTTCGTGTATGTTTGAATTCAATGAATATAATAGTGCTATTGAGGTGAATCGGAAGTTAAAGAATAAGTGTACGGTAAGGAAGTACCATGGAATGAGGCTATTATGTACGCCAGCCATGAGAGATATGTGACTATGATTGCTTGTGCATGAAGGAAATAAACTGTCGTCCTTGAGTGAATGAAGTGATTATTCACAGTGACGAACAAAAAACAGGTCTTCCTGTTCCCCTGATCTGACTTTTTTTCTTTTTCCAAAGTGAATAAGTCTCTTCATGTTTACGAATTACGCAACTTTAACACAAAAGGTAATGCTGAAACGATTTCAGAAGTTGCAATCACTGTTACAGAATAATATTGAAAAGGCTAAGTATTACTGTGTGGACATCTGTCCAGTTATATTTTACTTCTGGCTCCTTTACCGAGAGAGTGTAAGTTTTAGCATTTAGAAAAAAAAGTTTATCTCTGAATGACCATATTCAGGTTGCCTCGTGTAGGGGAAAAATAAGAAAGCATTATCGGACTTGTGGCAAATTTTTTGTGAGAGCGTTCTGTCACGGAAAATATAAAACAATCAGTTTTAGAAAGTATTTCATTCAACCCTTGATTAGTGTTTGTCCTCCAAGATATTCGTATTAGTATTAATGTGTTAATTACTTGTTAATATTCTTCCATCCGGTACCCTTTAAGTTAATAAGGGCTGAGGTCGTGATTTTATCGCAGAAGGCTGAGCGAAGTCTGCAATTACGCACTGTCCAGTTTGAAACGGTAATTTTCTCCCGGAAGACGGACGGACGGACCTCGGGAGGCGTGGCTAAGCCAACCCCTACTTCTCCCGAAGGAGAGCTCAGTTGAACTCAAGGCCCGCCTGCAACGATAACTGATTCGCTCTTGTAACGTAGTTCTCACCCTTCAATACTCTACGGTTCGGGACGTTCGTCAAGGCCAGGCTGTCTTCCCGTCCACCCAGGCTGAGGCGACGGCGCCGGGGGGAACGGTGGTGGCTCCTCAAGGCGGGGAAGCTGAGCCTCCAAGAGAGGAATCTTCCCCTCCGCCACTTTTCACGCATGCGCAGACCGGTTTCTTTTTCCTAAGTGGTCGAGCTATAATAAATAATTACAAAATAAATAGATTCTATGAATAGATGAAACGTTTTTTTGATAAGTCTCTATTTCAACGAAATATGCAAAATATGCGCCTACATTTACACGAATATGCACCAACAGGAAAAATCGGCCAAATATGCACAAGCATATTAATGTATACAGCGTCATATTCCATCCAAATGTCGAGAAATTTCAACTTAGGTATACACTGAAGCAACGGTCAACAATACGCAAAATCCTAGAAATCGACTCCCTACTGATGAAGTATTTCGCAGGCTGGTCGGTTGTTGGATGCGAGTGTCGCCTGCGTCTTCCGTTTCGGGCGCTGACGCGCGCCGACGTCGCCGCGCGACGCAACGAGGTGCGTGGGAGGCGGTGCGACGCGCGTCGGTGCGTGCGCGGCGCTCACAATGGAGGGAAAGCCTTTCTCTGCGTGGGCCGATTCCGCCCTCCAACACGCGCGCTCAACTGATCGAACCGATGGGTTTCCCGTCACAATGTGCTTGCTCGCTGCTGCCCTCTCACGGTCTTCTTTTGTGATGAATAGCGAGAGGATATCTATGCTCTACAAATCTTGAAATATGCTTTTAAAAATATGTATTTATGACTTAAAATTTATTACATCTGCACTTTAATATGCAATTAAAACTAAAGCTCGATTAGAGACAAGTAGAAACTCAGGAGGAGTCTACTGAACCGGCAGGTTTAGATTCAATTTTCATTCCACTTGAGGGAAGCTATTGTGACGTCATGGATATCACAGCGACCACAGACACAGAGCTTTCGTATAACAAATATATTTATTAACAAGAAAACAAAACAAATATTACACTTAGTAATCTACTTGCACCCTAGCTCTGATAGACCTACTATTCCCTGATCGCGGGAGCGATCCAAAACCATTGAAGATTGTTTTGATTGTGGCTTCCGCCAAAGAACGGACTTTTGTGTCCCAGCGTGACATCCGGTCACGGAAGCTAGGCTTTGTGCGCGCTTCAAAAGTAGGAGTGGCGAATGCCACAATCAAAACAATCTTCAATCGGGTTTTTGGATCGCTCCCGCGATCAGGGGATAGTAGGTCTATCAGAGCTAGGGTGGCAAGTAGATTACTAAGTGTATATATTTGTTTTGTTTTCTTGTTAATAAATATATTTGTTATACGAAAGCTTTGTGTCTGTGGTCGCTGTGAGTATCCATGACGTCACAATAGCTTCCTAAGTGGATGAAATTGAATCTAAACCTGCCGGTTCAGTAGACTCCTCCTGAGTTTCTTACTTGTCTTAATCCAGCCCTCCTGCATTCGCATCCGATGTAGATGTTCTTCCTTTTTCACCGCGACTGGCTTCTCTCTGGTTTTCTTTCGCACGTATCTGTTTGCAACTTTGTTCACTTGGGAAATTTTACAATAGATCCAATTCACTTGCATTTAAAATGATTCACATTTGTATTTTCCGCTTTCATTTAGCGCTTATTGCCCAGAAAAACATTGAAAGGTTTGTATTTCCTTTTAATGTTATAAATATTGCTATCGTTAATGTAAAAGTATTTTCTTAAACTTTTTATTTTGTCTAATGTTGGTTTCTTCAATGTTTAATATTTTCGCGATGGTAGTAATGGGTGCAATCGCTAAGGTATTTTTTTATAATATATTTTTGTAACATGAAATAAAACTTTAAAAAATCATACTTTTTTTCAAAGAGAATAGTTGACTTTGGAATGTCTTGTTTCAATTTTTAAAAAATAGTTGGTACACATTTTCTAGATAAATAAAATTGAGCTAACACAAATGTTCTGAAAATATACTGCACAAAAAGGTCTTTGGATGAAGTCCATTGTCACATTTTTATGTTCAGTTCCCGCAAACTCCGCGAGGACGTTGGTCCGTCAGTAGCACTAACCAGAGACCTTTTCGTTGTAATGGATTTCCTTAGAAATCGATATTCTCGTAGGTCGCACTCTCCTCCAGTTCTGGACTCGTCAATAGAGAATGACCCTTCATGTGGATTATAACCAAAGGATTTATCCACTTCGCGAAACAAGAACATGCATCGAATACAAGAGCATTCGTGCAAAATCTGATGTGCTACAAACTATTTTTTTTAATTCTGATTTTTATCCGGTGTGCTGCACGCAGTTTTTTCGTTAAGGTCAACGTCGCCCATGTGCCAGTTATACGTATTCTGGAATCTCTAATGGCGAAGTAACCATCTCGTATTTCTTCTCTTGGTGGTTTCTACCTACATTAGCCTACTCCAAGCTCTGCATTCGCTCCGAAAGTGGCAGTCACCTACCTACTATCATTCCATCTTAACAAAGCGACAGAATTTTCTTCGTCCTTCAGAGCGTGAACGCTTCCTCTGGCTTCTTCTTTAAATCTTTGAGTGGTGACAACTCAAGACGGTCATTTCATTTTGTACTAACGCACTTTAGTTTCCTCTGCCTGAATTAGCTAACATGACAAGGAATTGCAGTAGTTTCAGTGCAAAAGTGATACTACCAGGAGGAAGATATGCAACACGAAACTTCTCTGTGATACTTGAACGAAGTCACATTTCTGCCTAGAATAAGATTTAATTTTGAAATAAACGCTATATTATAGCAAAACACCAGAAATTAAACTATTCGGTTCGAGATACCTTCGAGGCTTATTTCGACGAATACTTACGTATACAGATGACACAGTAGGGTTTCAGAACTTCGTTAAGCGCGAAGTCATCACAAATGACATTTGAAATGCTTGAAATTTTGTATTCAGATGTTTCACGAGTTGTCTTAGATATTAATCTTAATATTCTGTCCTCAGTACTGTATTTTGAATTATTGAAATTATCAAATTTGTCTATCAGTATAAATTGCTTCTCGTCATCGGAGACGGAATATGAACGTTTTCTCCTGCATTTCAGTAGCAGCATTTTTGGCTGTTCTAAAACCGATTCTTGTCCAAGCACACCTTCTCCTGTGCTTCTGCTGATGCATATCCCGTACACTAGCATATATCTTCTCATCGCTGGGGGCTTCCTAATTATCACTGACCTTACGTCTATACAGCATAGCTCTAGCTCATCTCCTTCAAACATTTGAATGTTTATCTTTTCAGAGATTCTATTTATTTGTGAGCGTTCATTGATTCGAAACAGCTTGTCAGAGTTGCGATTTTTTGTTTTCTATAGATGATAAAATACTTGTGGAAATGTAGGATATTTCTTGATAAGATATTTTTTAAATGAGTCAGAAGAAATACAATAATACATACGATGTACTTCACTAAGGTGAACATTTACTTCAATTATTTTCTGGCAAAGTAGAGTAGATTATATTTGTTTGCACACAAAATATAATATTCATTTCAAGCATGCATCCTCTGAACTTTATCATGGAAATTTTATAACGAATATGAAATATTGTTATTTGT
>BOPP01000249.1:953636-1004426 GCA_017312745.1 Gryllus bimaculatus
TCAATATTTATCTTCGTTATAAAATTTCATGATAAAGTTCAGAGAGTTGCAATGCTTGAAATGAATATTTTATATTTGTGTGCAAACACTCACATATAAATCTACTCTAATTTTTGTGCCAGAGAAATAATTTGAAGTAAGATATTTCCACTTGTGAATGCTACATCGTATGTATTATTGTATTTTTCTGATCAACTATTAAATAAATAGTGTTATCAAGAACATCCGCTACATGTTCCACAGTCATTTTTATCATGCTATACGAAAACAAAAATCGCAAACTCTGACAAGCCTGTTTCGAATCAAGAACGCTACACAAATAGAATTAGATTCTTGAAAAGATGAAACATTTCAAATGTTTGAAGAAGATGAAGCAGAAGACGCTATGCTGTATATAGACGGTAATGGTCAGTGATAATATGAAGCCCCGCAGCGATGATGAGGAATATATGCTAGTGTACGGGTATGCATTCACAGCAGAAGCACAGGAGAAGTGTTGCTTGGACGAATCGTTTTAGAACAGTCAAAAAAGCGCTGCTACTGGAAATGAGAGAAGAAACGTTCGATATTCCGTCTCCGATGACGAGAAGCAATTTAATAGCTGATAAGACAAATCTGAATAATTTCCAAATAAATCAAATAAGTAGCTGGAGGACAGAATATTTAAGGATTAATATCTAAGACAACTCGTGAAACATCTGATACAAAATTTCAAGCATTTCTCAATGTCATTTGGTGATGACTTCGCGCTAACGAAGTTCTGAAACCCTACTGTGGGTCATCTGTTAACGTAGTATTCGTTCGAATAAGCCTCGAAGGTTAATCTCGAACCGTAATTAGATTGTGTAATTTCTGGTGTTTTGCCATAATCATATAAGGCGTTTTATTCTCAAAGAATTAATCTAATCATATAGGGCAGAAATGTGACATTCGATTCCAAGCTAGCTCACAGATGAACGTTATCGTGTTTGCATATCTTCTCCTCCGGTAGTACTCACTTTTGCACTGGAAAACTACTGCAATTCCTTGTTCGCATTGTAGTAGTTAACTATCGAGGCAGAGGAAACTACGGTAGCGTTAGACAAAGATAATAGAAATTGACCGTGCTTGAGGTCATGTCACCACATCTACAGTATCATTAAGAAGATGAAGCCAGAGGGAAGCGTGTTACACCGCTCTGAAGGGTAAGAAATTCTTGTCGCTTTTGTTAAGAACTAAATATTAAGGAATGATAGTAAAGGTTCTAAGTAAAGCGTTTCTGGTTTTATAAACCTGCTCACTTCTCCGTGAAGCGAATGCAGAGCTTGAGTGAAGGCTAATGTAGGTAGAAACACCACAGAGAAGAAATACGAGATGTTATTCCCAATTAGAGATTAAGATATACCGTATAACCTGGCACCTGGGCGACGTTTGACGCTTAACGAAAATACACTGCGTGCAGGCACACGACGGGATAAAAATCAGAATATAAAAAAAATAGTTTGAGTAGCAATCAGATGTTGCACTGAATGCTGTGTATTTACGTAATGGCTATTGGTTTTGTTTCGCTTGAAGTGGTAAATCCATCTTGGGTATCTCATCATCACATGAAGGGTCATGTTTGCTCTATTGACGAGTCCAGACTTGGAGAGAGTGCGACTACGAGAATATCGATTCCTAGGAAATCCATTACAACGAAAAGGGTCCTCTGGTTAGTTGCTGACTCGACGGACCCAACGTCTCGAAAGCGGAGTTTGCGGGAACTGAACATGATAAATATGTGACAATGGACTTCATCTCAAAGACCTGTTTTGTGCAGTATATTTTCAGAATCATTTGTGTTAGTCAATTTTATTTATCTAGAAAATGTGGTACAACTATGTTTTTTTAAAATTTGAACAAGACATTCCAAAAGTCAACTATTCTTTTGAAAAAAAGTATGATTTTTTTAAGTTTTTTTCATGTTACAAAATATAATATAAAAAATACCTTAGCCGATTGCACGCCATTACACCCATCGGGAAAAATATTAAACATTGAAGAAACCAACATTAGAACAAATAAAAGTTTAAGAAATACTTTTACATTAACGATAGCAATATTTATAACATAAAAGGAAATACAAACCTTTCATGTTTTTTCTGGGCAATAATGCGCTAAGATGAAGCGGGAAAATACAAATGTGAATCATTTTAAATGCAAGTGAATTGGATCTATTGTAAAATTTCCAAGTGAACAAAGTTGCAAACAGATACGTGCGAAAGAAAACCAGAGAGAGCCAGTCGCGGTGAAAAAGGAAGAACATCTACATCGGATGCGAATGGCAGGAGGGGCTGATTAAGACAAGTAGAAACTCAGGAGGAGTCTACTGAACCGGCAGGTTTAGATTCAATTTTCATCCACTTGAGGGAAGCTATTGTGAGTCATGGATATCACAGCGACCACAGACACAGAGCTTTCGTATAACAAATATATTTATTAACAAGAAAACAAAACAAATATTACTCTAGTAATCTACTTGCACCCTAGCTCTGATAGACCTACTATTCCTGATCGCGGGAGCGATCCAAAACCGATTGAAGATTGTTTTTGATTGTGGCATTCGCCACAAAGAACGACTTTGTGTCCAGCGTGACATCCGGTCACGGAAGCTCAGGTTTGTGCGCGCTCAAAAGTGGAGTGGCGAATGCCACAATCAAAACAATCTTCAATCGGGTTTTTGGATCGCTCCGCGATCAAGGGGATAGTAGGTCTATCAGAGCTAGGCGTGCAAGTAGATTACTAAGTGTATATATTTGTTTTGTTTTCTTGTTAATAAATATATTTGTTATATCGAAAGCTTTGTGTCTGTGGTCGCTGTGAGTATCCATGACGTCACAATAGCTTCCTCAAGTGGATGAAATTGAATCTAAACCTGCCGGTTCAGTAGACTCCCTCCTGAGTTTCTACTTGTCTTAATCAGCCCCTCCTGCCATTCGCATCCGATGTAGATGTTCTTCCTTTTTCACCGCGACTGGCTTCTCTCTGGTTTTCTTTCGCACGTATCTGTTTGCAACTTTGTTCACTTGGGAAATTTTACAATAGATCCAATTCACTTGCATTTAAAATGATTCACATTTGTATTTTCCGCTTTCATTTAGCGCATTATTGCCCAGAAAAACATTGAAAGGTTTGTATTTCCTTTTAATGTTATAAATATTGCTATCGTTAATGTGAAAAGTATTCTTACTTTTTATTTTGTCTAATGTTGGTTTCTTCAATGTTTAATATTTTCGATGGGTGTAATGGGTGCAAATCGCTAAGGTATTTTTTAATAATATATTTTTGTAACATGAAATAAAACTTTAAAAAATCATACTTTTTTTCAAAGAATAGTTGACTTTGGAATGTCTTGTTCAATTTTTAAAAAATAGTTGGTACACATTTTCTAGATAAATAAAATTGAGCTAACACAAATGTTCTGAAAATATACTGCACAAACAGGTCTTTGGATGAAGTCCATTGTCACATTTTAATGTTCAGTTCCCGCAAACTCCGCGAGGACGTTGGGTCGTCAGTAGCACTAACCAGAGGACCCTTTTCGTTGTAATGGATTTCCTTAGAAATCGATATTCTCGTAGGTCGCACTCTCCTCCAAGTTCTGGACTCGTCAATAGAGCAACAATGAACCCTTCATGTGGATTATAACCAAAGGATTTATCCACTTCGCGAAACAAGAACCATGCATCGAATACAAGAGCATTCGTGCAAAATCTGATGTGCTACCAAACTATTTTTTTTAATTCTGATTTTTATCCGGTGTGCGCACGCAGTTTTTTCGTTAAGGTCAACGTCGCCCATGTGCCAGTTATACGTATTCTGGAATCTCTAATGGCGAAGTAACCATCTCGTATTTCTTCTCTTGGTGGTTTCTACCTACATTAGCCTACTCCAAGCTCTGCATTCGCTCCGAAAGTGGCAGTCACCTACCTACTATCATTCCATCTTAACAAAGCGACAGAATTTTCTTCGTCCTTCAGAGCGTGAACGCTTCCTCTGGCTTCTTCTTTAAATCTTTGAGTGGTGACAACTCAAGACGGTCATTTCATTTTGTACTAACGCACTTTAGTTTCCTCTGCCTGAATTAACTAACATGACAAGGAATTGCAGTAGTTTCAGTGCAAAAGTGATACTACAGGAGGAAGATATGCACACGAAACTTCTCTGTGATACTTGAACGAAGTCACATTTCTGCCTAGAATAAGATTTAATTTTGAAATAAACGCTATTATTATAGCAAAACACCAGAAATTAAACTATTCGGTTCGAGATAACTTCGAGGCTTATTTCGAACGAATACTTACGTATACAGATGACACAGTAGGGTTTCAGAACTTCGTTAAGCGCGAAGTCATCACAAATGACATTTGAAATGCTTGAAATTTTGTATTCAGATGTTTCACGAGTTGTCTTAGATATTAATCTTAATATTCTGTCCTCAGTACTGTATTTTGAATTATTGAAATTATCAAATTTGTCTATCAGTATAAATTGCTTCTCGTCATCGGAGACGGAATATGAACGTTTTCTCTCTAATTTCAGTAGCAGCATTTTTGACTGTTCTAAAACCGATTCTTGTCCAAGCAACTCTTTCTGTGCTTCTGCTGATGCATATCCCGTACACTAGCATATATCTATCATCGCTGGGGGCTTCCTAATTATCACTGACCTTACGTCTATACAGCATAGCTCTAGCTCATCTCCTTCAAACATTTGAATGTTTATCTTTTCAGAGAGATCTATTTATTTGTGAGCGTTCATTGATTCGAAACAGCTTGTCAGAGTTTGCGATTTTTTGTTTCTATAGATGATAAAATACTTGTGGAAATGTAGGATATTTCTTGATACATATTTTTTAAATGAGTCAGAAGAAATACAATAATACATACGATGTACTTCACTAAGGTGAACATTTACTTCAATTATTTTCTCTGGCAAAGTAGAGTAGATTATATATGTTTGCACAAAATATATAATATTCATTTCAGAGCATGCATCCTCTGAACTTTATCATGGAAATTTTATAACGAATATGAAATATTGTTAGTTTTAATTGCATATTAAAGTGCAGATGTAATAAATTTTAAGTCATAAATACATATTTTTAAAAGTATATTTCAAAATTTGTAGAGCATAGATATCCTCTCCTATTCATCACAAAAGAAGACCGGAGAGGGCAGCAGAGACAAGCACATTGTGACGGGAGACCCATCGGTTGGATCAGCTGGGCACGCGTGCTGGAGGGCGGACTCGGCCCACGCAGTGAAAGGCCTTCGCTCCATTGTGAGCGCCGCGCACGCACCGACGCGCGTCGCACCGCTCCCACGCACCTCGTTGCGTCGTGCGGCGACGTCGGCGCGCGTCAGCGCCCGAAACGGAAGACGCGCGACACTCGCATCAACGACCGACCAGCCTGCGAAATACTTCATCAGTAGGGAGTCGATTTCTAGATTTTGCGTACTGTTTGACCGTTGCTTCAGTGTATACTAAGTTGAAATTTCTCGACATTTGGATGGAATATGACGCTGTATACATTAATATGCTTGTGCATATTTGGCCGATTTTTCCTGTTGGTGCATATTCGTGTAAATGTAGGCGCATATTTTGCATATTTCGTTGAAATAGAGACTTATCAAAAAACGTTTCATCTATTCATAGAATCTATTTTGTAATTATTTATTATAGCTCGACACTTAGGAAAAAGAAACCGGTCTGGGCATGCGTGAAAAGTGGCGGAGGGGAAGATCCTCTCTTGAGGCTCAGCTTCCCGCCTTGAGGAGCACACCGCACGCCACCGCCGCCGCCGTCGCCTCAGCCTAGGCGGACGGGAAGACAGCCTGGCCTTGACGAACATCCGGAACCGTAGAGTATTGAAGGTGTGAGAACTACGTTACAAGAGCGAATCAGTTATCGTTGCAGGCGGGCTTTGAGTTCAACAGGCTTCTCTTCGGGAGTAGTGGAGGTTGGCTTAGCCACGCCTCCCGAGGCCCGTCCGTCCGTCTTCCGGGAGAAAATCTGTTTCAACTGGACAGTGCGTAATGCAGACTTCGCTCAGCCTTCTGCGATAAAATCACGACACAGCCTCATTAACTTAAAGGGTGCAGGATGCAAGAATATTAACAAGAAATTAACACATTAATACCAATACGAATAGCTTGTAGGACAAACATTAATCAGATTGAATGAAATGCTTTCTGAAACGGATTGTTTTATATTTCTCGTGACAGAAGCTCTCACAAAGATTTTTCTTAAGTCCGTTAATGTTTCTTATTTTTTCCCTACACGAGGACACCTGCTATGGTCATTCATAGATAAACATTTTTTTACTAAATACTAGAACTTTCATTCTCTTGGTAAAGGAGCCACAAGTAAAATATAACTGGACAGATGCTCACAGTAATACTTAGCCTTTTCAATATTATTCTGTGACAGTGACAGAAACTTTAAAATCGTTTCAGCATTCCTTTTGTTTGTATGTGCGTAATCGTTAAAAATGAAGGGACTTATTCACTTTGGAAAAAGAAAAGTCAGATCAGAGGAACAGGAAGACCTGTTTTTGTTCGTCACTGTGAATAATCACTTCATTCACTCAAGGACGACAGTTTATTTCTTCATGCACAAGCAATCATAGTCACATATCTCTCATGGCTGCGCGTACATAATAGCCTCATTCCATTGTACTTCCTTACCGTACACTTATTCTTTAACTTCCGATTCACCTCAATAGACTATTATATTCATTGAATTCAAACATACACGAAGTAATCGATGCACAGGATCTTCGTGTCATTAAAAAGGCAAACAATGATTATCGATGGAATATTGTATAAAATTAAAAGATAAAGCACTTCAAATCCCATTTAATATAACTTGAAATAATTATATGAGTCGTCATTGCCAACAATATTGTTTATTACAATAGCATCTTTCGATGGCTTCGCCTTCGCATCAGTATCCTGCTGTATGGAAGCCACGAAAACGACAACCATACACAGAAAACTGATCAGTGGTTTCAGTGATTTGTTGACTGATCAGTGATCAGTGATCAGTGATTCTCGGCTCCCGTGCGGTAGTAGCGTAATTATGTTATCCGTCGACACTCCCGCCCACGCACTGGCCCACCCACGTTACCACTAATTATGCCTATAGTTAATTTGCACTATGCTCTTCTTCGTAGTAGTTGATTACCGTTGCACAAAATATGTCTATAGTTGGTGTTCACTTAGCTGCTCCCCCCGTGAGATTCGATTACGCTGCCACCAATTATGTTTATATTTGGTGTGATCTATCCTCTCCCCCCGTGGGATACGTTTACCGCTGCCACCAATTATGTCTATAGTTGGTGGGCACTATCCTTCCTCCCCGTGGGATTCGATTACCGCTGCCACCAATTATGTTTATAGTTGGTGGGCACTATCCTTCCTCCCCGTGGGATACGTTTCCGCTGCCACCAATTATGTCTATCCGTCTGTGACGTCATGGATACTCACAGCGACCACAGACACAGAGCTTTCGTATAACAAATATATTTATTAACAAGAAACAATACAAATATATACACTTAGTAATCTACTTGCACCTAGCTCTGATAGACCTACTATTCCTGATCGCGGGAGCGATCCAAAACCCGATTGAAGATTGTTTTGATTGTGGCATTCGCCACTCCTACTTTTGAAGCGCGCACAAAGCCTAGCTTCCGTGACGATGTCACGCTGGGACACAAAGTCCGTTCTGGCGCACCAACGGCTGGTTTGCCTCGATCGCAGGAGCGATCTTATCCGATTGAGAATCGGCGTGAATCGTGGCACTCAACCACTCTCATCTCGGAGCACGCACACAGCATCGCTCCCCCGTGACCGCCATCACCAAGGACAAAGTCCGCAGCCTTCGTCAACTAATGACTCCAGCCTCGCGAGCCTGGCTCGCATATGCACCGTCTTGGCGCCAAGTTTTGTGCACCCGCACGAGTTCTCCACTGTCTCCAGAACCTGCCTTCTGGCTCCGTACACTCTGTTATATAGGCGAGGCCCACGTGACCTCCTACGTCACGACCACCCTCCGCTTGTTATAACAGTGAAAAGCTTCTATAAGCCGGAAGACACCAAAGCCTTGTGCTCCCGTTCCGCGTTCTTCCTTTACGGAAAAACCCTACTTCCTGTGGCGAGACTAATCCGCAACCAAGCGTCCCAAAATAGATGCATGGGCACGCTGGCTAATACGTTACACTATGCTATTCTTCTTTTGTTAGAATGAACGAATGGACTATGGAATAAGGTCGCTAAAGGCTGCATCTCTCCATCCTTCAAGGTTAAGTAGAAAAATGCGTAAAGTAGTGTGGTACAATACATGAAAATATTTTGAGAATTAACCGAAAATTCTGTTATTTTACGCATTTCCTTAATAGAAAAAAATAGCCCTGTGATACGAGTAATGAGATGCGTGTTGAAATCTAACATTGTTCTAATAAAAATGATGAAATTCGCTAGCTAAAGTTGAAGGAAAGCAGGAAGATGAAAAATGGCTTTTTCTAAAAGTGCACTCTGAGTCTTTGTCCCATTTAAATCATTGTTACAAATCGTCACGTAATCCAGGGAAAGCAAATTCATTAAGGGAAGTTAAACATTAAAAGATGATGCGAAGCACTTTTCATACCAACGTAGGATCTCTACAGGTACATAACTTGTTGTAGACCGGTGAAAAAAAAATCCTAAAAAAAGATAAACCGTACCTAACACAAAATAGAAACAGGTTTGTAGATCCCAAATGGGGCTAAGACGTAAGGCGCGCGACAGTAAGGGAGATAAAACGACTCAAATAAGGAGAGGATTACATTAAAGTAGGTAGGGGAAAAGGCGAATGAAGAAAAATAGCTGCCGGGAAAAGCGGGAGGTGATGCAGTATTTACGGGAAAAATAATGATGAGATTTACGTAGCTTTCTTTCTTGTGGAGACATACATTTACATTCATGAATGTATTATTTCTTCATTTACCGGCGCATAAATTTAATTCAGTCCGAGCAAAGTAATCATGCAATGCATTTTAATTTTTTTGAACACGTAGTTTTCGTAAAAAGACATATTACAGATCCACCATCTTTTTTTACCAACTACTCTTCTAAAATAATAGCGTCATAGTCTGAAAGCCTGCATGATGAGTCCGACAGGACGAAACGCTGATTGCTGCTATTACTCTCTCGGACCCTTTCCGGTTTACAATGGCACAGAACAGATGTTCATCCACGATGAGCACAATGGCAAAGTTCAGGACCTGAAATTGAAGTAAGCAGTGCGGGATTCGTATGCTCTTTTCAGAGCGTCGCCACATACAAGTTGGTGATATGGCTGGATATTGCCAGCCAGTTTCGCGCTTGTTTTCGGCTCTTCAGATGTGGACAAACCGCATGAATGGTGTTTTCTCGCACTAAGTGTGGGCAAGCATCATCTAATTATGAACAGCTTCATGGCTACGGCCGTTAAGTGATGTTCCTGCACTAGAAGTGTTTTTCCTCTGTGCAGTGCTGTCGCAGGTCGACTGAAGTATCGGCGCCAGCAGATCGCATATGCATCATGCACCTGAACGAATCGCGGCGACTCATCGCAGTTCATATTGAGCGCCTCAGACAGGATGAACTCACTTGAAGGCGACGCTCAATAATAGCGTCATAGCTGAAAGCTTTTCTGATGAGTCCATCGTGACGAAACTGATTGCTGCTAAGTCCTCTCTCAGGACCTTTCGTGTTTACACTGAACTCTATTAAGGATTTTATCGTAATTACAGTTCCTATTTATTTCGAAAAGCTTACTTTTTGAACCAGTAAATGTCAATGACATTTATATTTCGACTTGCTATTCTCCCATAGGATTTCTCATATTGTATATATGACAATTATTATTAAATTTTGACAATTTTTCATTTTTTAAGCTGAACATTGTCATGTTTGTTCTGATATTTTTTACTATAAAACGTTTCAAATTGCACGAGATCAAACAAATCCTGATATCACATTATGCTGACAGTAAGATTAGTACTTAGTTTTAATTGCATATTAAAGTGCAGATGTAATAAATTTTAAGTCATAAATACATATTTTTAAAAGTATATTTCAAAATTTGTAGAGCATAGATATCCTCTCCCTATTCATCACAAAAGAAGACCGTGAGAGGGCAGCAGAGAGCAAGCACATTGTGACGGGAGACCCATCGGTTGGATCAGCTGGGCACGCGTGCTGGAGGGCGGACTCGGCCCACGCAGTGAAAGGCCTTCGCTCCATTGTGAGCGCCGCGCACGCACCGACGCGCGTCGCACCGCCTCCCACGCACCTCGTTGCGTCGTGCGGCGACGTCGGCGCGCGTCAGCGCCCGAAACGGAAGACGCAGGCGACACTCGCATCCAACGACCGACCAGCCTGCGAAATACTTCATCAGTAGGGAGTCGATTTCTAGGATTTTGCGTACTGTTGACCGTTGCTTCAGTGTATACCTAAGTTGAAATTTCTCGACATTTGGATGGAATATGACGCTGTATACATTAATATGCTTGTGCATATTTGGCCGATTTTTCCTGTTGGTGCATATTCGTGTAAATGTAGGCGCATATTTTGCATATTTCGTTGAAATAGAGACTTATCAAAAAAACGTTTCATCTATTCATAGAATCTATTTTGTAATTATTTATTATAGCTCGACCACTTAGGAAAAAGAAACCGGTCTGGGCATGCGTGAAAAGTGGCGGAGGGGAAGATTCCTCTCTTGGAGGCTCAGCTTCCCCGCCTTGAGGAGCCACCACCGCCACCGCCACCGCCGCCGCCGTCGCCTCAGCCTAGGCGGACGGGAAGACAGCCTGGCCTTGACGAACATCCCGAACCGTAGAGTATTGAAGGGTGAGAACTACGTTACAAGAGCGAATCAGTTATCGTTGCAGGCGGGCTTTGAGTTCAACAGAGCTTCTCTTCGGGAGTAGTGGAGGTTGGCTTAGCCACGCCTCCCGAGGCCCGTCCGTCCGTCTTCCGGGAGAAAATTACTGTTTCAAACTGGACAGTGCGTAATTGCAGACTTCGCTCAGCCTTCTGCGATAAAATCACGACCACAGCCCTCATTAACTTAAAGGGTGCAGGATGCAAGAATATTAACAAGAAATTAACACATTAATACCAATACGAATAGCTTGTAGGACAAACATTAATCAAGGATTGAATGAAATGCTTTCTGAAACGGATTGTTTTATATTTCTCGTGACAGAATGCTCTCACAAAGAATTTTTCTTAAGTCCGTTAATGTTTTCTTATTTTTTCCCTACACGAGGACACCTGCCTATGGTCATTCATAGATAAACATTTTTTTACTAAATACTAGAACTTTCATTCTCTTGGTAAAGGAGCCACAAGTAAAATATAACTGGACAGATGCCTACACAGTAATACTTAGCCTTTTCAATATTATTCTGTGACAGTGACAGAAACTTTAAAATCGTTTCAGCATTCCCTTTTGTGTTAAATGTGCGTAATCGTTAAAAATGAAGGGACTTATTCACTTTGGAAAAAGAAAAAGTCAGATCAGAGGAACAGGAAGACCTGTTGTTTGTTCGTCACTGTGAATAATCACTTCATTCACTCAAGGACGACAGTTTATTTCTTCATGCACAAGCAATCATAGTCACATATCTCTCATGGCTGGCGTACATAATAGCCTCATTCCATTGTACTTCCTTACCGTACACTTATTCTTTAACTTCCGATTCACCTCAATAGCACTATTATATTCATTGAATTCAAACATACACGAAGTAATCGATGCACAGGATCTTCGTGTCATTAAAAAGGCAAACAATGATTATCGATGGAATATTGTATAAAATTAAAAGATAAAGCACTTCAAATCCCATTTAATATAACTTGAAATAATTATATGAGTCGTCATTGCCAACAATATTGTTTATTACAATAGCATCTTTCGATGGCTTCGCCTTCGGCATCAGTATCCTGCTGTATGGAAGCCACGAAAACGACAACCATACAACAGAAAACTGATCAGTGGTTTCAGTGATTTGTGACTGATCAGTGATCAGTGATCAGTGATTCTCGGCTCCCGTGCGGTAGTAGCGTAATTATGTCTATCCGTCGACACTCACGCCCACGACATCTGCGCCACCCACGTTACCCACTAATATGCCTATAGTTAATTTGCACTATGCTTTCTCTCGTAGAGTTGATTACCGTTGCCACCAATTATTCTATAGTTGGTGTTCATTTAGTGCTCTCCCCCGTGAGATTCGATTACGCCTGCCACCAATTATGTTTATATTTGGTGTGATTATTCCTCTCCCCCCGTGGGATACGTTTACCGCTGCCACCAATTATGTCTATAGTTGGTGGGGCACTATCCTTCCTCCCCGTGGGATTCGATTACCCTGCCACCAATTATGTTTATAGTTGGTGGGCACTATCCTTCTCCCCCGTGGGATACGTTTACCGCTGCACCAATTATGTCTATCCGTCTGTGACGTCATGGATACTCACAGCGACCACAGACACAGAGCTTTCGTATAACAAATATATTTATTAACAAAGAAAACAATACAAATATATACACTTAGTAATCTACTTGCACCCTAGCTCTGATAGACCTACTATTCCCTGATCGCGGGAGCGATCAAAACCGATTGAAGATTGTTTTGATTGTGGCATTCGCCACTCCTACTTTTGAAGCGCGCACAAAGCCTAGCTTCCGTGACGGATGTCACGCTGGGACACAAAGTCCGTTCTGGCGCACAACGGCTGGTTTTGCCTCGATCGCAGGAGCGATCTTATCCGATTGAGAATCGGCGTGAATCGTGGCACTCAACCACTCTTCATCTCGGAGCACGCACACAGCATCGCTCCCCCGTGACCGCAGTCACAAAGGACAAAGTCCGCAGGCTTCGTCAACTAATGACTCAGCCTCGCGAGCCTGGCTCGCATATGCACCGTCTTGGGCGCAAGTTTTGTGCACCCGCACGAGTTCTCCACTGTCTCCAGAACCTGCCTACTGGCTCCGTACACTCTGTTATATAGGCGAGGCACGTGACCTCCTACGTCACGCCACCCCCTCGCTGTTATAACAGTGAAAAGCTTCTATAAGCGGAAGACACCAAAGCCTTGTGTCTCCCGTCTCCGGCGTTCTTCCTTTACGGAAAAACCCTACTTCCTGTGGCGAGACTAATCGCACCAAAGCGTCCCCAAATAGATGCCATGAGGCACGCTGGCTAATACGTTACACTATGCTATTCTTCTTTTGTTAGAATGAAACGAATGGACTATGGAATAAGGTCGCTAAAGGCTGCATCTCTCCATCCTTCAAGGTTAAAGTAGAAAAATGCGTAAAGTAGTGTGGTACAATACATGAAAAATATTTTGAGAATATAACCGAAAATTCTGTTATTTTACGCATTTCCTTAATAGAAAAAAATAGCCCTGTGATACGAGTAATGAGATGCGTGTTGAAATCTAACATTGTTCTAATAAAAATGATGAAATTCGCTAGCTAAAGTTGAAGGAAAGCAGGAAGATGAAAAAATGGCTTTTTCTAAAAGTGCACTCTGAGTCTTTGTCCCCATTTAAATCCATTGTTACAAAATCGTCACGTAATCCAGGGAAAGCAAATTCATTAAGGGAAGTTAAACATTAAAAGATGATGCGAAGCACTTTTCCATACCAACGTAGGATCTCTACAGGTACATAACTTGTTGTAGACCGGTGAAAAAAAAATCCTAAAAAAAGATAAACCGTACCTAACACAAAATAGAAACAGGTTTGTAGATCCCAAATGGGGCTAAGACGTAAGGCAGCGCGAAGTAAGGGAGATAAAACGACTCAAATAAGGAGAGGATTACATTAAAGTAGGTAGGGGAAAAGGCGAATGAAGAAAAATAGCTGCCGGGAAAAGCGGGAGGTGATGCAGTATTTACGGGAAAAATAATGATGAGATTTACGTAGCTTTCTTTCTTGTGGAGACATACATTTACATTCATGAATGTATTATTTCTTCATTTACCGCGCATAAAAATTAATTCAGTCCGAGCAAAGTAATCATGCAATGCATTTATATTTTTTTGAACACGTAGTTTTCGTAAAAAGACATAATTACAGATCCACCCATCTTTTTTTACCAACTACTCTTCTTAAATAATAGCGTCATAGTCTGAAAGCCTGCATGATGAGTCCGACAGGACGAAACGCTGATTGCTGCTAATTACTCTCTCGGGACCCTTTCCGGTTTACAATGGACCAGAACAGATGTTCATCCACGATGAGCACAATGGCAAAGTTCAGGACCTGAAATTGAAGTAAAGCAGTGCGGGATTCGTATGCTCTTTTCAGAGCGTCGCCACATACAAGTTGGTGATATGGCTGGATATTGCCAGCCAGTTTCGCCTTGTTTTCGGCTCTTCAGATGTGGACAAACCGCATGAATGGTGTTTCTCGCACTAAGTGTGGGCAAGCATCATCTAATTATGAACAGCTTCATGGCTACCGGCCGTTAAGTGATGTTCCTGCACTAGAAAGTGTTTTTCCTCTGTGCAGTGCTGTCGCAGGTCGACTGAACGTATCGGCGCCAGCAGATCGCAATATGCATCATGCAACTGAACGAATCGCGGCAGACTCATCGCAGTTCATATTGAGCGCCTCAGACAGGATGAACTCACTTGAAGGCGACGCTCAATAATAGCGTCATAGACTGAAAGCTTTTCTGATGAGTCCATCGTGACGAAACTGATTGCTGCTAAGTCCTCTCTCAGGACCCTTTCGTGTTTACACTGAACTCTATTAAGGAATTTATCGTAATTACAGTTCCTATTTATTTCGAAAAGCTTACTTTTTGAACCAGTAAATGTCCAATGACATTTATATTTCGACTTGCTATTCTCCCATAGGATTTCTCATATTGTAATATGACAATTATTATTAAATTTTGACAATTTTTCATTTTTTAAGCTGAACATTGTCATGTTTGTTCTGATATTTTTTACTATAAAACGTTTCAAATTGCACGAGATCAAACAAATCCTGATATCACATTATGCTGACAGTAAGATAGTACCATGAGTCGCCCGTTCGTTAAACCGAGTTAAAGCATCCTTTGCGATGGATCACAGTTACGAAACGTATTGGATTTCCGCCGTTCTCTTGAATGTATTTTTTGGACGTAACTGTAAATAAACGGAAAAATAAAAGTCGTATAAAAGTCAATGAAGTAATAAATTGCCGTATTAAAGTCAATGAAAATGCCAACCCTACAGTTGACTCTGGTGTCCATGATTTATAAAGGTTTTTTCTCTAGTGAACGAGGCGTTCTGTGACAGAGATATTAATTAGTTTGCCATACCAACCTAAACATCTGTCTTCTGTATTATTTTGTTTTAAATTTGGGATAGGTATAATATTATAAGCGCCTGCTAATAATATTCAAATATTGAACAGTTATTTTTGAAGTAAATATGAAAACAAACTGTAACGACTACAATTTTGAAAATGTATGTAAAAATATGCCACATTTTACGAACTAATTTTCATTTTGTTCAAAATATTAGGTGCCGCTAACTGATGTGAACTATTCACACTTATTTAGTCTACTTTAATTATCCTCTACTTCGTATTGGCCGTCTACAGTACTTGCTACATGCGTTATTCTTAAACCTATACCTGACTGATACGGGACATGAAAATGAGACATTGCTGCAAATTATCCAAACTCGGACCAAAGTAATAGAATGGATACGACAAAGCGTCGCCACGGAACTCTCTTTGCAAAATACTGTGGACTCAAAAATATTGACTGACAGGAGGATGGTTAATCAAAAGTAACATACGAAAACTAATAGTTTTCGTATGTTACTAATAAGTTGTTATAATATGTACTAATAAGTTACATACGAAAACTAACATTTGGGAAACTTTAAAAAAAGAGTAATGCTTCAATAAATATCTGATTCATGTAAAAAATTATTTAATGTAAAGAAAAGTAACTTTATAAATTATCATCAATTAACACAAAATTGTTTCAAAATATATTGATTTTTATTATGTTTATATTTTAGAGCAAAATATGAAGTTCATAAAAAATAATTATCTTAGAACAATAAACCTTTGTAAAAATTGCTGAAACGCATACAAACACTTGTTAACAAAATCAATCACATAATTAGTCGTGCAATTTACATTTAGCTGACGGAGATTCGGCTAATATCCTTCCAGAAAATGGTATGAAGCAGAGTAATGTTCCGCCTGAAAACGGTATGAAGCAGAGTAATGTTCCGCCAGAAAACTGTATGAAGCAGAGTAATGTTCTGCCAGAAAACGGTATGAAGGAAAGTAATGTTCCGCCCGAAAAAGGTATGAAGCAGAGTAATGTTCTGCCAGAAAACGGTATGAAGCAGAGTAATGTTCCGCCCGAAAAAGGTATGAAGCAGAGTAATGTTCTGTCAGAAAACGTTATGAAGCAGAGTAATGTTCTGCCAGAAAACGGTATGAAGCAGAGTAATGTTCCGCCTGAAAACGGTATGAAGCAGAGTAATGTTCTGCCAGAAAACGGTATGAAGCAGAGTAATGTTGCGCCCGAAAAAGGTATGAAGCAGAGTAATGTTCTGTCAGAAAACGGTATGAAGGAGAGTAATGTTCTGCCAGAAAACGGTATGAAGCAGAGTAATGTTCCGCCAGAAAACGGCATGAAGCAGAGTAACGTTCCGCCAGAAAACGGCCAGCCAGCGGCACATGCAGCAGAGCGTGCGCCCTGGAGGTTAAGTGCGCCCGGGCACGGACGGCCCCGCGCCGGGCACCGCGTGGCACTGGGCGCGCGCCCCACGACGGCCAGCGCAGCGGTCCACGGCGCCTCGGCGGCCCGCGCCGCGCCGGCGCACACGCGCCGCCGGATATTTTGCGCTCGGAGAGTAGTCGCGAGATGCGCGCGTGGGGAATTAATCAATACAGGGCCGCCGCCGCGCCGTGCCACTGCACCAGGCCGCACCTCTTCCCTCCCCGCGCCGGACGCTGCACGGACGCTGCCACGGACGCTGCCACGGACGCTGCCACGCCGCTGCCCCGCGCTGCACGGTCGTGCACAGTCGCTGCCACGTCGCTGCCACGTCGCTGCCACCGTCGCTGCACCGTCGCTGCCACGGTCGCTGCCACCGTCGCTGCCACCGTCGCTGCCACGTCGCTGCCACCGGTGCTGCCGTCGCTGCACCGTCACTGCCACGTCGCTGCCACCGTCGCTGCACCGTCGCTGCCACGTCGCTGCTGCGTCGCTGCACGTCACTGCACCGTCACTGCACAGTCACTGCAGTCACTGCCACGTCTGCACCGTACATGCCAACCGTCACTGCCATCGTCACTGCCACCGTTGCTGCCACCGTTGCTGCAACCGTCACTGCGACCGTCGCTGCCACCGTCGCTGCCGCCGTCACTGCCGCCGTTTCCACCACCAATTTGCTGTCCCGCCTTAACCACCGCACGCTCCACTCCCCTCGTCATCGCCATCACCATCATCACAGTCAGTGCCTCTTCCCTCGCCATCTCCCCCACCTCAACCATCACCACCGTCGCTGCCCCCAGTACTCCCGCCGCCAATGCCTGCGTCGCCGCCCCCCTTTTTCATCTTTACACCCGTTTCCGCCCTCACCCTCATCGTCACCGCCACTGCCTCTGTCTGTGTAAACGTCCCCGCCAACGACGCCTTACGCATCCTCAACTGTCACCTCCATCACCGCAGATCCCGCCATTGCTATCACTGCACCGTCGTTGCCACCTCCGTTGCCGTCCCGCCGCCAACCCACCACCTCCCCCTTTGCCAGTGTCATCGCTCCCCTCAGACCCCGCAACCTCCACTCTCCCCGCCACTGCTATCCCCGCTTCACCATCGCCACCTCCGTCGTCACCACTCCCGCCTCCTTCCCCCTTGCCACTCCCACCGTCTCCGCAACCTCAGCCTTCACCTCCACCTCCACCTCCTCCGTCGCCGCGCGCTGCCGGGACGCCACAGGAGGGGAGTGGAGGGGGCGGCGTCGCTTCAGCCGCACTCCTTCGCCCCCCCCCCCTCCCCACAGCCACAGATCGATTCGTCCCAGTTGGAAACAGGCGCTGTCAAGCAGCCCGTGGATTGCCTGCGCGCGCCGCCCCGCGCCGCCCGCCGCTTCGGCACAAATCTTCGGGCCGGACGAGGCGCCGCGCGCGCGCCGCGCTCCGCGCCGGCCGGCTGAATATTGCAGCGCGCCGCGATTCCAGCCCGTGCGAGGGCGCTGATTTTTTTTAGTCGAAACTGCCTGTGAAGAGCAATCCAGTCGAAAGGTGACGAGTTGCTTTATGAACTCTTGTAACCCTACGAAGGGAATGAAGGGCCGAGTGAACGGGTGAGAAAATGACGTACATATGGATAAGCAAGTGTGTCAGAATAAATGTGGCAAACTTCTCACGTATGAAGGGATCGAATATGCTTTTTGTCCATGGAGATGTGGAAAATGTCATACAACCAAGTAACGCAAATGCAGTTTTGATTATCGCGCCCCAGAGTGCTAGGCAACTCAACGTTCACGGGTGTTTGGCAGGTTCATGTTCTGATGCAGTCAAAGAGATTTCGTATGTCTGCCTAGCAGCATTGCAGAATGCGTAGCAATCAGTGGCACTACGATCAGAAATTTTATGGTTACCGCTGAGGACTTGTGGGAATCCATATGGATGGGTAAATAGAATAATATTCCGCAATAAAGAAGTGGGTGTATTTTTTTTATTTTAAAAAATATTGTGGATGCTTATTTCTATCTATCCATCGTGTATGATTGTAATTGCATATGTAATTTCGTTATAAGATATTTTACTTTACATGTTCATTGATACAGTGATCATCTTTGACCCCCTGAATATCTTAGAAGATTGTAACATTGATTCAGAAACATAATGTTTTATAAACAAATGCACGAGAAAGCCCATAAAATGGAAGATTGATTAGTACATGTGCCAGTGAGTGAAGGATGCGCGAGATAATGGTGAATGAATAAATCAAAGAACAAATGAAAGAATGAATATTCTGTCCCGCTAAGAATCAATACATCCTAAAAAGGGTGAGTTTTCTAGTCTGACATGAAGAGATCCATGGAATTTTGACATTACTGTTACCTTCTCTCAAATTTCGAATACCATAAGCGTTTCTACAATCCTTCATTGTCATTTATGAGGAGAAGTTACAAAACAATTATTTTAACTCTTTCGAATGTTTTGAGAGCTATTGCATCTTCATACGTTATCGGAAACATAAGTTATTTCTTGGAAATAAATGTTTAATCCTACTCGTATACAGAAAAATGACGTTTAAAGAAGGTTACGAATCGTGCGAACGGAGACTTGTGAGAATGTTGCGTGTCCAAATCAAGTTAGCAAATCTCCGATCTAGGTAAGCAAGGTCACCCAGGCGGGAGCGCCATAACTACTGTGGCGTGATTTTGTCTCACCTTAGACAGGGAGTTTGAACCTGTTAACTCACTCAAGTCTCTCATAAAACATCTAACCGCTAATAGTCATAGCTGCAGTCGCTGCGTCAAATCTAAGTTGCTCTCCTTCAAATACTCGCACAAGAACCGACCCTGTAGGATTTGAAGAAAATATGTAGGGACCACGACGCCATTGAAGTCACTTGATGGACACAGGAATCGGAAAAGATGAAAAGATTGAATATCTATCGTGGACTGGCACATAGTATAACCATCTTTGGTAATCTTGGCGAAATATAGATCAATCCGGGCGGAGAAGACTGTTAAAGATGTCGGAAGCAGAAGTGTTACACTCATACAAGCAGCACTCCGTTGTCGTGTCCAGCAGGAGAGAATGTGTTATAGCTTCGAACAAGAAGAAAGTTATGTTCTGCAATGTTCATGGTAAATGAAATATATTCATCTTGTCAGGTCAATGTGCCGTTTTCGGCAACTAAGATCGTTTACTAGGCTTGCACCTTATTTCAGCTCTATCATCGGTTGGCGCTGTACGAATAACAGCTGCCATATTGCCGTAGTCGTGTGCACGTCCCATTATGTGGGCTCGGCCAGGAGGCTCCCAGAAGGCGGCGGACTTCCGCAATTCAGTCAATATTTTTTTGAGTATCTTTTTTTATATTATATTTATTGTGCCGCAAGCGAAAAGAAAAAAATGAAAAAAAATATGACCTCTAATGCAAATGTAAACAGTCTGCAGTGGTTCAGTCACCGCCTTGCTATTGTCTCTGTAGTATTGTTGATCCTGGTGTCCTTGCAGTTTGAAGTTCGACGGTGGTAAATTTTCGACACTAGCCTCGTAACTTGGATGGAATTCAGCCGCGGTCCGGAGGAGAATTCTAGCGACCGGCTGCTCTGGTCGGTAGTTTTCCGTGGTTTCTCCGATCAACACCAGGCGAATGCCAGAGTAGTACCCTAACAAACGGGCCACGGACTTTCGCGGACACGCGATCTTTTCTTCGTCTATCTTGTCATATCAAAACACAAACGCACTCCCATTCATTACAATAGTAGTGATATCTGCCAAGAGCTTAGATCTTGTCTCCGCTGAGGGAAATACCTGGAGGAGGAGCTACCGCAAGCCAACACGTAGGGTGGCGATGGATCTCTTGTCCCACCGTAATAATAGCACTGCCATCTCCCAGGATAAAACGCATTGCACTTCCGGGATTAATGACAATAGTAATTGTCATGCCCTAAATAATCAATCTAAATCTAAGCGTGAAGGCTCTCGGTTGTCCTAGTGACGCCACGACGAGGGCAGTGATTTAGACGTTCCGACCCTCATACCGTGGACTTCTTCAGGACACAAATGAAGACGACCTCGATACGGATGGTAGAATCGTTGCCACCAGAAACCTCGACGCGGCTCCACCGGGACGGCCGAGAACATTCACACACCTCTGATCGCGGAAGCCTACGATTGTAAATCTAAGCGAGTTGTGTCACCTGCGCGCAGTCGGGCGGCGCGGCGCGGCACGCGTGCGGTCTCCGGGGAGTGGAGGGCCGTCGGGCGCAGCGCGTGCGAGGGCAGCTAGTGACCCACTCGCCGCTTGCCCCCCCCCGCCGCACGGCGCAGACGCACAAACAGACGCCGCCCTCCCCCTCCCCATTCCCCTCCCCTCCCTTCCCCTCGCTTGTTTACTCGCGGGTCGCCTCCCTCTGGTCGCCCCGCCCCACCGCCGCCACTGTGCTCGCAGGCGCGCTGCGCTGCTGCTCCGCCGCTGCTGGCGACGTTGCTCCCGTTTTCCTGCTCCGTCATAAGCAAACATTTGCCACCTGTGTGTGTGTTTGAGTGTGATGTTGTGTGATTAGATGAAGAGGGTGAGTGGATAAACACGGAGGGAAAGAAAAAAAGAAAGAAAGAGAGCGAAAGGAAGGGAGAGAGAGAGAAGAGAGAGAGACGAAGAGAGAGAAAGAGAGAGAGAAGAGAGAGAGAGAAAGAGATGGGGGAGAGAACGTGAGAGTCGGGAGAAAATAGAATAGACAGCAAAGGGATAATGATAGATTGATTCGGTATTGCGATGGCGCGGCACTGCTACGCTCATTAGTCTCCTAATTGTAGAGCATTTTTATAACCCGACAGATGGAGCGCATTTTTTTCGGTGGGACGTAAGATCTACACTACCCGTCTACCTACTTCATCGGCTGCGAAGGTTCTCCTTCCAGGTATCTTTCCCAGCGGGGACGATGTCAAAACTCCCGACTGTCGTCGATCAATTAGGTATTTCGCGGGAGGGCAGTGAAGCTTTCCTCCCTGGATGGCAAGATCAAGCGCCGACTCTCGGTGTCTTCCAGGTTTTTCCCAACCGGGTATCTATCCACTAGCGGGTATCTCCCACTTTCGGCATGCAAGCTCCAGCTAGGTAGAGAAAGTTAGAGAATAGAGGATAGAAAAATAGAAAGAATAGAACCGACAGAAATGATGGATCGTTTATCTGTCGTCTTTTCTGTATTTACATATCTCCTGTCTTCGGATCCATAACTTTCTCTTTCGGATCCTTTTCGCTCTCATTCTCTCTCTTTCTTTCCCTTCTCTCTCTTTCTTCCCTTTGCTCTCTCTCTTTCGATCTTTCTTTCTCTCTCTCCTCTCTGTCTGTCTGTCTGTCTTCTGTCTGTCCTCTCTCTCTTCTCTCTCTCTTCTCACACACACTAACTCTCTCTTTCTGTGTGTGCGATGCATCATTTCTCATTCATCATATAATTGACATCCTTTTCCCCTCTTCTGCCTTTCTGAGGCTCAAAGCAGCTGCTCTCTATTGATTTCTCTAGAGAACGCGCAAGGTAGCACTCGCTCCGGGCAATGCATACCCCTCTGCCTACACAGAGCTACCAAAACTCTTTCAGTTTTGTTCTGCGAACCATCACCCGTTTCTATTCTCGTTGATTAATTCCTAGAATATGCACGCTTCAACGAGAACCTTCTTTGGACTTCGCGTTCGCTGCGGAGTCAGTCCTTTGCGCGCGCAAGCAAAGTGCACCGTCGTGACGCCTGCCGAAACTCTCTCCGCGGGCTGCTTCGCGGCTTCGCCTCGGCTCGCGGCCCACCCGCCGCGCCCGCGCCGCCTCCATCACTCCGCCGCCGCTTTCTTAACTCCGCGCTTGTCGGCGGCGTGCGCTGGCGCGCTTCCCATGCGCGGCGCGGCGCGCAGGGCGGCGCGGGGGGCGGGCGGCGGCCGGCCGGCCCCCGGACCGCGCCCGCCGCCTCCGCCACCACCGCCGCCGCGCTCAGTTGTTTCCCGCGAGCCTCGCAGCGAAGCGCGCCGCGGCTCCTTCCCCTGCGGTGGCGTCCGGGTTCGAGCCCAGCTAGCCCGCAACGAACCAGCAGCCAGCCGGACGCGCCCGACCCGCGCCGCGTGACCCGGCCGCTCGCCCGCCCTTGACCCCCGCGTGCCCGTCTGCCCCCGCCCCATGGGCCCCCGCCGCGCCCGGCCGCCCCACGCCGCCGCAGCCGCCGCTGCCGACCCTCCGCGTATTGACTTCGACCCGGCGACCCCCGGCCGTGGGCTGTGTGTGTTGTTTGTGGATGCTCGGTGCTTGTTGTGCTTTGTAAGGTGGTGGTGGTGGCTGTGCCGTGGTGGTTCGTGCGTAAGTGTGAAGCGCAACGGTGGCCACGTGGGTGGCTCGCCGGTGGCCGGCTGCCTGCGGCTGCTTCGGCCGCCGCCATGTGGACTAAATGACGAAAGGTAACCATCTAGCGGGCACTTGTCTAATTCGCACCGCGGCACGCACGCTTGGCGGCACGCGAGCACGGCGCGCGCGCGGCGGGTGGACGGCGCTGCGGGGAGGGGTCACGTGCACGGCTCACCGCTCGCGGGCACCGCTGCGCCGCTCTCCGCAGCCGGCGACTGGGCCACCCGCTGCCGATAACGACGACCCGCGGTGCGTGCGAGGGTCGAACACGCGGAATCTTTGTGCTTACGCTTGCGCCGGGTACCGTACGCCAAGTACCGTATGCCGGGTACGTATGCCGGTACGTTGTCAACCGGTTACGATTGGATGCAGGCCGTGTGCTCAACAACCATTCATCGTTCGCACTTTCAAAACAAATTTCGACCTTCTGACCTCGAAAATAGACGTCATCCATATGCAACGTTTCATTGTATACGAAATACATAAATTGACTACATTTCTTCCCTCCATTATTTATACTTTTTAAAGTTGCTTCCCATAAGTTTTAGATGAATCGTTAAGCAGCACATTCTATAGCCGCGCAGGGCTTTGCAAATTAATTTTGAGATCCCGGTGGCGAGTGCGTGGCGCTTTTGGAGGGGGGTGTTTAGTTCCCGGTTACAACTCGCTTCACAAAATCCTAACTAGTGTAATACATTCGGTTTTTTAATCTATGTAGCTAATGTACGACACTAGAAAATTCACTAATATTTGCATTGTTTTTTAATACATATTTATGCAAGTTCATGAATACATTTATTTCCTTCAATCAATTTTATACTTCGAGTTGCATATAAGCATCCTAAAATCGTATGCAGACCTCCGAATACCACGTCAGTGCAATCCTTTTCCGAGAGTTCTAAGTTGTCGCGTGTCGGGGTAGATAGCGCTGCTGGTGCGTGGTTGGAACACGTGCTCTGGTTACCGTATAAAAAATGCATTCATTCAGCATTGTAGAACGTCAACTACACTGAAATACGACCTAGCACCACACTCTACGACTGTGGAGTTCCTTGCCGAGCTCTTGTGAGCAGTCGCATGGTGTTTTTATCGGCGTGCGGTTGATTCACGCTCACGTGCTTTACAACCACCCACGATTGTTTTGACCTATCCCAAACGCATTGCACATGTTCACGAGTTTTTTTTATAATGAAAAGTGCTTTGAAGTTTTCTGAAAACTTGAACCAGAATGTTGAATGTAATTATTCAAAATTACATTGGAATTTTCTCTAAATAATAAAATATATATTATTTATTCTTATTATCTATTATTATATAATTATATATCTTAAATATATTCTTATATCTATTGTTATTAAATGCATTCTTATGTAAATTTAAGAAGGTACCATACCAAAAATACTAGAGAACATTTATTTCCTGTTATTTATTTATACATGTAAAGTTACGTGAGCATTAATCAAGTTGTGGTGTGCGTCATCTCGGGTGTTGTGCGCTGAAATTTACGTCAGTGCGATGAGTTTCCCAGCTGTGGTCACATATTCCTTGTATGAATAGAGAATGACTCCGTTGACGGTGTGTGGCTCTGTCCCCTGCACAGCTCATTGCACACAATTTTTGCGCTGTAACTCACGCCGGGCACTGTAAACCACGTCAGCGCAATCACTTGTCGACAAATTACAGCTTCGTGTAATGCGTGAACTATCAACTTTAGACTTTTAATATAGACTAATAATATAGACTTTTTAATGCATAGTTTTTCAAATTTGTAAACACTTTTCTCACGTCATATTTATGCCTTTAGAGTTTATTTTACAAATATTCAACAAATAATAGAGTACTTGTGGAGAGAAGCGTTTTTTTCTCATAAGTTTATAACCAAAATTAAGACGTTTGCTCATAGCACGCTGAATAGCCTTTCCATATAAGTGTAGTCTGTCATGACATGCACACTAATGTTCTTAGGATGGAAGTTTGTGAAACTGGAATGCATCTTTGAGTCACGAATCACCTTTACCACTGAGAAAAGCCTCTTCACTCTATCACCTCTGGCACTGCTTGATGTGATTACTCGCCAACTGATAATGAGGGGTTCAATTTCACGAGAGGATGGCATTATAGGTTATGCATGGCTGGGTCACGTGAATTGTTTACCATTAAGAAAACGAATTCTTTCAACACGCAAATATCTCACTCGCTGGTGGACACCTTTGCTTAGCTATTATAAATGTTTTCACTTTGCCAGTGGATAGTATTGCCGATGATTTGTTATTGTTTCATGTGCACTAATTGTGGATTGATATCGTATATTTCTTATGAATTGTATTTATGTTTATATTTAAAAATGTTAAGAATCGATTGAGTGATGAGTTTTAGTTCACATTTTTTTGTGAACAGAAAAACACGTAGTTGACTGCTGGTAATATAAATTGAGCACTACTCTTTGACTGCAAAAATAAATATCTACCCTCGTGATGTTTACGTTTGTGCTACATACCTGCGAAAATTGAATAAAGTTCTTTCCTCTACTATACTCTTAAAGTCTGTTAAAGTCGCATTTTTGAAGCATTCACCAACCACGCTGCGCGTTAATCTTGATGAGCATCGCGTCCGGTCTCGTAGCAATTCGATCGCAAAGCGGTGGCAAACAGCGTGTGGGTGGCGGTTGTTGTGTTGATGTTTGGGTTACGGACACCGTTTACAATCGAGAAAACTATTGAAATTCAAAAATATTTCTTCTCTTTCAGGCATAACATCTCATGGCAATTTAATCTGCTGCGAATTTGTTTTCAGTGATCATCCATAGGTCCACAATATTATTAAATAAAAGCCTGTACAACAGTTACAGGAAGATATACCGTACTAAAATAGAATGCGTATACTTGTGTAGATGTTAATGACTTGTAAAATCCCAAGCAAAACTCCAGTTTTGACCATCCAAGATATTGCATATAATATTGTTTGTTTATCCGTGTTCGGATGTGTCCGTTCACGATAGATTAGGTAATGGACGCTACTCACATATATGTCCTTAAAAAAATTATGTCACCAGACACGTTGAACGCATGATATTTATATGCTTAAATTTCTGATGAGATACAAAATGTATTGTAAACACAACTGCTTCTGTAAATACTACATCTTTTCATGCTAAGTCTGTTTGAAGTAGTTTTAACATTGTTTCAGAGTATTTATCACCATACATAGATTTTGTGTTCTTGGAAAGTTAAGTTTTTAATTAATTTTTCTGAGTGATTGTTTACCGATTGGAAAATGGTGATAAAATGATTAGAGACAATACATGTTACGATTTTTTTGTCATGGATTTGTCCGAAAACTTGAGTGTCTGAATATTCCCCACAAAATTTCTTTTAAAATTATGTACAATATTTTAGTATAAAGAATAATTTAATTGTTCAATTTTGAAGGATTATATTATAATTATTAGAAACGGTCGGTTCATCTGTGCATTTCCTTAACAAGTTTCTCAGTGAAATTTGAAAGTATTCTCAGTTATAAATAAATAATAAAATAAATAAATTACAATGATAATGAAACGTACATCTTATGACGCTTGGGGAAACTGAATGTGTCACGTGATAACTGATGACGAGTAGGTGGGACCAGCTAACATTGAGCTCTGAAGCAATGATTGTCACCCAATAATCCGTGTCGATGTCTGCATAACAGCCTGTCAGCATTAGTCATCCTCTAAATCCGGAGTATTTGTGCCCGCAATTATCATTCGAGGCAGGTGCGAGAGGGCTCTTATGACGCGTGGCAGCGATCGTCTGTTCTTTTCCTACGCGACTTTCGATTGTTGTTTACCGAGCTGTCAGAGGGGTCACTGCCCTATCCCATCCCACCCCGGGCGTCGCGTCTCGATTTGTGGCGTGTCGTGGCATCTCTTAGTCAAAATTGTTTGATAACTGCAGCGGTTAATTGTACGAAGAAGTAAATGTACTAAAATAATTGTAGATCAGCACTTTACAACGAGCTACAATAAGATAATATTCACATTAGAGTAGACGACAGCTCTAAGATCAATGAAAAAAGTATGTATGTGTACGTGTTTATGGTATGTATCTATATATGTGTGTATAGTATGTATGTAGGAATATGTATGTATATGTATGTATTGGGTGGTCGGTGGGTAGTAGGTAGGTGGTGGGTGGGTGGGTGGGTAGGGCGTGTGGGTGGGTGAGTGAGTGGTGAGTGAGTGGTAAGTAGATATGTGGTGGGCATGTGGTGGGTAGTGTAGGTAGTGGGTGGGTGCGTGTGGTAGTGGGTGGCGTGGTGGTGATGAGTGGTGTTGAGTGATGTGTTAATAGATATGCTGGAGTGGCATGTGGGTGGGTAGGTAGGTGAGTGGATGGGTAGGTGGGTGGGTGGTTGGGTAGATGAGTTGGTGGGGATAGAGAGAGGAATAGAGAGAGGTGGGAAGGTAGCATTTTAGGATCGGATAAATCCGACATTTGCCAGCTAGGAATGTTCCAATAAATGGACCCTGTTTTCATTTATTATCCACGCCAGGGGGAAAGGGAGACATGTGATGAGCATGACGTGTTCCCTTCACTGTATCTACAGTATAATACTTGGCCTGCGTTTTCATGGAAAGGTACAACTCTATTTTTGAGTCAGCCGGTATACGAACCCGAGATCGCACCACGGAAAGCTAGCACGTTGTCTATGAGCCAACCGAGGAGCTGAAAAGAAAGCAATAATCCATATTTTCTTTTAAATTAATTCAAGGTTCTCTTTTCGTTTCAACACACAGTACGGAATAGATACTGATGGGTTCCATTCCTGGTGCAAAACGTAGCGCCCATGAAATTATTCTCAATTTTTTTTCTATTCACTTCATCTGTCGCCTCCTATAGGTTATATTACTTGCATTGTTCTCTTTAAAATGCGGATATCATCTGGAACTCGTAGTCCTTTCATTTTAATGTCACACCTCGGAGAGAACCTCAAACCGTACTTTGTTGTGGTATGTTTCTGAGAAGCATTGAGGAAGTTCTTAATCAGAGGCAGTTTAAACACGAACAAAATGAATTTTTCATTTGTATAATCTGTATTATTGAATGTGTCTCAAAACAGGCGTTCTACAATGCATCCACAGATATTAGTCTCCCAAATGATGCAAAGCAACAAAAAGAGCCACAAAACTATTAATAAGAAGTTATCTTTGCATGATTATCACTTTAAAGATTTTTTAATATCCAGAAACAAAGGTTGTGTTAAAAAAAAGAGTTTCTGGCGCAATCATTCAAGAAAACATTAATTTCTGCTTTGTCCAATTTCGTATTTCAATTGTTTCCTCTATTAATAACGCTCATACTCCATTTAGAGACTTCTAACGACCCAAGACCGTATACGCGGATATTTCGCTATTTAAAACATGCATTCTTATGGTCCCGGCTCTCTTATCGGATCCATTGCTCAGTGGTCCCACTGCTAGTCTCCAGGAATTGCGATTCAAGTTATTCTGAACCCACCTGCAATTCGTGTGTACGGAACGCTTGTATAGTAGGTTTTCTCTACTATTTATCGATCGTATCACCAACATTCAACCCACTTTTTGTCAACTTTATTCCCCCATCTGCCTCCACATGTTACATCATGTGCTGTTAACCAGCAAAAATTCGCTTTGTTTTTTTACTCTTTATGACTTTTTACCTGTATCATTTACAGTTTCCATTGCCCATGTTAAAAGTATACTAATAATAGAGATGCGCACGTAAATGAAAATAATAATGATATCAGTATCAAGAGGCGGGACATTCTATTCTTATTTTGCCCATTTCTTTATGATATTGATCTTCCAGTTCTTAGAACAAATGATAAACAACTGTTCATGAACTATAATGACTATGAATGACTGTTTCGTGCGAAGTGCATTTTCAGTATGAAGCGTGCATCACGATATGACTACTTGCCGCTGCTGCTGTCATAATTTATGACGTGTGTGTTGAAGATAAATGCCTGTCATTGTTATGTAACAGATAGGTCACCACACTGCACACAATAATCTGACGTATACTCGTAGTGTAAACGAACTGGGGATGTACTGTGATTTGGGCTGTTTTCTTTAGCGTGTGAGGAAATCGACGTTTTTCTTTAACCATCAACTGGAAAAATATTAACAACTACTCTTAGCTACATACGTATTCAATTTATTGAATGTATAGAATTCAACAACAGTTCAAATTTTAGCACTTATGCAAAAAAAAAAAAAAGACGATGCTCAAGTGTTCAGATAAATCTGTGACTGCAAAAGAAAAAAAACAAACAAACAAAAAGACAACAAAAACAAAAAACACCTTTCGTCCGAGTGCATCAGCTACTACTTACATTAATATTATCATTGGTTACTTGAATACAAGCAAGTAAAAGTCATTTTATCATGCTTATAGAAATGCAATACTCGGCCTCGTCTCGAAATCTTTCGTATTCGCAAAATAAAATGTCACTTTCAGGATTCGTTTCATAAATAACTGTTACTCTAAATCCGTACTACGTACTACAGTCATCAAAAAAGTATCTCACTTCAAAAGATATCCAAAATTAATATACACTTACGACTCAACAATTCTCGGTTTTTCGAAGCCAGACGTTTTTCACGACCTTTTGTGCTTCTCAGCGAAATCGTATCATGTTTTGACCTCACGCCAGTCTGAGTGAAATATAAATGTTGTTTCAATTCGTCTCACAGAAATGTTAATCACAACTGAGAAAGAAAGAATTGGGAGCGAAGTAACTTTGATGCGCGTTCACTGATTTCTTTTCGAGAGTATACCTATCTGACAATTGGCGAAGAGTGACAATATTGACATTAAAGAAGAGAAGTTTGATATAAAGAACCGTTTTTTTTGCACTGGCTTTCATGCAGGCAACCCATTTCTTGCAAAGAGTAGTGACCCTCAACCTTTCACCTTTCGCTTCGAATTCATATTTACACTCTCGGATATCGTTTTCTTTCTAACCATAAAATGTTGAAGCTGATTATAATATACATCCATTTTATCATCTGTAATCATCTGTTTCACATTGCCCAATATGTCTTTCCATTCTATTAATTCTGAATTGGGATTCTGTATTCCATTTCCGTCAGACCCAAATTTGCACGTTCAATCCCCTTTTTACAGTTATTTTTCTTGATTCGGGATCAGAAATTTAAAATATATTTCAAAATTTAATTGAATGGAACCAAGAGGGTTTATGAGTACAAGTGATAGCATGAGCAGTATTCGGTACTGCAATAAATTCAAAGGAGTGGAAGGAACTGTAAGAAAAGTAATATCTATTTAAACATAAATATTATTTTACCTATTGTTTTAAAATATTACATTTAAAATGTTATACTTACTGAAATATTCACAAACAGTATCACCCATTTTAAATTTAGGCATGTAGAATTTGCTCTGAGCATCAAGTCTAGGCTTTCTCTAAGGTCCAATAGGAAATTGGGCCATTAGTTACTATCCAAACTGAGATTTTTTAAATCTGAAATTAGTTTCATACAAAGTTTAGATATTTCTCAAGGATATTGGGGCAGTACTTAAGCCATTGTCATTTTTCCCTTCCCAATCCTGTCTCCACGCTCGACTTTAAAGTCGAGTGGGAGGCCCCGACTTAAAAAATTGCGATGCCTATGTCGGATTGTCTTGAGAGGAATGTAAGTTCCTAGCTGCTCTGAACGGTAGCAAAACCACTTAGCACCAGATCTTCACAGCAGCATCTTCCAAAACCACAGCAGATCTTCAAATTTGATTGCGGCAGGCGTTACAAACTTACCATCGTTGAGCAGAAGTACACAATTTCAGCTACCACGTCAGGATCGCACCTGCAACCTCCCAATCACGGCAAGATAGGGAGTTAAGGTACAAAGAAATTAGAGGATAACAATTATACGAGTGTAATAATATATTATGTAAGAGTTTGTTGTCAAGCTTTACTGCTTGAGTGCATGTTTGGAACACGAACGAAGTTAGGATCGAGTTTTCAAGTTTGTAGGAGTGCAATAAAGCAGCATTATAAACGAGTTGCGTACATTATTATTTTGTATAACAATAATATAAATTTATAAGAGAATCAAAGTTAATTTTTGGAAACATCTTTATCGTCACATATCAGGGACGTCTCATCAGTGCGAAAAAGCAGTGACCGGCTGTTCGACTTATCTTCCCACGATTCACTCGCTATGGTTACCTGAATGCGTGACATCGCAATTATTCGTGCCATAAACGACAGATACGTCTTAACCTGTACCCTAATAAGTCATTTTACGAGTATTAACGATTTATTATTCCCCAAACGATGTTGGAATACAAAAAAAAAAAAGAATACTTTCCAGCAACGTGAAAGACGTTTCCCTGCCTTCATTTGGAGGCCGAAATCGATTGGGGAACTCTCCCAATGGAGTGCGTCGGAATGCCAGAGAGGAATTGCCTCTCTCGGGTGCGACGTTTGGCCTCATCAATCCGCGGTGTTTTCCCATCACCCAAATCGCCTGTCGCTTCGTTCGGCGGATGAGAAACGGCGCCGCGCTTCACTTGCGTGGGCGGGCGAAACGGCCCGAAGGGCTCAGGGCAAAGGGAGACGCCGGAACGCGGGTGCTTTAAATGAGTCATTTGTCATTTCGATGACAGGCCGCGGCATGCGAAAATTCTCTTGTGCTCCAGGAAACGCAGTTCTATTTTGATACTAATGCTACTGAATGGTAATAACGGTGCTTTAATGAAGTGTAAAACTCTGTGTCGTGTTTGAGAGAATTTGTTCTTCACCCTTACATTCTCTTTGGATCGATTGGATGCAGGACACAAATATCCGAGATATATCGAGATGTACTTCTTACGAAAGGGTGGCCGCGGTAATATTTGGCTATCTAAAATGTACGAATTTTGAATTAAAAGTTTTGCAACGAAAGAAAATCTTTAGAGATATTTAAAGGATAGCTCTAGATAAAGTAAGTATGGAATAATTTATCATTGAAACGTCAGATGTGATGAAATTGCTATCTTTGATTCAAGTTTGTTTTCGATTGACAAAAGCAGTTGAGTAGTGATCTAACAATTCTCACGTACAGGTTCAGATTAAAATCCTTGTCCCATCTAAATGTTATATGCCTACATTATTCGAACATTTCATCCAATGAAGATTGCAGAAACTGCGACTTTATAGGCCATATGGACACATTAAATTTTTTTTATTAATTTCCACTGTTAAAGTTTCTATAAATTTGCAAGTTATTCGTTTGTTAAAGCACAACAAACATTCAACTTTTCTTGCATATGACTTAACATTCTTGGTCTGCGTGTCTCCATTTTAGTTATTTTTTGTCCTATTTTCCTTGATTCGTTGAAGTAATGCTGAGAAGGGTTGATAGCCTGTGCTTCTCAGTACAAATTAACTCTTGTTGTTGTTGTTGTTGTTGTTGTTGTTATTTAAAGGCGAACGCAATTGTGTTGGTATTTTATACCTAGTACATTGACAGAATTTGAAGTATACTTTATTCACTTCCTTGAATTTGGTGTCCAAATTGTTTTATTGTAGGAAGAATATTCTTTCCTGGAACTCATTTTCACTCTTCCCCCTTCTCTTCTTTCTATTTCAGTTTTTTGTCTTGGTTACGTCAAAAACCTCCTTCACTTCCGTCAATTCAATTCTCAATTTCATTTTCCTTCCTCTTAAACGCTCCTTCCTTTTGGTTTATAGAATCCCCTTCATTCACGCGTTCACGTGCTCGATGCAACTATTTTTACATTCTCTCACAGTTGTTTCATGCTTCGATTGACTCTTACCTTTTTAAAACATCTGCGTTTCGCAATGAAACTACTTGCATTTCAATTACCATTCTTCCCTACGCCTTACATTAAGCCAAATACGAGTAGAAATCATGGTGTACGGCGCCTTCTCCAAAAGCGTTCCGATGTTGCTCGTTATTTTCAGGCTATTTTCAGGCTATCTCGTAACTCATTTGTTTCTGTGCCGTGTATCTCTTCATTTTGTTGAATCTGGGGATACTACGGTACAAAAGCAACGGACCAAACGAAATGTTCATGTCGACAGAAAATTAAAGCAAATGTATAATTCACGGCGTTGGAAAAGTAACTAGTGGTGAAAAAGTATTGCACAAACATTCTCGTATAATACATATCCCTAGAATGTACAATTTTATTTACGAAATTCAAACAGTAAGTCATTCAGTTTTAAAAGTACGGTGGCTGACAAAGTAAATAATAATAATAATAATAATAATAATAATAATAATAATAGTTTTATTTGACAAAACCACTTTATACTTCAGATGTCGTTATCGAAGTGCAAACCGTCATTTACTGTACACGTGCGAAGAACCATTTCAAAGTTCGCAGCCGACATCTACGAAAATGGACGAAGACCGTAGCGTAGATACAGTTTTTGATTAATTATTCTGTTATTTTAGCGTTATTAATTAGTATTGTCAAAAAAATCAATTTTATGATTGAATTTGTTGGTTAAGACAATTTTCGAAGGGGAGTTTCATGACTTCATGCAATATACTTAAACCTTTGGACTTGTTTGGTCCAACAATTTTTAATTGTGGTTGAAATTGGTGTAAAATTAACTTGTAACGATGCAATTAATATTTTCGCTTTTAACAAGGCAGGCGCGTCAAGTTCACTCACATCCACCGCGGCCGTTGTCTTGCACGGCGCCGCAGGAGGAAGCGGCGGCGATGGCATCCGAGATTGGATTACGCCGGGACTGGTTAGTCGCGCGCCGTCGCCTCTGCCCCGCCCCCTCGCTCGCTCTCTCTCTCGCCCGCGCTCTCGCCTCCGCTCCCACTCGCTGCCTCCATCTCTCAGCCTTCGAATCCACTTCCGCCATCGCTGTCTCGTCAAGACAATCGAGGGACAAGCGGAATTCACTGGGAGATAATGACAGCTTCAGAACCAACCAGTGTACTCGTACTACGTGAAGCGACTCTTGCGGGTTTGAATGTGGTGGGTGTGTTAATTGTGTTTCTGGGGAGAAAAGAAAAAAAAGCAATTTACTAAGTATCCCATTATTTAATAATTCATTGATAATTAGTTGATCTTTATTGGCGTGAGCCTTCAAACCAACGAAATGATTTTAAACCTTATGTCTTCAGACTTTCAGTGAGTTCAGACAAGATATACAGTCAGAATCTTTCCATTACTAAAAATCATTACCATTCTACGTCTCGAAATATTAATGTAATTCACTTACCGTTTCGACATGAGAGGCACAGTTCTGAAGGAAAGTGTTTGCCTAATTCATGATATTCAGAACAGGATGTATTAAGAGGGCTCCGAGCATTTTCGCGAGCCATGTCTCGAGGACTGTTGGTAGACTCGGCAGGTCATTTGAATACTGGAAGCAAATATTGCTTTTTCTAGAGTTCACTCCCAGGGGACGCTGACAAAACTTGGTCGCGCCACTGGACACAAGAGACGTTATCCACAATCCAATTTTACCAATTTTCTTCCCGGTGGCGAGGCTTTTGCTTTCGTAAAACGTTACGAATACATTACTGAGAAAAATATATGATTTTCAGTTGGAAAAACATTATTTTGAATGTCGTTTTTTTTATTTGGGAGTTTCAAACTGAATTATTTAATCTCTGTTAACTTATATTCTTAGTTGATAGTTACTCTCCTTTTTTTATTTAATCGAATTTTGATTTTTGGCGTGTTGACAATTTTGGTTATTGCCGTTTCTAATTTGTATGTGTTTGCAGATTGGTAGAAAGTAAACCACGATTGAACCATCACGTTCGTAGCTTTAGTTTAAGCAGTTTGTGAAAATGAAATCTTTGCCTTCAAGCCTTCTCGGTAGAGTTGCAAACATTAGACTATGGCCTTCTTGAGGGCTAATACGATTTATTTTAATATTTGTGTGCTTACTTACGTTTATTTGTATGTTTATATTTATACACAAATTCATTTGAAACGTTTATTTGCTTACATTTATAATAATTTGTTTATATTTGTCCATATATCTATTTATAGTTGAAACAGGGAAAACAGAAAGGAGGAAAATACAATCTGCGCGTGTTTTCTTAAGCTTCTCACCAATGCCTCTATTGAAGGTCGTCTTCCGGACGACCACTGACAATGGTAGAATACATATTCCGGTTAATGGAGTAATTCCACGTAATAGACGTATCGAAGCAGCAGCTGCTGTGAATGGCCTGGCCCGATGTCGTCGGGTGTATAATGAATGTGAGAAGTTGCGAGCGCACCTGTGCTTTATCGAGCGCCGTGGAGGCTGCGGGGCCAGGGACCGCGCGTGTGCGGACACCGCGTGGCACCGCACAGCACACCACCGGTGCGCGAAATGTCAAAGGTCCAGCGCCGCTCACCGCAGCCAGCGACCCCTCCCCCCCCCTCGGTGCCGACTGCGCCACCCCGGCGACGCGGTTCCGCCGCGCGCGCGTTCACTCGGCCGCCCCTGCCCGCAGCTCTGGCCGGGTCCAGCGCCACCGGCTGGCCTTTCCTGAACCCCCCCCCCCCGGCTGAAGTGGCTCAGGGCACCAACTGATGTCACTGCAGTGCCTCTGAAGGAAAGGTCGCAGGGTTCAACTCCCGACTAGCTACATAGCGAGGCTGTATTCAATCGCTGTGTGAAAAATTCTAGGGACCCGGCTGCTCTGATCAGTGGTTTTCTCCGATCATCATCAGGCGATTGCCGGAGCAGTACTCTTACAAACGGGTCACGGACGGCGCGCAATCTTTCCATCCTTTTCCTTGTTCTACCTTTACGCCTCGCTTACACACACTTACAAGCACTCCACTTCGATATATGCCGGGAGATCAGTGGGAAGCTTGGAGTTTGTCCCGCGTGGAGTTCTGCCCCGCTGGTGGGTGACACCTGGATGGGGAAAACATGGCAAGACGACGTGTAGGTTGGTGCCAGATCTCGCTATCCAGAGATGTAAAGATCACCTCATATCCCTTAATAAAACATGAACTACACTTAAGGGACTTAACTTCAGCCGTTTACGCGCCCGAAAACACGAATCAATCAATTTATGTCCCAGCATCCTTGGCACCTGACTATCCCACCATTCCACGCATCCTGTCAGCCTTTCCATCCACCCATTCCTGCCATCCTTACCAGCGCGTAATCCCACCTTTTACCTTCCACATTTACTACCCCGCTGTCTCGCACGATATTCTTGCTACCATGCTTTTCTTCTCGCTGTTCTTGCCATCCCTCCATTCTCGTTATCCCAGACGTTCTTTTTCTCCAAGCACTATTCTTTCTTTTTGTGTGTTTCTCATCAGTCATTCCAACCATTTGTACCTATCTCCCCATATTCAGCTTTTCGTCATATTTATTATCCCCTACCACTCGCATTTCTCCTACCATAACCATATGCTCCATTCCCATCTCCCCCGTCATAAACGCCATTCTTGCATTCCTCACCATTTTTATGGTTTTTCTCGCCATTTCCTTGCATTCCATTTCCGCCATTTTCACTCTTTCTGCATTTCTCGTCCCAGATACCGTCAAGTAGATAAAAAACTTTCTTGATAACATTAAACAAAAAGTAAATGTGATTTTTTAAATTTTTTTATTATAGCATCTTTAAGTAATAATTAAGTGTACTTAAGACCCACAAATGTTTATTTTAGCCACTTAAAAAGGTGCATTTTCAAGTGAGAATTCGAGCGCCATTTGTATTAAGGTATCAGATAATTAAATTAAGTTCTAAAACGGTTGTAGTAAATTTTCAGTATTGAAGTATTGTTGGATGTCCGGGCCAGCTTCGTTGCTTTTCCCTTCGCATTGGTTTTGCCCTTCGCTCTTCCATCGCCTTGCCCTTCGTGACCACTTTGCAAGCCCTTTCGAACCCTTTGCCATACCAAGCTCAAAAAGAATTTTACGCGTTGCAAGACACAGGCACGCTTTGCTGCGTTATTCTCGCACGCTTCTTTCATGTTCCTTCACTTTGACGATTCCTCAAAGATTCCACGCTTTTAATAAAACCACGAAACTGGAAATTGCCTTTTTATGTTCTTCTAATTATCGGATACATTGTTTTTTCTCTTGTTTTACTTTCGTTTTTTTTTTTTTGCATTTGACGTCATACAAAATTCTTGATCGGAGAAAGTTTAATATTGATCTACTAATTGCTGGTCTAGTGTATTTCTGAAGGATGAGATCTCTTGCCTCAACATCGAATGAAGATATTTTAAAGAACTGTATGTTGGATATACAGTTGAAGTCTACGTTGACGGGCACTATTTATCATGTATTTTTATTCAATGTTGACAGACTCTTGATGTGACCAGCTTGTGTGAAGAAGGGGTTAGGCAGAACATCTTCTCTCTCAATATCAAGTAGTGCAATTGAAGCCCGAAATTATTATTTTCTACATCATTATGAATGGAAAGGAAAAGTACATTTATTTTTTTCATGATTTTCAAGTGTTTTTCTAATTTTTTTCTCCACGCTATTTCGCTGATCTTCACTTAATCAAAATCGACCTTCCTTTGTCGTCGTTAAAAAACGGAATAAACACGTGTAACGCTTTGACAAGGTGGCATCGCTTTCACGTAACGGGGAGGAGAGAGCTATTTTAAAGGTACTATGCTAGTACAGAGTTTCTCACAATCGAATGTGACCACACACATTTTTCTAATTTGTCAATTATTTTTTAAATCATTTTTGCCAGTCATTTGAATAATTCAATATACAATATGTTGCTTGTTTATCCTACAAACTCAATTAAAATTATGCAATGCAATGTTGATGTTGACAATATTCTCAGCTCGATGAACTCATTCATGTAAAACGCAGACGTGCATAGGATATTGAATATGCAGTAGTGTGCATTGGCAGATAATTGAATATGCGAAAGGATTTTGTACTGTCGGTTTTGGGGTAGATATGTGTGCGTGCGTGCATAGTTTACAGTTAACGAATAGCAAACACATGCTACTTGTCTGGAGAGGGGAGAGTTAATCCAAAATTGACATGAACATGTGATTCAGAGATCATGAGTAGTCAGATGCAATAGATGATTTGCTGAATTTTATTTTTCTAATTATTAAAATGTGAGAGCGATTATAAAAAAAAAACTATGTGGCAATTCTTTTATTTTAGAAAATATAAATTCTCTTCTATTTATGTTGGAGCATTTCTCAAGTCTAAATTTGTAACATCATATTATTTATAAAACAAATAATTTGAACAATTATAAACATATTAAAAGTAAATTATAATAATTTTATTGTGGTGACTTTCATTAATAACATAACATAACATTTATAAAACATGTAGTGGAAGCCAGAAACGTAGTATTACAAAACAAATAACTGAAACATTATGGAATAATATTAAAGATCAAATTTATCAAAATTGTCTTCGAAATGATGTGATATTCTTGAAAAGTTTGTAAAATATGTTTTATCTACTTGATATTACGGAAGACAGTCCTAGAACAGATACCAACGCTTCGACATTTCACCCAAAGGAAGGTTGCAGAATGACAAGCGAAAAGTTGACATCTGTGCCTAGGACGCTGTGACTCCCGAACTTCCAAGAAGATACTGACTCCAGCCGCGGAAGCCTACGCTTTCAATATGTATTTTTGTTGAAACTATATGGCAAAGTGTTAAATATTTCAAAAATGTTAATGTTTTCGGTTAAAAGTTCAAAACAATACTGTATGACTAGGCTGAAGGCTTTTAATCCATTACAAATACTTGCATCCTATTCTATTTTAACCTTTGTAAATCTGGTATTCATCCAAGATGGTCTCTCCATCATATCAAAGCTGCGGAAAATATAAAATATAGTACGGCTAAGAAAAAAATCCTGAAGAGGAAAAACCTGCAGACAGAAGACGAGTATAATCTAGTCTGCCAAACTCTTTGTAAACTATTTTTAGGCGAGGGCATCATGTACTCTCCCAGTCTCTGGCTTCCTCGGCACCTGGCTTCCTCGGCACCTGGAATAAAATGAAACAACGCCATAGATGATCGCAATCTGGCTTCTACTGTTACTTATCGTACAAACACCTCTTTTTATTCCATAATGTAGTCATTTAATTATTTATTCATTGATTTGATTGTTTATTTTTCACATTACTTAATCATTTATTAATTTAAAAATTTATTAAGTAAAATACTTACCAACTTATTTATTTTATGTCCAGTCTAAGCTCCGCTCTACTTACTACTAACAAGTGGTCTTTCCCGGCCCCAAATCACCGTTTTTCTAGTGGTGCTTTCTTAGAAATTTTTCTAAATCTTTCATGAAGTAAGATCATCTTTTAATATGACCTGTGTAAGCATCACGTTTGTGTGTCGGAAATAAGTTTCCCATTTCCATTCCATTTTTATCTTCATGTTTTGGTGACACAGGAATGTTTAAGAGGACATGAATCCAATCATATACCTCATCGCAAAACACACAGCCTCATTTATCTCCATTATCACGAAGGGAATCTAGCAATGCTCTCTCAGCAATTACGACCGACGTTATGCAGATGTAAGTATTCCAATGCGACATCGGTGTTATTTGGATGTGAATGAAACATTGAAAGAAGGCGATACGCGAAAATAGGAAATGAAACTTCTGATTCTTGTGAAAGTTACATGCATGTAGTCTTCGATTTTTCTATAGTGGCCGAGGGTATTAGGTCATTGTTACACGCGAATTAATTCGCAAACGTCCTTTTTAATGGAGCTTGTGATCATGGAAATGTGCTTATCACTGTTTAAAAAGATTCATTTTATTAGGAAGGGGGTGTAAGGTTTGATGGTCTAATATCATCGGCCATTATAAAAATCTTGAAGTATAGCTGGATGACGTAAAGTTATTTTGTAAGTAATTTCTAGTCATATTTAATATGAACTACATCATTCATAAAAACAAAAGCAATTTAAAATCAAATTTATTTGTGACACCAGTTCATTTTGTCGTTAGAATACGTAAATATATAAAATATTTATTAGTAAAAGTATTAATTTTAATAAGTTTATTACTGAACATTTCTTTCCACATTGTCTTTAGAAACACCATAAAAATGTACACATTTCATATTAAACAAATATTGTTCATCCTGTTTTAGCTCACGTAGCTGAATGTTAAGTAATTGTATCAGTTGCTTAATTGAACCAATATATTCCATGATCCCCATTAATTGGAAACTACGGAATTTAAATTGCGTTTTGCTGATTTTGCCACCGTAGACAATAGATGGAGTGGCGATGGACACCGTTCTGCAAGTTTGATTGGGAATTTGAATTCCACATAAGGAATGCGAGTGTTTATATGATGGTTATGACATTAGAGTTATCGAAGTATCACGTTTTCCTTTTAGCAATCGGTATCATTCTTCATTATTCCAATATTAAAGCGAAGTACATATTCCTCTATCGCTCACATGCAGTAGGAGAGATGGTGCAGTGTATTCATTATTCCATTACCTGGTAAATCGATGTTTCTGATTCATATTACCAAAGTACTTGTTCTCTGTCTAGCACTGTTCTCTTCTACCAGTAACATACATTATGAATGTGTGTGTGCAGGTGTGTATGAGAGTGTGTGTGTGTGTCAGTGCGAGAGAGAGAGACAGACAGACAGAAACAAAGAGAAAGAGAGACATAAAAACAAAGAGAGCGATTCCAGTGTAATATTTGATAACTACCTTAATGTGTCGCCTTCGGCAGCTATGTTGTTAAAGAAATATTTCTGCTACGCGCCAATTTTTAATAAAAAGAAATTTAAAAAAGAGTCGCTTGTCTTGTCGACTCGACCATAGTAAGGATGCCTCATTATTATACTATAAATTATTTTTTAAATAACTGGCAAGCTGTTAAAGTATAATTCTTCTACATAGTTCACAAATTAATATTAGTTCAATCACATAATACACGTTTACGTTCATGTTTTCTTCATTTATTGCACACACGCTGGTTTGTAGCGTTCTACTTGTATTCAAATTGAAACGTGCCAATAGACTCAAACCGAGATGTAGATGATGACGATTTTAATGATTATAATAACTACGAGAGTGCTTATATTTATGCAAAAAATGTCATTTTTATAAAGTATTTTAGGAATAGGAATCTCATGAACCAGATGAACAACTACCAGTGTATTGCCATTGTCCCGTGGACATGGCAGTAGGATGTTCCTGGGATATGCAGGGACATGGCAGGATAATGTTTTAACAGGTGACCGCATTTCCATCCCTCTCTTCCTTCCTCTCTCTCCAACGCACCCCTCTCTCTTTCTCTCTCTCCACGAGCCCCCCACGTGGCGCGCCCGGAGTAGGCGTGTGTGTGTCCCTCGTCGGGCAGTGCCGTGCCGAGGCGGGGTGGGCGTGCCTCCCTCGGGGGTTGAGGCTGCGGGGGCGGCACGTGCGCCGGACACGCCCCTCCCCTACCCTCNCCTCCCGCCCCTCCCCCGGCCGCGGGCCGCCCCAGGGGCGGTTCCGGCCAACACCACTTTCCCGCACCCGCACATGCGAAGTCACGCTGCTCTTTTGTCAGGTGGTGCTCACTGCGGTCAGGCTGTCTACGATTTTTCGCGAGATAATGGGGGGAAATGGACGTGGATTCGTCGAGTAAATTTCATTTCGCGAAAACATTCATTAACGAAGGTTTATTAATACTTTAGATTATGCTCTTTATCAAGATGTAATAGTAAATAAATTGTAAATAAAAATAACTTAAACAAATTATTCAAAAAATCGACTGAAAAGGATAAATCCAAAATTAATATTTTGTTGTTGGTATTAATATTTTATTTACACCAGTGCAGTGCATCTTATTGGAATAGCACAAGAGGCTGTGTCAGCAATCGCTCTGTACTAGGTTTGCGAGTTTGATTACCTCATGAGGCTCGGATGTGTGTTTTGAGCTTGTGATTTTGGCATGGCCAGCATATGCTAGTAATCACCTGGTAGTTCCATTAATCACGTAATAAGTTATTTAGGATTTTACGAGTATACAGGTAGGAGTAGTGCGATAATTGATCACCAATATCCTCTCAGAAACAGAACGTCAGAAGTCCAAATAATATGATCTTGTTCTTTTTTTAGCTTAGAATATTTAATTTTTAGGTAATGTCAGCTCGCCTACGATCTGGGTCACTTTTCTGCTAAATACAGCATCGAAAACTTTTCCACAACAACAACAACAACAATAATAATAATAATAATAATAATAATAATAATAATAATAATAACACAGTATGCAAACGGGAGAAAATTTTATTTTATATACACCCTTCGATACATTTTATCTGGCAATCATTGCATCAATGATATTTCCGATAATTTGCAATGTATAAAATGTTTTTTAATTTGTTATGAACTTTCATTATATTAATATTTATTTTAAATCCCTTGAGATTTCGCATAATCCACCCAAATGTTAGGTGCCTACGAAACATTTTTCCGGTGACCGCTACCCAAATCTATTGGGATTTCCGCCGGTCTAGGAACACACGACACGATCCATTCATGAGGTGCACCCTCATCCATTGCTTTATTTAATTTTACAAATTGCTACAACATCGGGTTTTCGAGCCCAGTCACTCCACGAATTCCCTAAACGTGTTTCTTGTTGAGGGGTCGAGTTGTTTGAGCGGACTTTCTTTGACGTAAAAGTCAGTTGTATCACAGGCTGTATTATTTCCAAAACGATGTCTCAGAATAAAGGCACAAAAACTTCTCGGAAATTTCGGAAAATTCCTGATTTAGTTTCGAGTCCCGACGGTCACAAGATATTCGACATTTACTAGATAGCTATGTTGAATTCAGCCGCTATCTGAAGGAGAATTCTAGCGTCCGGCTGCTAGTGTTGTAGTTTTCGGTGGTTTCGCCGATAAACACCAGGCGAATGCGGGAGAAGGACTCTAACAAACACCACGGACCGCGCTCGACCTTTCCTTCCTTTTCCTTCTTTTCCTCACCCCTTACACACACACACACACACACACACACTAACATGCACTACACTACCACACATTTCGGGAGCTTAGAGCATGTCCCGGCTGGGGCGGTGCCTCGCTGGTGGGGGATACTTGATTGGAAAAAAATACCAAGCCGTCGCGACAGATCTCGCCAATCAGTGGAGAAAGATCACTGCCATATTCCGCGAAAACGCATGCACTATACTTACGGGACTAATAAACGTATCAGACGATACGCCAGAAATTATTAACCCAACAAAACGAAATTTCCCGACACATGGTAATGTCCGTTGAAATTGATGAATAATACATCTGGATTAACTACGTTATAAAACTATCTCTTTAAAAATAGAATTATATAATAACGTACTTTCATAGACATTTTTATTATTTATTTTAATTTTACCAAATATTTATTAATAGGAATATGAACTCCACATTGATAGAAGAGTTTATGATGTTTCCGAATTAATTGAAATATGAAAGTCATTCTTCTGAATTGACCTCATGAATTCGTTGTACCTGCCTTTAGTTTACAAAATAAGTTATATGGTTTCTGTATTTTCCTCTTAATGTCTCAGGCAAGCATATGTGGAAAACATTTTCCGTATTTCCAAAATCACCACATACAAAACCGTATTTTTTTCAAAATCACGTGCCAAAGCGCTTTTACCAACTCTAGGTGTTTGTTCTCTTCTTCGTATAAGTTATTTAACAATTTAATTAAGAAATATTACGGAGTGTTCGTTAAATGTATGTGTGATACACTTAGGACGTTTCCTCGCTTTCACCTGAAATACCTATTACGCATTACTTGCGTTGTTGTCTGGCGGAGCGAATACGGTGTCTGATGACAGGGACTGTCAAATGATTTATATTTGTCAGGCATTTAGAAGTGATTATTTTACACGGCACGTACAATACAAGACTCAGGAATTTCCGTTCTTTGAAAATCATTCGCCGCCAGAAGGGTTTGAACCTACCAATTCGGGTTTTCAAATCCTGCGTACAAACTCACATACAGCTAAGTACGTCTAATATACACGAGTAGAATGTTTTTAAATTATTATGAAAGATTTTTCCAGAGTACACTTTATGATTTTGATAGAGATGATGGAATGATTTTTTACCTTGTAGATAAATATAACTGGAGCGTATGTTTATAATTTCAAAATAAACTCAATTGATTGTACGATTTTTGTTTGTTTGTCCGAGGTAATCACCAAAATGGCTTTAACGATTCCGATGCGTTTTTCGGTGAGATAAGTGTTTTGTCGGGCGTAAATCTATAGCCTTATTGTCATTTTCGTGAAAATTTGTTCACGTGAACACCAGAAAGAGACAGAAGTTACTTCGTGTATGGGATTTCCTGAAAAAATACTTCTAAGACCCTTTCCCTTAGAGCAGAATTTGAGTGAACCTTCTTTCGGATTTTGGAGTGAATTTTCAAGCGAATGTGAAATGAATGAGGATATACATTAAACAGCTTAAGACATGTACAATATCTCACCTTTTTTAATTAGAGCTATTACTTTTTCAATAATTGTAGGGCAACATTTTTATTGGAAATGTGCTGGGAGTATGCCAATGGCGAGCGAGCAATAATCGTAGCAAACACGGCAGGGCGGGGAGTGGTAGGGGGGACATAAGAAAGATGTTGATGTGTGTGTGTGTGGGGGGGTTAAGCGTGGATAAGGTGAGTCGTGGTGAGGTAGGGTGAAGTGAGGAGGGAGCAAGGCGGGCTTGATTCGACAGGCAAAATAATTTACTGAGGTGGTTTTCCATTTTCAGGAAAATAAGTCTCATCTAATTCGCAAACTTTTGCGCTCAAAAAATGAGCATCAAGATACAAAACCCTACAAAAAAGTTAGATAACCTAACAAGCACGAACGAGGTATTTTACGTGGTTAAAGTGCAGAAAAATGTTTCACCCAGCGTAACGCTGAGAGAACAGAAACCGCCCAGGCATGCAAAGAAAAAATATTTTAAAATGACACCGACCAAAATATTTGTAAAAAATAGAATATCTACGTAGTTCTTCCAAAAAATGTTAATTAAAAACATATTTTCAATTTTTTTAAAACAATATTTATTAAAGTATTATATTAATTTTAAAAGACTTTCCGACTCTTTCAACAAGTTATACGACTGATTACGGTGTGTGTGTGGTTTTTAATTGTTGTAATATTAACTAACCGTTTAAAACATGTAGGTTTATTATAACTTGGTGAGGCGTTTTCGAGGTAACGATAAACAACTCCGAAATCTTTGGCCTCAAGCGCTTCCTTGTCAGGTATTCTACTCTACAACATCCGTATTTGTTGCGTGAACTGCGAAAAGACGTCCGATATTGACATCAAAATGTGGGAAACTTCATATATAATATATGCAGGAGAAATTAGACATATTCGTAAGGTTTTCTAACAGCTAGCGTTTTGAGAATAATCATTCTTTGTCAGCTTCTTACAATGCATTTAATTTTTATGAGAACGTTCAGTACGAAAAAAGGTTACTAATATAAATTGAGGACAGAAACGTGATATATCTCGGAAACAAAATTAGTGAGGTATCTTTTAGTGTTTCGGAATCTCGTCTCTGTCTTATGTGCTTGATCTAGCGTGATTCAGAAGCGCATTGCACACGCATGCAACACCCACACTTACAACACACGCGCTTCCGACCTTGCGTGCGCGAACGCACGCGTGCCCAGTCAGAAATGTAATTGCGCCCAGAGGAATAACGTTCCACACACGTTAGATCTCAGTTAACTGATGATACTATTCTTGGTCTCTAATTTTGCAGATATCCAAATCATATAATCACAATAAACTACAATAACGGTTTCATTTAATTACGAGGAGGTGAATCCACAAAGTAAATTTCTCTAGGTTGTCACAAAAAGAAATCACTATTTCAAGTGAAAACTTTATTGAAGCATATTCAACACATGTTGCACTATTTTCTCACAAAATTGTTACTGGAATTGGTCAATTTATCGTAATGTGGGTTCAACATTTGTATTCATGTTTCACGGAAATCTGCTGCTTAGGATAGCTAACACTGATTGGCAGAAATCTGCAACACTGCGCCTGGCCGGCCAGCATTACGCGGGGCGCACAATTGCAGATGGCTGTCAAACGCTTGAGTCTATCTCTGGTGGCAGACTTCTACGATACAGGAATGCTGTGTGCTGCTCTCACGGTATGACATATGCCCCAATTCTGGTGATAAGTATGTGAGAAAATTGTGTAACATGTGCTGTATCTTGTACAATAGAATGTTTTCAGCAAATTGTTTTTTGTTGGCAACCTAAGGATACATACTTTCAGAATGAGACGCCTTTCGGTCTGCTACGGGATGAATGATGTAAATTGATGGGCGGATGTTCATGAAAGGGGGAATAAGGGTTGGGGAAAAACAGACCACCTCCAAGAAAACCCGACGCGTACATTTTTTACTAAGACGATTTCCACATAGGTTGACCGGGAAGGGGCATGGTAGACTTGGGTTGCCCCTGTCACTGGTGAACAAGAACTAGGATCTGCTTAGGTGGCTCAGGGCATCAACTGATGTCTCTGCAGTGCCTCTGACCGGGAGGTACTAGGGTTTTACTCCAGACGGTGACAGACTTTCCGACACTAGGTAGATGGTTAGGTCGTATTCATTCGCTGTTTGGAGGAGAATTCTAGCAGCCGGATGCTCTCATCGGTAGTTTTCCGTGGTTTCTCTCATCAACACCAGGCGAACGCTAGATCAGAAGCCTAACAAATGGGCCACGGACCGCGCGCGATCTTTCATTCCTCTGGCTTATCCTATCCTCACTCCTTATTTACATACTTCGATGCGCTACACTACTACACATGCCGAGAGACCCATCGGGAGCTTAGGGCTTGTCCCAGCTGGGACGTTGCCTCGCTCGTCGGAGATACCCGGCTGAGGGAAAACCTGCAAGCCGACGTACAAGTCGGCGCTAGATCGCACCATCCAGCAGGAGAGATCACTTCCCGGAAAAAAATGGACTACACTTACGGAATTATGACCTTAGAAATACGAAATAATACGTCAATCAGTAAGAAATAGAATCTTTGCACTCTGTAATCACGAAATACTAGTGTGAACGCCAACGTCAAACGCTCTTCAACGGGAAACTATATTATTTTCATGCTCATTGATCAATTAAAACCTCACAAAGAAGAGTTTACAAATACGCACGCTATTATGTAGCCGCATTAATGGGGCAATATACTAGATAAGATAATCATAGCCTAGTCTCTATGTTTTCCGTGCACTTGCTTTTTTAAATGCACTGTTTGCTTGAGAAAAGTCAAAGTTTTTTAATAAAACGAAAACGTTCTAACAAACTCGGAATAAATAAAGATCAGTTCCGTTTTTTTGGCTCTTTGGTAACTTTGCGGTCACATATATTACAATTTAAATTGTTCTGTGCTGTGCAAATGCTTATTCGTGTGTTATTATTTATTATCATTCCAACGGATTTATGACTATCTGCAATGGATGAACGATTTTGATAGGGAAATGGGTATGCATTTAATTACGATGTGAAATATGATAAAGCACTGATGGAATGAAAGGCAGGGGAAACGGCCCCCCAGAAAACCTGCCGCTAACCCGCTTTGTCCGTCGCGATAAGACCGACGGCGATAAGGCCCCAGGGGTGGAGTAGGCAAGAAGTGCGACCGCCGCGCCCAATTAAATCACCGTGAGCAGGTCTAGAGTTCTTGTGCGTGCGAGGCAGCCCTGACCACGCGCACGGTCGTGACTCGGTCTCCGCAGCACGCGCCAAGGCACGGATCATTATCTCGGATTCAGCCTTCGCCGGCGACTTCGCTCGGTCGATGCGCGGGGGGCAATGCAGGGCAATTGCCGGAGGCCCCCCCCTCCTCGCCCCTGCTCCGGTCCGATTTTCCACGCCTTCGCGCTGTTCTCTTTAATGGTCATGTTTCTCTCCGCTTCTTCCATGTCCCCACTGTTAGCCCCTCTCTCCACCCTTCCCCTCCCTTCTCCGACCATCCCTTTCTCTCCACCGTCCATCGCCACCTCTCTCCGTCGTCCCCTTCCCTCCGTCCATCCACGCCTCTCTCCGTCCATCCCCGCCTATTTTCGTCCGCTCCCGTCTCTTTGCATCTCATCGTACTTTTCCACCACTTTCCGTTCATCTCCGCTTCTATTCGCCCTTCCCCGCCTCTCCCCGCCTCTCTCCGCCTCTCCCCGTCTATACTCGTCTCTATCTGCCCATATCCGCTTATCTCCATCCTCCACCACTTCTCTCCGTCCTTCCCCGCCTCTATCTGCCCGTCGCCGCTTTTATCCGTCCATCCCCTCCTTTCTGTTTTTCCCATCTCTCCCCGTTCTTCCTCGCATCTCCCCGAACTTTTCCTCTTCTCGTTTAACTCCGTCCTTACCTGCCTCTCTTTGTAGTCGCCACCCCATCCAACCACCTTTCACGTCTTCTACTCTCTTGCTAATTCTTTCCAATCTTCTGATTTCCCTGCCTCTTCCCTTTTCTCTCCGACTTCCCTGGCCTCCATCCACCTCTCCCTCCTTTCCTCTGTGCTTTCCTGTTTCCATTTAACCCCTTCTCCGCGAATCTCCCCCCTCCTTTTCCCTTTTCATCGTACGTCGTTTTACCTCATCTCGCTTCCCCCCCCCCATCTCCGTCTCTCTTACCTCCCTCTGTCTCCGCCCGCCCCGCGTCCCTCCTTGCCTTTGCTGCCACACCGTCACTTACTACCTTCTTTCCAAATCCCCTCATCCCCTCGCCAGATGCCCGCCTTGCCCCACCACCACCCACCTCCCCCCTCCTCGCGCCACCTCCGCAAACATTGACCAACGGGCCAACAGCTACGCGTGAACATTTGCGTGGGTGTTGTTTTGTACGGACGAATCCCAGAGCGCTGAATTCTAAATGGGAATGAAAAACTGACCTACTGTTCAATAAACCACGAGGGTGTCGTGGCTAGCCGAGGTCGCTGGGGGGGCTGGAACGCCGTAACTACGTCGGTTGGAAAGGTCGTGGGTTCGAACCCACAACTTGAGCATCGGTGTTTGCTTGCCCATTCATTATTCATACGCACACTTTCAACATACCATAAATCAACTCTGCGGTTTGTAACTGCAGTTGTAATAATGGGAGGCTGTTTCTCAGGATTCATGTGTATTTGCCACGTTTCAATGAACCTGACTGAGGTCCGAACTTGGTCACAGTGTTATGTGATCCGAAATGAAAAAAAATCTCAATTTGACACTTGATTTTATGACAAGGAAGACGTCATTATATAAGACCACAATGAGGACACTGTGGTGTTGTTTCTTATGTACTATTAATCACTTCACATACAATGTAAAAATGTAAAAATACAAAAAAGTTGCAAATTGTAGATGATTTTCTAAAGAATATTTTCACGAAAAGAAAGATGAACTTTTTTAAGTATTGAATGAATTCGTTCTGTGTTTAAAACATTTAATTGTAGAACACAAAAGTTAAAGTTGTAGTTGTAGAACCTATAGAAAACTTAGAAATGTGTTCGAAGGGTGCAAATTTTGAGTAAAATGCACAGACCAAGGACGAATATGTTGTATACTAGGGGGTAGACGTGCTTCTAGCTTAATGGCTAGCGCATATGGCTTCCACTTAAGAGGTTTTGGATTCGACCCCTGGCCAATCCCAACGGAATTCGCAGTGAACGAAGGTGCTCATGGGGGTTTCCTAGAGCTTCTTCGCCTTTCCACTATTATCTACTCATGCGATCTTCACACATTGCCCTGAATGGTTTTAATAGTTGAAATGCCGCTTGACCCCGATTTACAAGTGAATAAATATTGTCTGTAAATTATCATTGAAAATTGTTGTTAACAATATATTCAATAATTTGATAATTATTACAGTAGTTTTTTTATATATTGAAAAACGTTTACAAAATTAGGAGCACCGTTTGTATCTTATGTGTACTGTAAGGCAAAGCTTTCTGCAGCTCCACGGCCGAGAACAGGATTAAAAATTCTGCGTCTCAGCAGTTTTCATTATTTTAGTTTTTAATTGTCTCAAATTGTGGTGCTTTACGATATTTGTTGATTTTTCCTTCCATGGTCATGCTATTCATGTTTTAGAAGTATGCACTTGTGAATTTTGCGTTACCTTCTTCATCCCTATTTCACTTCCATTTCATGTTAGAGATTAAGTATTTACTTTTTTATCTATCTTATTCACGTGTATAACTGAGAAACATTTTGTGGGTGTCTATTTCTTTTTGAAACATTACGAATCTTCCTTCTTCTCGTACTTTAGGCCTTTTTCAACTCCACCCTTCTTCGTATTCATTTGTTCGCCTCTCTCGCCTCATTTCCCAAGCTGTCTTGCTCCCCTCTGCCTCCTCGTCAGTTCTCATTTGTTTTATCCCCCCTGATCCTCCATCGCGTCCCGCGAAGATTTCTCTTCGGTATCTCCCCTGGACACTCTCTTCTGCCTCCAGTCCCTCTCACCCCACCTTGCGTTTACTTCTTTCCGTTTGGCCATTGCCGCTTCGTCCCGGCCATTGTCATCTGGCCCGATCTGTCCACCTCGCTGCTGCTGTCAGAGGGTCGCGCACTCTCGCTTATAAGTCCCCGTTAGTTGCATCGTTCCACTGCTGCACTAACATTCCGACTTCTTCCCCCACCCCCACCCC
>BOPP01000249.1:1012895-1035391 GCA_017312745.1 Gryllus bimaculatus
GCGGGGAGCGTGGTGCGGCGGGGAACGTGTGCGGAAGCGAGGGGGAGCGTGTGCGTCGGGGGACGCGTGTGCGTCGGGGGATGCGTGTGCGTCGGGGAGCGTGTGCGTCGGGGGAGCGTGTGCGTCGGGGGAGCGTGTGCGGGCGGGGGAGCGTGTGCGGCGGGGGGAAGCAGTGGCGCGGAGAGCGTGGTGCGGGAGGAGGAGCGTGTTGCGGCGGAGGAGCGTGTCGCGGGGGGAGCAGTGTGGCGGACGGGGGAGCGATGGCGTCGAAAGGAGCGTGGGCGGGCAGGGGAGCGCAGAGACGAGAGGAGATGGCGTGGTGGTGGGGAGCGTGGGGTGGCGGGAGAGTGGGTGGACGGGAGACGAGAAGTGGGTGCGCGGGGAAAGCGTGGTGGGACGGGGAGCGGTGGGTTGGCCGGGGAGCGTGGGTGGCGGGGAAGCGTGGGTGGCGGGGAGCGTGGGTGGGCGGGGAGCGTGGTGGCGGGGAGCGTGGGCACTGGCAGGAGCGTAGGTCCGGGGGAGAGCGGTTGGGCGATGAGCGGGGGCTGAGCGGGTGGCGGGGAGCGTGGGTGGCGGGGAAGCGTGGGTGGCTGGGGGAGCGTGCGGGTGGCGGGGACGTTCTGACTGTTGAGGGTGAGCGGGAGGTGGCCTGGGAGGCGTACTTTGATGTGAATTGCGGATAGTCAGGAAATGGGACAAAACGCTGGGTGAACGTGAGATTCGGGGATGGAGCGAGGAGCGCGGTGGTTTAGTATGTCGGGGCTGGGTGTGGGCAGGCGTGGGCGCAAAGGGCGAAGGGCCCGGGCTGGAGAGGGAGAGGCGGGGCGTCCCTAAAAACCGCAGGGTGAAAGCGGCCAGAGCGCAGCGGGGGTGATGCACAGCCTCTCCGGGCTTCCCGTTCGATACGCCGCGTCGGTTTGATCCTTGTAACCCGCGACGCCTTAATTAGTTTTTCATAAGCCGCGCGCCAAGATTTATTTGAATTCAAATAAGGCAGGGGCCGCCGCTGTATTTAACATGCACGGGATAACGACGGCTTTCGAAGCACAGCGGGGCATTGTGTGACAGGCCTGATGGAGACCGCCCCTCCCCCACGTACAGCCAACCTCTCCTTCCTTCAAAACCACCCCTGCACCGCCCCATACCTACTAGGTTTTTCGCCTCTACCCACCCTCCCAAGCCCACGCCTCCGGCCCCGCCTGTCTCCGTTTGTCGGCTCTCTCTCTCCCTCTTCGGCTTCCTCCTCGTCCTTCCTCCTCCACCTCCCCTATCCCTCTCGCTTCCTCCCATGTTTCCATAATCAAACATTCTCACCCCACTAGGGATGTTGAATTAACGTGGGATTTTCGCTAACAAGTAATCGAGTTTGCATAAAAAATTCTTCGCTTAGTAGCAAGCTTACATAAAAGATATTACGAAGGACACCTGTCCATAAACAAAAATATATTTAGTTAGTATTTAAATAAAACTACATTAACCAAATAATGCCATGAAGCATAATTGTTAACACGTATAGAATAACTTCTTTTTCCCTCGTGCGCATACAAATAATTTAAAAGTTACTCACATTCATGCGGTTAACGATTGCTTTTTGCTTTCATTGCTGCAATATCCTCCTGTATTTACCAAGCCTTATCCTTCTTCCTTGCGACATTTTTCTTCTATTCCAAGATAGAACTTCAAGTTCAAGAATGTTTTCTTCGACATCGGAAGATCGTTTACTATTTGTCAGAGTGAGCAACGGGTATATTAATCTATTTGATTACACTAATTGAAACTTACAACAATAAAGTTGAAAGGTTCTTCTGATCCCTGATCTCTGTTTCGCTATTTCATATTCCCTCCTTCATGACGAAAGCTGGATGCTGAAGAACGGGACCCTTCGCAATCCCTCCCTTTGTGATTTCCATATCCTTTTATTCATCCCTCTTACATCTATTCAAAATTTGATTTCTATTTTTCATGGTAGGAAAATCTAATATTTTGAAAATGTTTTCATTCGATTATTTAATCAGAACCTTTATCTTTCTCTTAGCTGCTTTCTGTATTCCCCTCGTTCTTACACTTTATGCGGTTACCAATAATCTGTTTTCGTGCTCTGTCGGCAGACCGACAGACCAACTCAACGAGGTCATTAGTACTGTTCCTCGTGGTTTCAATGCAGAATGTATTAAATGTGATGGTTGTTGTGTGCTTTGAACAGTATAAATTAATTATGCCCCCTCTTTTAATTGGATCATTGCTACTGTGATTTTGAAGTCTCGTCAATCGTTACGGTCGTGCTCAGTTCTAATTAATCATTTTCACTCTAAAATTTCACCCAGCCACCAGTGTGACCCACCGACCAGTTCAACCCGTTAGAAGAGGATGTGTTTGCGTTCCTCTTTGGGTGCGATCGAATTAGTCTAGTGAAAAGCGAGTGGGACGGGCTACAGCAGTGAGCAACTGGGGAGACTATGGCGCCAGTTTTTTTTGACGAATTCAATATTAGACAATAGCTCAAAACCTGCAATAAAATCTTCGTTGTCGCACTCCCTCCAATAGCAACTTCCGTTTTCTTGTGATCCTGCTTTTCGCTATACGGCTTATTCTGTTTTCTCGATCCCTCACCTCTTATAACATTGCTTCCTGATATTCGCGCAACGTTTGTGACGCAGCGAAGCAACTTCGCATCAATGTTGCTGTCTAAATATCACCTCAATACCAACTGTGTCACGGGAAATTGGTAGTAACACTTCATAATATTTCCACTAAACTTTGATAAATAGACCCTTTGGAATGACAGGGTGCCAACTATAATTTCAGTAGTTTTGAAATTGATGCCAATTCAGACATAAGATAGAGAGATATATCTTCCTGTACAGTAGTGATATTTACAGAAGCTATTTGTCCACAGATTGCAGCACGAGTGTATTCTACTTTTAGCAGAATTTAGAACTTTATCACACTAACGACATATTTCCTTTGAGTTTGTCGGTTGATGATGTTATTCAAATGAGTCAAACCGCATGTATCTTTTATTTTAATTGTCTGGATATTCTCGTCTGAGATTGTTTTGAGAAAATCTTGTTGTGATATTTTTTAAATTTGACACAATTTTATTGAATACTACGTAATAAACATTGTTTGAAAAACTGCGAAAGGGTTCATGACAGGTTACGAGAACCTACGGTTCTTCGAAACCTCACTGACCCCCAACCGACGAAATATTCTTAAGTTGAAATGCGAAAATAAACTGCAAGTCCCTTGTCTCGGCCCCCGCTCCCTCCCTCGGGCTCATCGTAGCCGCGCGACTTCCACCCTCCCCCGCACCGGCCCCTGCGTTCGCCTCCCCTCCCCAACGCTGCTGGCGCGGAACCCGCGTGGCAACCACAGGGATTCCCCTGCGAGCCTCCATCGGGGTGGAGGGGAGCACGTAGGGGAAGCGGGAGCAGCGCCGACGTCAGCGACAGCGGAAGCAAAATTTCGGTAACTCGCCCATTCCATTTGTTCACCCTCCCTAGTGTAATTGTCGGGAACCCTTTCACGAGACACAGCACGGAGGGCTCGTCGAGCCGAAATGCTGTAAAGGTAAATTGGTTGCGTGAACTCCCGTTTGCTTTCTGGCTGGGAGTCGTCGTCAGCTCCTGACGAGGACATCTCAAGAACGGACTTATTTTGAAGCCACACGCCTTTTTTCTAATACTGACAGTTGACAATCAACACGTTTTGCATTGAATTGATGTCTTATTTTACGTGGCGAGACTCCAGGCCATGATGCCTATTCTTCCGTCTGACCACGCAAATTTCGCTACGCTCCTTTCACCAACTAGCGGAGAAAGGAGGTGTTTCGTGGGCGACGAAACACGCGATTTGAATTTAGCTCAGAGACGTCATTTAGGCTTGAGGATCTTTTACATGCTAGTAAATCTATTAACATGGAACAGCCGGCTTTACTTCCCCACCGAAGGAAGGAGTACGTAGGATTTTTTCACTTTAAACATCCACGGCTTCGATCAGGTTTGAACCCACCAACTTGAGTGTAACAGTCCGCTATCCATAACACCATCGCCCCCGCAAACACCATCGCCGCCGCGTACGGGTCAAAATACCGTCATCGTAACAGGAATGATGATGATGATGATGATGATGATGATGACTGATGGTGGTGGGTGGGGGGAGTGTAGTTACCAAGAGTCATCAGACGATGGAATACCGAAAGATCTTTGCTTCAGGGCAATGCATGCGGCGTTGTGCGGCGGGCAGAAGACAAGTTGACGAGACTGTCTTCATGCCTCCCCTTTTCCGTGCACAAGATCACAGTCTTTGTTTGGCGTTTCCTTCCAAAAGATGCATGATGATAGGGAGTTTACGAAGGGGGTCTGTTGAGATGCGAAACTTTGTCAATGAAATCATCTTTGTATAAGATACGTGGGTGTATGAGAAGCAAACAACCACAGGGTGAAAGCATTCCTGCTTGCGACTCGAACCAGCACCCTTCGGCTCCGCATTCTTGAACGCTGCGCCAATAAGGCAGGCAACGCAAAAGAACGAGATACCTTATAATTACGCACTTGCTCACTCTATAAAATAGGAGAAAAATAGTGATTGATGGAGTAGCAAGAAAGGATGCTAGAATAAGGGAAATGTTACGGCGGCTGTGTGTTAGTGACCTTCATATGATGGAGTAATGCCTGATATTGGCTTTTTCCTGCAAGTCGTATATCACATCCATCCTAAAATTCTGTCGAACGTTAATGGGTTCCGTTGTTCGATACCAGGAGCAAGAAAACGAAGCATAGCCGATATTTATTAAATTTGAACTAAATGAAGTGCACGTTTTTTCGTTTCTACCACGGTTTTGGTCAAAGAAATTTCTGTTAACGCTTTACCTGGGACGGGGAGACTGGCAGAAGAGAGGACGGGGATGAAAGACCAGAGGCAGGGGAAGGAACATTTTGGAGGAGATCGACGTGAGAGTGGCGGGTGGAAGGAGAAAAGGGAGGGGTGTGCGATGAGTGGGAAGGAAAAAAAGAGGGCGAGGTGGGGGAGGCAGAGGAGGCACAGGAGGCACAGGGGGCAGAGGAGGCAGAGGAGACAGAGGAGGCACAGGGGGCACAGGAGGCATAGGAGGCACAGGAGGAGGGGTGGCGGGAGAGGCGGGATAGGAGGGGGAGGCGGGAGTGTTGTTACTGCGCGAATCGCTCCGTGCGCTGGGATTCTCGATGGGTTAGTAGGGGAAGGGTTGGGGTGGGCGAGGAGTGGGAAGGAAGAGAAAGAGGGCGATGCGAGGAGAGAGACAGAGGAGGCAGAGGAGGGCACAGGGGTACGGGGGCACAGGAGGCATAGGAGGCACAGGAGGAGTGGTGGCGGAGAGGCGGGGTAGAAGGGGGAGACGGGAGTGTCGTTACTGCGGCGAATCGCTCCCGCGTGCGCTGGGATTTCTCGATGTGCTTGTAGGGGAAGGGTTGGGGGGTGTGCGAGAAGTGGGAAGGAAAAAAAGAGGGCGGATGCGGGGAGGCAGAGGAAGGCCGGGGGCACAGGGGGCACAGAGGCATAGGAGGCACAGGAGGAGTGGTGGCGGGAGAGGCGGGGTAGGAAGGGAGAGGACGGGAGTGTCGTTCTTTGTTTCGTTGAACTACTACTTGCGCGAAATCGCTCCGTGTGCGCTGGGATTCTCGATGTGCTTGTAAGGGGAAGGGTTGGGGCGTGGTGCGAGAAGTGGGAAAGGGAAAAAAAGAGGGCGATGCGGGGGAGGCAGAGGAGGGCAGAGGGAGGCAACAGGGGAGCACAGGGGGCACAGGAAGGCATAGGATGGCACAGGCAGGAGTGGTGTGGCGGAGAGGCGGGTAGAAAGGGGGAGACGGGGAGTGTCGTTACTGCGCGAATCGCTCCGTGCGCTGGGATTCTCGATGGGCTCGTGACGCCGGAGGGCGCTCGTATTTCGTGCGCAGTAAGCAGAGATTTGGGGACACAGCTACGCGTTTGCACGCGCGCCGTTACGTTCCAAACCGCACGCGCAGTTTACGCGCCGGTCGTTTGGAGTTGTGGCGATCGGTAATTATTACACGCGCGAGAGTGTGTAAATTCTGCGGTCGGCGTGATTTCAACGCGCTTTCGATGCACCGCTGTGCATATCTTTAGAGCGGTGCATAATAATAAAAACGGGTAAAGTGAGAGGGGTAATTGCTGTTTTATCAAGTGAGTGTGTGTTTTGCCCGAAAAAGCACATAACGAGAAATCAAAATTACAGTTGAAGCAAATTTTTGAATAATTCGTTGTCGAGTTGCAATTGTCTTTATTCAACTTGATGACTAAGGATTCCTTTAATGTGCGTTTGCTATGAAATCAACCTCATTTAATTTAAGAAAAATATGAACCAAAAGCTTACTTCACATGCGGTTTGATGTAATAGCGTTATGTTTAACATTTTAAATTGGAACTATTTTATAAAAGCTCTTCGTGGGGTTGATTGTGGATATGGGTAAATAATGGAATGGGTTAATTTTGAGAACAAATGGATTTAATGTTATCGAAACTTAAAGCAATCTACCAAGTTACATGTGAAATACAATGTTTATTTGTTACTACAAGTTACACCTGCTTCAATGATAAACATATTACGTTAGTTACCGCAAGTCACGTGGAAAGTTACCGCTGCTTTACAACTGACCTTTTTGAAATATTATAGAGAATGGGATACGTGTTAGCCATAATTGCACTCCTCATAATATGCTCAAATTTGTTCAACAATAGTTAATTGGAATAAATAAAAAATATTTTTTAAAAGCATATTTCTTTCGATTTTACGGCCGTTTTCTGTTCAACAATATTTAGACTCACTTTCATTTTATAAAACACAAACTGTAGTAAATAGAAGGATACAATATAAAAGTAGTGAAATAGTAAAATAATAAATACATTCTACTTCTGAACTACTACTGACCCTTCATTAAAATGTCCTCTCTTCTGTATATGTCGACACAATCTAGTCTATATTGCTATGGAATTGTGTTATCTTTCTTGTTACTATAGAATTGTGAAATGTAATTTTTAATAGAAGCAAGAGTCATTTATTTCGTTCTTGGTTTACTTAGATAATTTTTTCATATTTCTAGAACCATACTTTTACAGTATGGTGGAAGAATGCTACAACTTACATACTTTGTTATGAGTTACGTTTCTATATTAATTTATAATTTAACCAGCTAGATCCATTCAAACACTGCGCAATTTGTAAAATATTTTTTCATCAGTGGAAATAGCTTCCTACTGGAACTCAGCATGGAACCAAACATCCAACAGCAGGTGTGCATGTATTGCATTACATAGCAGAGAAATGTGAGTGGGCAACCATATTAATATTGCTAAGCGTTTATTATCGCAGATATTACGAAAGAATAAATACAGGCAATTAAATACTTAACATTACTTCCTAACTCTCATATATTTCATTGCATTACACTCTATAGAGTACCTCATTACAATTATCATAGTCATTTCGTAAATATAATTGTCTTATATTCACAAGAACAATAATAGATGAGAATGTAGGAAGAGAACACGATTTGTCGACTTATCTCGCGCAATTACCGTTAAACACGCACGATTTCCCTGGACAGTAAACATCCTACAACGCGCCTGTGCAATTTTCGCGACGCCGGAGCCCTCCCGACACGCGCGGCGGGCGGGTTTCGTCGCTGCCCCTGGGCCTCGTTAGGCGTCCCATTGTTCGCGCGGCGTTGTTTTGGCTTTTTGTGCGGCGCGTTTTTTCTTCCGCCCTTTGTCAGGCGACTATCGCGAGGCGCGCGCGCGCGGGGCGACAGTTTCTTTTTTTGGCACGAGACGCGCGTTTGATGCCGCCGAGGCGGTCGCGCTCTTCTGCGCCCGCCACGCGCACGGCGCCGGATGGTAGCTGGCAGGGAAAGTAGGGGTGGCGGGAGTCGCGTGTGGCCACGGACGGCGGCGGCGGTTTGGGGTAACAAAGACGTCCGAACAGTTTCTTTGTTGGTGTAGATTGGGTGGAATTGAATTGTATCCGACTTCACGGCGATGGCCGTAGAAATTGTTAGTCCAACTGCGGGCTTTGAAATGAAATGACCATGGACCACTTGGAGTTTGCAGTCAGTGGAGTCGAATTTTGTAAACAATATTGGAGTCGTTTTTATTGCTGCATATTCTTTTCTTGTACCTCTTCTTATCCTTAATTCTTCTTCTTGTTCTACCATATCTCCATACTGGTGTTTGAAAAGAATACTCCAAGTACGTCAGAACGTACATTTTTTCATCAAATATGAAATAAAGCATGAAGGTTATACGGGATATCTTGATACAAGGACACGCTCTACTGCGAAATGTAGATCCACGGAGTGGATGCCAACATCTTGGATAGGGAACGATATCTTAAGATCTCCATCTTTGATCTAAGTAATTTTCATTTTCAAAATAAAAATCATGGGTTCCTTTGGTATGGATCTGTTTAGGGGGTCGAGTGTTTTTTGCGTTATCGTTTTTTTATTTTTCAGCCATTCCCTTTTATTAGTTTCCTATCGCATGGGAAGGAGATTGGATTTTCGTGCTGGAGTGCAAAGAGGAAAAAAAAGATTCTGATTCTGGTGCAGCGACTCACGTTTAACAATACCTGTTCCGGACTAGGAAAAGTTCCCCGAAAGTTTCTTAGGCTATTGGTTTCTGATTGGGCCCATACGTGGAACGCAATTTGTTTTGATTGTTTGACGTAGCGACCGAAACCGTATCTTTTATTGAACTACTTTTCGCGACACTGGCAGACGATAGGTGACTTAGTCAAATTTTGACAATATGGTTGGTGGAGAGTTGCAGTCTTCTTTTCTTCTTCTACTTCTACATCTTATCCTTCTTGCACTTCTACGAATGTTTTCACTGGAGGTTAACGGAAGATATCGAAGACTAACTCTTAATTTCGTGATCAATTATCAAATGATGATGGTTTGCACTTTTGTTACACGTCACTGTGACGAGGTGAAAACATACAATTCTTTATACAAAATTTGAACTCGTGATCCTAGTGCAGAGCGATTGCCGACCACTTCCTACTATCATTATCTACACTCATTATATATGTCTATAAATATTGTACTACGTTCCATATATCTTTGACATATGACGCAGACGTCAGATTTTCTCTGTGGAAAGCCGTAATTAGTATTTTGAATATTTTGTGGTTCAATTTCAATGAATCTTCTGACCTTGGCTGCTATAATATTGACAGAAAATACCGTTACATGTGAGACAAAACGGCGAAATGTCATACGGGCAAAAACATTTTCCGTCATATCCCGTCTCAAGCATTTTTATTATTAGGACAGTATTTCACTCAAATGTTTCAATTATTTCTGATTTTGTTCCTTCATTTTTTTCTGCTGCCTGCTACTTCCACTAATGTTGATCGTTGTGAGCACTTTCATCACATCTGAAGTATCATTAGTACTTCATACACTAGTAATATATAACAATTATTTTTATAGCGCTTTCAGCAATTCACGTCGGTAATTCGCTGCTGTCAGTTTGTTTTTGTTCTTAGTCGACGGAAGTTTCAAAATTTTTGGAATAAATCACATTTCCAGGGCTTCCATTCAGTTCACATAATTTGTTGTCGATGTCCAACTTTCAGCGCCAGACAAAAGAAGGGCGTCATAATTGTTATGTAAAACAAGTGCGCGCGGAGAATCTCTTTTATATATTCGGTATAGTGTACGTTTACAACGATTGAATGCTTTCATGTTCATTTTGTGTGTGTCACGTGCTAGTTCTGGTTGCGAGCGTGCAGGCGTGCGCCCGCATGCGTGAATGTATGCGTGCGCTTATATGTGTGTTAAAGAGCGAGAAGGGGTCATCATAGTGCCGGTACTTTTTTAGGAGTACTTTCATATGTGAACAAAGTGTCTTTTTCATACTTCTTATTTCAGGGCGACGACTACACTTAATTATAGCGTGACCCATTTGTGAACACAGTGTGTAAACACGTGCTTGTACATATTAATCTCATTGATAATTAACGTTATTTTCCTTATTTCGTTAGACAATGTGCTAGAGAGTTTTAATACCTTGTGTGATTTAACGTATTCGATTGATTTTCTATGCAGATCGCGTAAGATTTATAGATTGAAAAATTATAATTGGAAATCAAGGATTTTATTGATGCGCGATTCTCAGAAACTCTAAAGGGAATAAAGATGAAGAATAATTTGATATTGCGCGTTCATAGTATAATATTGATACTTCATAAAAGTGAATTTAAGTATTAAAAATTTTATTAACAGTTGTAAATAAACGGTACACGCAGAATGTGGGACGCTTTGAAATTTGAAAGTGGATCTTAAATCACCCAGTTGTCACAAAAAAAAATCTCATGATGCAACTGCTTAGATTTACACCATTACCTTAAACTTTACAAAAAAGTGATCAGCAGAGCGTTACTAGTAATTTTGACATCAAAATTTACTTATGTAAGAGCAATTTTACTTGTATATTGTGTTTTCCATTGTTCCAATTTCCAGGTATTAAATAATTTCTCTTGTCGCTTTTCGAATAAAGCTCTGTAGAGTTATTTCAAATCAAATTCCATCTCTTTCGTTCATTTTTAATCAGTCTCTGAGTAAATATTTACATAGAGAATGAAATTTACATCATGATGTATAACACCTCAAAGATCGAATTCACGATAGGTCCACAGGTGTCGATCGGAATTTGAATATCGGTAATCCGAATTGAACGGTGAGCGGTCTTACGAAAACAACATGGGTAATCCTGACGGTTCAAGGTAAATGAACTTTCATAGAAAGATATTTAATACAAATATTTGTAGGAAACAAACATAAACACTGTCAACGTGCGGCATTTCTTGAAACTTTTAATTATTCCGATTTCCAGGTATTAAATAATTTCTCTTATCGCCTTTGGTATTTCTCGAAAAACCTCCGTACAGAGTTATTTCAAACTAAATTCCAACTGATGTACCTTGACCTCGAACATGTTGCAGCCTGTCCCGCGAAACTAAGATGTAGTCATTTTCACTTTGTGTTTATGTAGTGGTTGGCTATTCATACTTTTCAATACCTGATCTGAATCATTAACGCAATCATAAGCTCTCAATCTCATGTCACCTTTACTATTATTCATGCAATAGAAGGCATCAGGAAACCGGCAATGACCAAAGAGACGTACGTTGAAATGTACGTAAGAGAGATAATCTCTTTTACGTACGCTGATGGGATGTTTTTCTTCTTCTTCTTCTTCTTCTTCTTCTTCTTCTTCTTCTTCTTCTTCTTCTTGATCATCATCATCATCATCATCATTGTCATCAACCACAGATATCTCCCCTCTTTACAAGCTGACCGCCAGTTGATCTTGACAATGCACTTGCCGGCTATTCACCTCTTACACTGGATGCAGTAGCTCGGTCGTAACATCGTTGCCTCTGTATCATTGTTGACAGAGATTTTCTGAGATTCTATTACCAACACTAGCTAACTAGATGTGGCGAATTCAGCCGTTGTCTGGAGAATCATTCCCAACCAGGCGAATGCTGGAGCAGTACTCTAACATACGGGCCACGGAGAGCGCGCAATATCAAATTATTCTTCATTTTTATTCCCTTCTCTACTCTACCAATCATTTTAGAAGACCATGTGGTATCCTATGCCGGCTGAGGTTGTACCCTCTGGGGGTGATGCCTGGAGAGCAAAAACCTAATACCCGATTTGTATGTCAGCGCCGCATATCACATTTTAGTTGAAGAGCAACACCGCCACCTCTCGGGATGCACGGCACTTACGGGACTACTTATCTCGGTCGTCTACGTGCCCAGAATCCATACTCCCTTCTCTTTCTACCCATGCATGGCTGTCGCTGCTTCCCCTTTGGAGGCGGCGTGCTGCGCGGGCGGCGCAGGTGTGCCAACGGCCCCGCGCCCCACGGGGAAGCCCCGCAGGGCTGCCGCCGACGCGGCCCCGCGAAGCCCGAGAGCGAGGAACCGCTAATGGCATCGGCGGCTGAGCCGCGGGGGAGCGCGGAAATGGGGCGATGACCCGCCGCGCGACGCGGGCGTTTGCCACGCGATCTGGGAGAACGTAGTGAAGTGGGAAATATCGTTGTGCTGGCGGGGAATGGGGAAGGGACTTACTGACGGGTTACGTGACGCCTGGTGGTGATCGTCGAATTTTTGGGATTTTGTTTCCAACATGGAAACACCTAAATAGACAGGTGTATAACAAATAAATGTAACAAACGTCCAGGAGATGTAAAAGGCTCAAAAATGATCACTTTTGACCATTGGAGTTGTACTGGAAATTTTCATATACGTGAGTTTTACGTATCTGTACATGTAACATTTGCTCCTGATTGTTAGATAACTCCGTATGCTCAGATGTTTGGTAATTATATAAATTCTCTTTGACTGCGTCAGAATGTGTCTAACATCTACGCATAAGAAGTTTCCTAAAAAATCGGGGGAAATGTCACGTGGGTAGCTTCGTTATATGAAATTTCCCAGTACATGTTCATTGACAAAAAATATTTTTTGACCATCTTCATCCTCTGGATATTTGTAACATTTATTCTTAGACATCCTGTAAATTGTATGTAATAGCAACAAGTAGCAACAGTTGTACCATTAGGCACTTAGGAACATATTAATGCAGTATGAGATAATTATTGACAATATTTACTATCTAGTTTGCGCCTTAGTCAACATAGCATTCTATTAGTCTGCCACTATCATCGCAGTTCAGAAGTGTGTACCGTATGGGAACGGAGATTCAACCGAACACAAGGACCTAAAAATGGGAAGATTCTTATCCACATTACTCTGGTTGTGATACTGCACTATTACATCGCGCAATTTCTTTCACTATGAGCGCTCCTTAGTTTATTTTTTTCGTATGCGGTATAAAAAAATTCATAAAGGTATAGTATAACCTTGAACTTCGAATTCCTGAAAAGTTACGTTAATTTGAAGTATTGAAATTTCAAGGTCTTGTAAGTTTCGTGATTCTCCTACAATTGTATACCATTACTGGAATTATAAACAGGATGAGAGATTTCACGTCATGTTCTGAAGTAAATAAAAAAATGTTTCTAATGTCATTTCGCTGAGAAACTTTTTGTTTCTGCAGGGCGATTTTTGGATTTTTCTCTACTTATATAATGCGCAGAAGGTTCTGCTTCAAGTAAGTCGATGCACTGAGAATATTTCTAAGCATTGTCGAAGAACAAAATATACTTTTCTTCTGATACAAATGGCGAAAAATGAAAAGTTGTGAATTAACGGAATTGGGTACTATTATGACAGTACTGTATTGCACGGTGCCCTTTTATAGCGACGGGCCTTGCCCGCCAACTGCAAGAATTTCAGTGTCATTTTCTGCGCTTCTCGGGAATTACGCAAATGAGCGAAGCTTCTAAGCGCTTCGAGTCATATAATTGCACACAACGCTCCTATGAAATAGAGGCTGCGGCGAAAAAAAAATAATCGGCGGGAATCTCTACTTTTGACATCAAAACGATGAAGAAATATTATATTTTGCTATTACCATGAGGAATACAATAGTGTGTATTTTTCATATGAAAGTACTAGTCCTGTATTTAGATAATTGTTTTAATCATCTCGTACTTAAAATACGGTGTACAACTTTTAGCAATTTCATTATTTACACCATACAACACTAATTTCATTAGCCATTTTAAAAAATGTATTATTTACATGTGAAAGTGACCTCATATTTCATGTAAAGTTGTGCCCTTGTAACACACGAACACCATACCACTAGTAAATTCTGTTTCTTAAAAACATCTAAAATGATATAAAAACTTCAAGTTCTCGTTCTAAGGATTAATTTTTTGCAATTGATCTACAAATTTCATCTCCATTTCTTGTTTATGCTTTATATTCATCCTTGTATATATTAATGTACCCATTAAACAATAGTATTCTAGATTAAGGCATACATCGTGAGGATCTACGTGTGTAAGGCGATTATTGGATATAAACAGACCACAATGGTCTTATCAGCTTCAGCAGATTGATTTTATGATGTACATTTAACAGAAAGTAAATCATTATAATGGAAACAAAGAATACCGCCAAATTTGTTTTGTTGCAAAATGTGACATTGTATTTGATGACATTTCTGAATATTTATTATTAAAATTGGTTTTCATCTAGCAAATCTCCTAACCCCTCTAACCAGATCTCGAGATCCTGAGAAAAAGAATCGTTCTCTTGTTTCGAAATCTTACTCTGTGTGATTCAGACAGTAGTAGTCTAATACGACATTTTTACTTCAATAAATAGAACGCTGTATTTCCTTAAGTCAACTCACCTTTTTATGAAATAAGATTATTGAACCTAGAAACACAGGAATTCGGAGTTTGTCTGCTTGTCTGGAGGAGCTGTTTGTCTCCCCCAAAATGTAATTTACGTGTGGCGCTTTCCGAGCCGGGAGTGTTCCGGTCATCGGCAACATTTCATCCAGGAAAGCGACTGGAGGACCATAAAGATGTCGGAAACATGTGTGCGGTTTTTGCCTCTAAATTCCAAAACATTTCTGTCGTTTAAAAAACGCTTATGTGTGGCCGGAACATTCACGGCCCTTTTCAGGCACAGGTCGGTTTACCATTCCTACTGTATTTTTTTATAAATGGGTTTTATTGAAATTGATGATTTTAGTTGAAACCTTAATTTGCATTTTACGTCATGTCCAGGTAGCATGAGACCACAATTAACGATCACTTCATTATCATTATTTCCACTCGGTCTGCGATTGGCACATTTTTATGTGCGCTGGGAACTGAGGCACTAAAATCGAAACTCAGTGTAAATGAATATTGGTCATAATTAATTAAGCTAACAATTTCAATAACAGATCGTGGCAATTAGTGTCGTTGTCACTGTCCTCCAGGCCAATATACCATCGTCAAGCAGGAGTTTATAAATTAGTTTTAGTTAACGAATTTGGAACATGGAAGCTCATATTAAATTTAGAGCATGTTAAATTTGAGAGAAAAGTTTCATATGTGTCAACTTCACTAATTAGGCAACAAATTGGAGTTTGAGAAGTTAACTATTGTCCGTATATTGTAATGACTCATTTTTTTTATTTTTGATGCTATAACTTTAACCTCCCGGGAAATGTCCTCCATTTATTTTTAAATCGTTCTTATTATGCGCACATACGTTTAGTACAATGAAGGATATTTACGAACGTAAATTTAATCATACTATTCTACTACATTTGCTATTACAATAACTAAAATTTCTTATACAACGTTTAGAGAGGCATTTTAAAGTAATTGAATTACTATTTCACTCCATCAAAAAGTGTCAGCAGGACGGATGATCTATGTTAAGCATGTCAACCATGTGTTTACCAGTTATCAATGCCTTACCCGCGTTGAAATTAATCGTAAATTGTTGCATACATACGCGTCTTAGTTACCAGAAATGTAATATTTATAATAAATGTCAAGTAATAATTTTCAATTTCTCGTATTTATTATTTTCACTCGTCGAGTGATCTTCATAAATAACACTTACTCTTTAGAAATTCTTAGTAAATGTGTTGAAAACTGACCTGTACGTAGAAGTACAGGCTTTCGAAGCACTCGAGGTAGTTTGTAGGTTTAAATGCGTAAAAACAATAAAAATAGAATAAAGGGATCCATCTCGTATCTTTTGTCTCTCTGTTTCAATCAGAACTGCCCTTGTTCCAACAGGTTCTGCCTTCCCTCTCGTTCACCTCCATCCTCTTTTAGCGACATGGTGCGAGACACGATTTACGATATTGAAAACTGAAGTAGGTATGGATGATGGTGAAAGTTTTGTCAAATGATAATTATCAGTTATCCTATAATAAGAATATTGTAAAACCGAAATCAATAACTGTAAACTGAGAACGTTAATCTAATTAACTGTGTTCCTTCTACCTATGACAGTAGATGCAAGCTTTCAAAAATGTGACTATCGAAATTTCCCTATATTGAGAGATTGCATTTTCGATGCCGAATGGGTGCCTGCAATTTTCATGGTGTATTCAAATCCACGAGTAGTTTGTGGTGTCTTCCAAAATCGCTAATTCGTGAGCAGCATCGTATTCAACGAGCCAACGACCGCATATTCCTTCCCCTTCCTTTTGTCTTCCCTCATGCGGAGGAGCACGTCGAAGGAGAGTGTTCCCTATATCTAGCGGATTTCTAAAATTTGCAATGCACGGGACTTAAATTCTTAGCATTTTCCGGACGAAGGTTCTGTGAACACATCGCTATTGCCGCCAAACTTTCGCTGCCCAATATCTCGCTATGAATTTACAGATATAGAAGAAAGCGATCTAGAGTTTGAAGTCTTTAACTCTAGAATATTAATGTAGAAATATATCGCTTGTTACTAGTGATGAGTAATGTTGAATGTACAGGTTGTAAATTAGGCCATTAGTAGTTATAATGTCAACAAACAACTTTATTAAATTCTTCTATAAACACTAAATAAACATTGTAGAATTCAGTATCACCAAACAATATCATAAAAATACTGTTTGAGTTCATACGTAAAGAAGTGACGACCTAAAGAAGTGAGAAACGTTTGCTCGTATACCTATAGATTTGTTTTTGTAAAAAAAATAAATACAATAGGAACCCTATTACGAACCTATCAACGTCGATATAGTAAATATTACACTGCTAGAAAGAGTATCTAACCTCACTACGTCAGGAATGACGGCTGTAGAAATATGTCAGTGAGGAAATTTTTCTCATTACTTGCATTGTAGAGTTAAATAGTTGTTGTTTCCCATTAATGACGCATCGCGTGGATGGGTCTTGTATTCTTTAAGGAACTTGAACTTCGTATCCTTCAAGGAACCAATCCGATGCAAATCATCGTGACTCATTAAAGCGCTAAGCCCTATACAGTACTTGAGTAACTGCGAGTGTCAATGTGCAAATCCGTCACTCCCGGTTAGACCACTTCCCGCGCATCAATCGAGACATATGAGGTTTCATTCGACGTGTCTCGGACTCCTGGTGGGGGAATTCATAAATTGTTTTCGATTACTTTCAAGAGATTGTAATAAATTCTCCAAAACGTATTTTTAGTTGTTTTAGCGCTGCCATCTTTAACGCTGCGATCTTAGTGAGTAGACGGAGAATTTCACCAATGCCACCTAGATAGACCTATGTAGGTGGCGTTGATTAAATGCCGATAATTTTCTTCTACGAGGATGGCAAAACTGTTCTGGAACATGTGAAACACGCGGCAAATTGCCTATAGTGATGCTACTTTGAACATAAGAAGTGAGGTGTTTCGTCATACGTGTTTAACTTTCGCAATTCGTGTTTAATAATAAATTTGCTTGCACCTATGTGAAGTATTACCTTGAGACTTATTAAAATTGAAGAACGACGAGTGAATATGGAGAAAATCAGAACTGTGTGTAATGTAAGAGAACAGAAGCACATGCGTTTTCGACTTTGAACATTTACGTTCTTAAGCGTGCAAATACGGGAAATAATTAAAAGTAATTGTAGAAGGTTTTGTCACAGAATTTTCGGAAATAATTGAGAATGATCTTATATTAGGGTTAGAGAATAACGCTGAAGAACAGCTTTCAGGTGATCTTTTAAGCCCAATTTTGTGAATATTAGCAAAAGAGGTACGAAATGTAGCTGTACTAAATTCTAACTATTCGCGTCACCCATAGCTGCAAGCATTTTTTGCGACAAATACAATTTTGAAATTGCAATGTTACCAGTACATATCCCGCGTGGAGGTAACATGCAAGGTCATTGGGCATTGGGAACTTCTGAACGGGAGTCTAACATTATCAGATACTACAATTTATTGGTATGCTCAATTCCAGAGACTGTAAGAACTTATTTGATTCTATGCATGAAACGTAGAAATTTCCATCACATGAAAAACAGTTTACAGCGTCGGCGCCGCCACGTTTGGCTATTACTAAGTATTTTATATAGACCTTGATATCGCGCTGAACCTCGACATACACTGCGCGGGCGCGAGCAGACCCTGCCACGTTCATCTCTATTGGTTTGTTTGTAAAGCTAAGCAACGTTAAAGCATCGTCATGAAACGCGCCCTTTTTGTTACGTCCATACCATTAATGACCTCTGCTACCGGGCTGACAAAACGAGTATTATTGATGCGAATTTTTTCAGCTCTAACGATTTTGAATAGCGGCGTTACCGAAAAGTTCATCTTTTTATTTTCAAATTTCTCGATATCTATCGTTCACTCTGCAGTGGGGGAGCAGGTGGAGACGGGAGCGGCCGGGGCGAACAGCTCGTCCATTTGTCCGAGTGCATCCGCCCGCTGCCGTTATGATAATCAGCGTCCCGGCGCTAATGTGATGGCTGTCACTGCCCCCGCCCGTGACCCGTGACAGTTGATATGGACGGAGTGCGTGGGCGGCGGGGCGGGGAAGGCGTGGGGATGGGAGGGGGTAGCTGTCAGACGGGAGAACTTCACCAATCCCCCTGAGAGTCGTCAAACGCGTCCGGTGAATTCCATGACAGTTACTCTTTAGTGCCGGATCAGCCTGTGGGAATAATTTCGTGTAACGCTGAGTGAACTGTAGTCGTAGAAAGTATATGGTGGGCGCCATCTTCATAACTTAACGTGGACGATTGAGGAGGCCTGCGCCTTTATGGTTACATGGGTGGTTACATGCTTATGATTGTATGAATAGTCGTAATGGAGATGGTGCGGGCCGGATGTAAAGGCGTGTAGAAACGGGAGCTGTACGTAACGTGCGATGATGGGTGAATAATAATACTTTTAAAAGAATACTAACGGTTAGGCCAATGGTCACGTGTGATGATATGGAAGGGTCACGATAACATGACTTACCCGAGATTCCGCGCACAAGCACACTGTTCCAAACCCCTACGTCACAAAGGCCGGCAGTTTAAGTGCACAAGCTAACTAAATAGACACACTTGCATTGGAAAATCTAAATATATATAATAAATAGTCACACACGGCCAGGAATAGACTAAGACGCAGTGATGTCGAGATGGGGATATGCATGTATGTATTTGACAGTTTGGGGGTCAATAGTCCGACTTTTCTGGCAAGTAAACTGTATCCCCCATGCATAGACATAGTTAAATTCCCTTGTTTAGGGGGTAAGAATAACATATGGTGAACAGGACGTATCGAGACAGACATAAGGATAATTAATAATTAGTTCAATGATTGTGCTCAAATTTATTTCTTGCCGTTCAATCATTCCTTGGGTTATATTTGTAAAAAAAAATAATAACCGACATAATATTGCAACCTGTGTCCGAAAAGATAAAAACGCAATGAAATAAATGATTGCGTGAATTAATGTAGCTATCGCAGAAAGATTATGAAAGAGAAAAGAAAACTCCAGAGTATCCTGTCATGAGACCTTTTTGTCCACTTCAAGGGTTACATTGTGTGAATGATTTCTAGGGATGGATTGTCCTACGACATAATACTAATAATGCAAATCATCCGCCTTTGGATTTGAGATTTTAACCCTGATCGATTCTTAATAATAAGGATTCAAATGTCAGGCCCAAAGTTGGATCCGTATCTATCTGTGGTGCATGTGAACATGTGGAACGGAGGTCTCATTTCTGAGAATTTATATAGTCGTTGAAATGCGCACTGACATTGAGTTGTTCGTTCATTCGTTTCTTTGTTCGTTTGGTCATTCGTTCGTTTATGCGTTTGTACGATGGACGAACGCACAAACAAACGTTGGTTTGTTCGTTCGTTCGTCCATCCGTTCGTTCGTTCGTCCATCCGAAGGCCGAGATAATTCTCTCGCGTCTATGGACATCAGCGTACTTTCCGGCTGGTCACTCCGTTTATAATTGAATTGTGTAAAATTTGCGTAGTTTTGAAACATAAATTTAAATACGAGAAAATGAGTTTTTCTCCTCAAATCTCAGTTTTAAATATTTGTATTGAAATAAGGCAATGATGTCAGGAAACCAAACTTATACTTAGTTTAAAACAGCCACAACTATTCCCATTTTCATTGACAATTTATGTTATTTCCCGGAATAAATAGCATGCACACACTAAGTTATCCCGAGTGAACTTCAGATACCTCAGAAGGTATTAATGACATTGAATAACGTACAGTTCCACCAAGTTTGAATCATATTTTTTTCAGACGACAAATGTATTTGGTCATCCATTTTTCTTTTGAATTTTATTTCTTGTTCAATTTATGAATTATTAACAGCTGTAAGCATTTCACTTTATGCGTTTCAGTTTCATATTATTGCGTTCTTAAATGTATGTTTAGAGAGTGTTATTTGTAGTTTGAAGAAGGTTTCCGAGAGAGAGTCTGTGATGTCTCAACTACCTGATTTACATCAAGTTTCAAGATTGTTAGCACGATATTTCAGTTTTGAAAGCAAGAGTCATATTTTATTGTATACTGTTTCGGCGGATGCTGTATATTGAAGTTCACAATTTCCCTTAAGTTCTGAAGAGTAGCCTTTTATGCAAAAATACTTTCCCTTAAATTATATTGTTCTTCCTTTAGAGTGAGAAACACTAATTTAGAAGTCTCTTCCTTAAAGATAAATAAAGCACAGCACGCTGAACAGTTATGAAACGACAAAAATATTTGCAACGGGAACATTTTGAGAGGTTTTAATCTTGTTAAAGGAAATTTAAATACACCACGCAATGTTAGCAAAAAATATTTTCAAACTTAACTTGCAAGTGTCATTTCTTTAAACGTTTTCCTTTGTTTATGTGTACATTTAAAAGCACAATTCTTCTTTTTGAACCAGTAATATTGTATTTCATTTTTTTAAATTTACTTATTGCCTATGAGATATTGGATGCGAATCTGGATGCATTAGTTCAATATTACCTCCCACAAACGAAAAACAATCTTTGCCTGACATACATAATTTTTTTCTCCTAATGCACAAACCACTCGTAGGTTAGTAATATTAAAGTAATAAATTCTGAAATTTAAGAACGCGAGTTAGGGAATCTGATTTTGACCTACGACCAGTTGTTTAGATATACTACTGATTATTTCGCCAATCATTGCGCTATGAGAAATTAGAAAAATGAAGAGGCGTGATAGGCAAGAAACATTGAAATAACTGCTGATTCTTGTTATTCATCACGTGCTATTTGATGTGAGAATGTACAAGTTTTGTTGGATTTATTGAAGAATTAATTTGTTTAGTTGCAAGGGAAAGTTCTTAAGTGTCGGCTGCAACTTTCACGAACAATATCCCTAACCAAACAAAAATAAAGTGTGGATTATTTAAGTTCATCTGAAAGCTATAATTATAACGTCATTTACTTAATAAAGCTGCTGTAAGTAGCAGGGGTGCAGGCTTCCAGCGATGAATTCACGTGGGGCCGTCTTCGGTTAGGCGGCAGTCTCGAAGGGGTGGCTAAGCGAGGGCGGAGGCGAAACGAAACGGGGCTGGATGGGGTGGCGACTGGGGTGGTGGAGGGGGTCTTTCAGTGTCTTTTTGCACTGTCTGTCGTTCAGAATGCTTGCGCAGTTGTTAATTATTACATCACTCACCATTTAGCATTTATTAGTATTATCACCATGCAAGTAAGAATCAACAAATCGATTTTATCCGCTTAAACCATTGCCAACTAAACTGAGTTTGTGCTACATTCAGCCAATGTATTTCTCGCTGATAAATCTTCTGCTCTTTCCAACCCCCGCCAGCCCATCTCCCGAGTGGAGCCGTTCGCATCGGCAAGGCCGGGGTTGGGGAGGGGGGCGGCGTTGTTTTGCTTCCTCGTCAAGAGTAATCCGCGGCGGCCGAAGGCGGCGGAGGCGGTGGTAAAGGAAGGGGGGATGGTGGGGGAGAAGGCGGAGAGTAGGTGTGGCGCAGAGTGGGCTGGGGACACGGCTCCCGAGGACCAGCGGTGGGGTAACAAGGGCGTAGTTGTGACGTTGGGGACTGGGGCGGGGACGGGAGGAGAATTAGAGGCCCAGCAGTGGGGGGTGGGGCAAGAGGACACCGCGGAAGGGCAAATGTGGGGGAGGGGAAAGGGACGCCGTGGTGGTGGTAGTGAGGATGGGCGGTGCGGGTGTCAAGGCGTGTAATGTGTGGAAGCGAGGGCTGTGTGGGGGCGTGTGGGAGATGGAGGACGGTGGCGTTGGCGAGGGGGTGGGGCGTCGGGGGCGGGGCTGGAGGTAGTACTGGGGCGCCAGCAGACAGCGTGTGTCCGTGTGAGGGCAGGTGAGGGGGCGTGAACGGGGCGGGGCTGTGGCGGAAGAAGACAATTACAGGGATCGGACGTGAGACGCAGGCGGACAGGGGTGGTGGCATGGAAGGGTTAAGAGGGTTGCATGGAGGTAAGAGATGGGGAAGGGGGTTAAGGGTGTGGGGTGGGCGGTGCGAGGCGTGGTGGGAGATCGGGGGCGTGAGGCAACGAGGTGCGGGCGGGCCCGAGCCAGCCGTGTGGCGTGTGACGGTAACGGCTGGTGGGT
>BOPP01000249.1:1035416-1067554 GCA_017312745.1 Gryllus bimaculatus
GCCGGCCGTCGGGGCGGGCGTCCGGGGCGGCGTCTGGGCGGCGTCGGGGGCGGCGTCCGGGGGGGCCGCGTCGGGGCGGCGTCGGGCGCGTCGGGGGGCGGCGTGGGGGCGGCGTCGGGCGGCGTCCGGGGGCGGCGTCGGGGGGCGCGTTCCGGGGAGCGGCGTTCGGGGGCGGCGTCGGGGCGGGCGTCGGGGGGCGGCGTCGGGCGGCGTCGGGCGGCGTCGGGGGCGGCGTCGGGGCGGCGTCGGGGGGCGGCGTCGGGGGGCGGGGCGTCGGCGGGCGGCGTCGGGGGCGCGTCCGGGGGCGGCGTCGGGGGCGGCGTTCCGGGGCGGCGTCGGGGGCGCGTCGGGGGCGCGTGGGTGGGCGGCGTCGGGGCGGCGTCGGGGCGCGTGGGGGGGCGGCGTGGGGCGGCCCGTCGGGCGGCGCGTCGGGGCGGCGTCGGGCGGCGTCGGGGGCGACGTCGGGCGCGAGGGAGGTGGCGCTGGTGGGAACGGGAGTTTCGATGGAGTAGGGCCTTGGAGTCAGGTGTCATGGTCGGGCTGCTCAATAGCAGAAAACGCTCACCTTCAAGTGATCGAGGAGGAGGGGTAAAACGAATAATTCTGCATGTAAAAGAAATCCTGTATGTTTTTATTCGATTGAAAAATTCTAGAATTGAGGCATTTTAAATTAAATGTTTCTAGTATGGTTGATTTCAGTGGTTTGTCAAAACCCAAGTTAATTAGACCGCGGGGGCGGAAGAGGGGGAGGGGGGGCTGTGGCGGAGCAGGGTTAACCGCAAGCGGCGGCGTGTGGCCGACCCAATCAATGTCTCTGGCGAGCGGCGCGCGGGGCGCCTGGCTTGGGCTTTTCCCTCCGGGCGGGTGTGATCTCTGTCGCCCCTCGCGCCAATGATCGGGAGGTGAGCTGTGCATTCAGCTCTAAAAGGAAGGGACGCAGACAATTAATCACGACGACAACGACCACTGGTAATGCACCATAAGACACTTGCATGCGAGACAGGCACGTCAACATTATTTCTTAACATTACGGAACCATTTCAATATTTTTTGTTCAATTGTTTATAATTTTATATTGCCAATATTTTTGCTGTTTAAACATTATTTGAATATTTGAGTGTTGTTCATAAAATCATTGTCGTAGGAGGGTTGCACTGATCACATTTTTTCTAGATTGCAGAAAAATTGAAAGATAATTCCGTAGATTACTATGGCATTGATCAAGATCTACAGTGGAATAGAATCACTAAATGTGGAACCGATAATTAATAGACGTACAGTTTACTACAATATAATGTACATAATTATAATTCAATGGCGAAATTGTCGAATCATTGGCGTGACAGTCATGTGTTCAGGAACGTTTAATTTAGCTTGTCACATGTTCTCAATTCCGAAACCTCTCTCGAATATAAGACAGAAGTATTTCTACTGAAATATTTAATTACATAAAATTGAAGACATTTATTTATTTTTAACGATATCTCTAAGGTTTTTTTAATCGTCTTGAACATGACAGAAAATATACATTTTATTTAAACATTATTATTGCTTTTAAAATATAAAATTAGTATTATGTTCACAACTTATTTGTTACAAAATACTATCAATCTCTAAGGCGCTAAGCGTTACTGAGTAGGTCAAATACATTATGCGCTTGGCCGTATATCTTTGTATGTTATCCGGCCAGTGTTGCCAGATCGTAACATGAGATCGCATTTGTATCATTCTGTCTCAACGAGTTTTTAATGAAAGTTGGTAAGTGAAACACAGTATAAAATTTTATTTTAAATACAACATACTTTGCAAAGTTATCGTAAATATCATATTAAAGTTGAAACTAAAAAAAATGCTTGCGTTTCTTCAATCCAACCAACTTAGGCTAGTGGTCCACGAAAATTTAAATTGCAAATTTGTTGGACAGAAATATTGACACAGCTGCTCTTGACCACCTTCAACTTTTGCGTCGTGAGCAAGTAGCAGGCACACGTAAGCTGACCTGCAGCCCTACTTCGTGGGCCTCAGGTCAATGACCAGCACAGACGCGTGGGCGGGTGCGGCGAGACTTTGCTAACTCAATCCGCGTGGCCAAACGGCGGCTGCCAACCGCCCTCCGGGGACACGCCCCCCACCCAACCCCCCACCCAGGGCTTCGTGTAACAGATCGCGTGACGAGCGGCCCGCCCACGCAAACAAGCGATAGAGCAGACCACCCACTTCCAATTGCCTGCCGCGATCAACTTTCGTAACGAAATCGCGGATGCAATCTTTTCCTTGTTGATTCCCGCGTCTGCAAGATTATTACAGCGATGTGATGAATACCCGGATTCTCGTAAGAAAAGATATTGATTATCATGATGAAGATGATGACGACGTACTAATGAATGTCAGACTCGAGACCCAGCGGAGGAAGCCCTCTCAGCCAGTTGCACAAGTGATAATCTGCATTCCCTTCCAATAAGATTTGTGACTATAATCAAATTTTGAATTCGAAAAATGAGAACTGATAAAAAGTTGTCTTGATACGTTATTTTGAAAAATATATTTCCAAAATTATGCAAATTTAGTTTGTCTTGGTAAGTTGTTACTTGAAAATGTCTCTTTTAGATAATTTTAACGTGATTTTACATTTTTAAATCAAGTCTGGTTGAGCAAAATATTATGAGATGTCGATATTGTAATGGAATGTAGAATAGTTTCTTGGAGTAATGTGTACCGGAATTAATAGAAACTACTTCTGGTCTAGGGGCGTCTAGCGACGCCATATGCGGTTTTCGAACTTCTAGTCTGTACTTGAGGAAATACATAAATTTAAACTATCCATCGGTTGATGTGGTAAAAACATCGGGGAACTGGAAATCGATTCATCGAACCGTATATTATCAGTTGGGGGAACCTCTTATGCCATAACCTGATAAAAGGTTGTTCGACTAATCAGGTTATCGCCTATAGAATGATATACGCTAGAAGTTCATGGACTGTTCATTCAAATCTGACTATTCTTGAAATTGGTCCAGTAAGCCACCCAAGCACGTTGAGAATACATAACAGGACTTATTGTTTGATTTAAAACATAGATTTCATAGCACAACATTTCACTTCAAAACATAGATGTTTTTGAAAAATAAATAGCTGATATAGAGTATATAGTAGTTGGAATGTATTTATCATATTGATTCAACACCGAAGTCAAGTTTTCTTAAATTGAATGTGATTTTCATGATTTGTATCAATTGTACTGACATTGGTTTTCTAGTGTGAGGATGTTGTTTCACCTACTACAAATACTTGATATATAGTGAACTATTGCAAATGTGAGGTTATTTTATTTTATCTAATATACGTTGAAGATAACAGACGTCCGTGATACTTTTTCGGGGAATTTTATTAATCTGAAAAATTTATTTTAACCGAGATTAATGTTATCCTGTCAAAAATGTAATTACAGATTTCATTTCCGCGCGAAACTGCGTATTTTTATACCCCTTCATTTTTGAAAATGTCAAAAGTTAATTTTCGACCTTTCCAGTGACGATCTCACCTTCCAATGAATGGATGATTTTGAGTGGCTGCTGACGAGAGGTAAATGGTTTTAGATAGGGTAATGATTCGGATGTGAAGAGCGGTGATCATGAAAGTGATGTTTTCAATACTATGTGTTTATAAAAATAACATCTTGTGTTATCAATTATATTACATTGGCGTTGGTTTATTAAATAACAATGCACATTTTCAGGCAAAATAAGATATTAGTTTTTTTTACAAAACGGTTGGGGAAATAAATAAGTTAACCTTTAAAAAACATGTTGTTTATTGCGTGTATTCTAGGGTTATTGTTTTATTAACTTTGATTCTTGAGCTTTTACAGTTTCTTAGACTGTTATTCTGTTGAACTGGTTTGGACTTTATTGGCGTTATTTCTCAAGCGACTGCAATGTTTCCCTTCACGATATTTTTGAGTTGTTGCTCACTTCCTATACTTCACAGTTCTGATGTAGTATTTATGCTTCTTTTATCGCCTGGGTTATGAAAATATAATAAACGAGTGTTGTGAGGAAATAACGGATCACAAAACGTATTGAAAAACTTCCGTTCTTTTACGAAAGAAAATAAATAAGAGAGGACAGTGTAACAAAAGAAATAGATAGTTATTAAAAATGTAAATTTTAAAAAGTTAAGAATTATAATATTGTAATACGACCGTTTTGTTTAATATCTATTTGTTTCTGAGACGTACATTGAATAAATAATTTGGCTTTTTAAGGTAAGCTCGCCGATGAGGGTAGAGGATAAAACAGTAGGTTGAAGACTGGTTGCGATGTGTTGGTGATCTATTTTTCCAATTTGCATAAAACAAGTGGATTTGTACTCGTTAGATATATTTATTATTTATTAATTTGAGCTTTTTATAACCTATTGGCAAAACAGTGTAATTTTCGTACATTATCCTTAAAAATATATTTTTATATTAATACTATTGAGACTTAAAATAAAAATATTATAATTAAATTAAAAATTCATTTTTATGAGTATATTAAAAATTAGAGCACGTGATTTTTCGACACCAAAGCACTACCAATTATCACCAGACACTTAACTTCTTGCTCATTCTACTTTTCATTCCATTCCGCATATAAACCTGTCGATAGAATCATGCCATTAATAGATGATTACAAATTATTAAGTAGCATCTGTTAATAATATTTAGATTAAAATAACAGTTACAATAATATATTTTCGTCAGACTAACTATGAGTTAATAAAATATACAATATTAATATTTTATAAAAACAGTTTGAACGCCGCCCTGATGCGCTTTCTTATCTCATCTCTGCCTCATTTTACAATTCACCTTTTCATCTCCACGCATTTTTCCTATCGCATTCCCATTTCCATCCTGACCCCTTTACACCCGTGACTATCGCTACTCCTCTTCTTCCTTGTGTACTCTCGTCCGCCTTTTCTCACCCCCGCCTATTTTCAACTTTGCTCTTCTTATTTACTTTCTTTTTTGATTCATAGACCCTACCTCTTCTCAACTGTCCCTATACTTATTCTCACTCATTCTCATCTCATTCTCATCCCATTCTCATTTCTCATCCTATTCTCCGCCCGGCGTACTTTGTTCCTGATATACCACTGACTGGAGTATTTACTTGGCTGTCCGGGTGACGCCGCGTCCATGACGAAGGTGCCGACGTTTCGGTCGCCGTTCTGCGACCTTCCTTCCATTACGCCCTGAGGAAGGTCGCAGTATGGCGACCGAAACGTCGGCACCTTCGCCATGGATGCGGCGTAACCCGGACAGCCAAGTAAATACTGACTCCGGCCGCGGAAATCCACGTTTTCACTGACTGGAGGTTTTCATCCCTCACATTATCATTCCATCTCCCTCAATGTCACCAACGCTCATTCCCCATTCCGACCGTCTCCACGTCTTCCTCTCCTCGCTTCCGCCGCTTATCATGCAGAACATTCTCAATCATCTTTCTCACGATACCGGCTCACTCTCGTCCAGACCGTTTCTCATCTCGCCTCCTGAAATCGTGCCCCGCTCTTTCCCTCCCAGCCCCTCACTTCCAGCCCTTCTCATCCAGCACGAGCCTCGGCCATCCTACATCGTCCCGCTCCTGGCCACCGGACGATCTCAAGAGCCTCCTCCCCACCTATAAACCCCTCCCTCACCGCTCCCCAGCCGACGCCCGCCTCGACGACGGCGAGGACGACGACGAGGACGAGGACGCAGACGAGGACGCCCTCGCCACTCGCCGCTCCCCTCGGTGCATCAGGTGCAGCGCGGCCGATACGTCACGCTTTATGCCGCGCGGACGGTTTATACGGCCGTTCGCCAAGATTTTGTGGCTTCCCGCGCGCCGACGTCGAGGGGGAGATACCTTTAATTGCGCGCTCGGAAGAGTCCCAGCGGCTGGCGGCCGCTCATCGTGCGCCGGTGGGCAGCCGCCGCCGCGCGCCCCGCGCCCGCGCCGCGTTAAAGATGAACGCGGCTGTAAAAGCTGCGAAGGGCCCTCGAGGATCCGGCGCGGCTGGATTGAGGAGCCGTAAGTCGGCGCGGATCCGCCCCATCGGCCAGTGTGACTGTGTGTGTGTGTGTGGCTGGGGGAAGGGGGAGAAGGAGAGAAGAGGGTGATGCCCCATTTGAAGGAAGCTTTCACTCCCCGATGTCCGTATTGCAGGTGCGTTCCGTTACTGGTTACTGACACAAGTATGGACGCTTACTCACTTCTTCCCCGCATCGCTACAATCGTGCTCAATCGCCTCGACTAAATCAGTGAGTGAGTGTGTGTGTGTGTGTCTGTATGTATGTATGTGTGTGTATGTATGTGTGTGTATGTATGTATGTATGTATGTATGTATGTATGTATGTGTGTGTGTCTGTATGTATGTATGTGTGTGTATGTATGTATGTGTGTGTATGTATGTATGTGTGTATGTATGTGTGTGTGTGTGTATGTATGTGTGTGTCTGTCTGTCTGTCTGTATGTATGTATGTATGTATGTATGCGTGTGTGTCTGTATGTATGCGTGTGTGTCTGTATGTATGTGTGTGTGTCTGTATGTATGTGTGTGTCTCTGTATGTATGTGTGTGTGTCTCTGTATGTATGTGTGTGTGTCTCTGTATGTATGTGTGTGTCTCTGCATGTGTGTGTGTCTCTTTATGCATGTGTGTGTGTCTCTGTATGCATGTGTGTGTCTCTGTATGCATGTGTGTGTGTGTGTGTGTGTGTATGTAGTATATGGGTGTATGTCTGTATATATGTGGGTCTGAATGTATGCGTCCCTCTGTAAACGATGTCACTGTATCAAATCAGCCTGTTTGAAATCTTTGAGGTACAACAAAAAATGTTGGGTATATAAATATATTTATTCATTCACCGTTCCTCGCAGTCTAACCTCTCTCTACGCACTCTTCACTCCGACTCGCGAACCACACCGCTCCTTACATACGCGCGCCCCTCCCCGAGGTCGTGTCTGCCGAGTCACTTGATAGATTGTTAGTGATTACGGCCGCATTAACTACCGGTTATTTTGCCCGTAAGGTTAGTGCACGTTTTCTCGGGAGGTGGCGGTGGTAATCCGTCGCTGGATGGCGAGATTCGGCACCGACCTACCAGAAGCTAACGGGGTTTCTACCAACCAGGCTCTTCCCACCAGCGGGGCCCCTCCCCAGCCAGGGCAAGCTCTAAGCTCCCGACCGGTCTCCCAGCATGTCTGTTGTTGTAGTGCATGTTATTGTAAGAGTAAGTAAGGGATGAGCAAGGAAGAGGTACGAAAGATCGTGCCTAGTCTGTGCTTTGTGGTTTGTGGTCTGTGGTCTGTGGTTTGTAAGGGTACTGCTCCGAGATTCGCCTGGAGTTGATTGGAGAAATCACGAAAACTTACCGATCAGAGCAGCCGGCCGCTAGTCAATAATAGAAGTCGATCCAGCTATCTGGCTATTGTCGAAAATCCTGCCACTGCTGGATTCTTGGACTCGAAACTTGGGCCACCTCTCGGTCAGAGGGACTAGCAGTTAATGCCGTGAGCCACCTCTCCCGGTAGCCGGGTGGTGGGTGTCGCTTGTGAGCATTTCTTCTTCGCTCCACCGTCTCCCGCCTCACACCCCACCACTCACCCATCCCTGCTTCGCCTGTCTTGGCAGTTCCCATTATAACGTTCTGCCCAGTCTCACTCTTTCAGCAGTTCTCACCTCACCTCCATTCTTACTCTTCCCATCTCTATCCAATTGCCACTTTTAATTTTATACCATCCCTTCTTATTTTTTTATATCTTCCACGCCTTCTCTTCATAGCTCTTCTATTCCTTTCGTTTTCTCATCATCACCCATTCTGATCCTCTTTCATTCTCATCATACCCAATCATATTCTCGTTGATCTTGTCGCGTGCTCGTTCTCTTCTTCTTCTCCCTCCCACTTCTATTCTTTTCATCACACTTCAGTGTTTATCCTTCACTCTCATCCGGCCCCCTCCTGACATTTTTCTCCTCCAATCCGCTTCGACCCGCCCCCTCGCCGCGCATCCCCAACTCTATCTCAGGAGCAGCCCTCGCCTAAGCCCCCTGGAATGGCCTGCGAGCGGCTCTGACCACTTCACTGCAAGGGGTCCAAACGCTGCGTTGAAAATATGGCGCACGCCCCACAGGAGGATAGCCTGAACTGTGATATGACGGCTTCGAACGCTGGTACGAACGTTCAGATGGTGGAAAAATTTTATGATGCGAGTAGCAAAAGAAATTATAACCAAATGGGGTGTGCTCTACATTAGTAAAAAGTATGCTCTACATTACATTTAACGTATAATATATACGTAGGTCGACTAGTCATTTTTGTGGCTTCCATACAGCAGAAAACTGATGATGATGGCTAAGCCATCGAAAGTTGCTTTTTTAATAAATAATATTGTTGGCAATGACGACGCATATAATTATTTCATTAGCAATGCCAACGATAACTCACCACAATACCTATATACGTAGGTGCCAATTCCGCTGGATGAAACGAACATTCAGATGGTGGAACATTTCGTTATTCGAATATCAAACGTAAGTATTAATAAAATGTAACATTAATAAAATGTATGCTCTACGTTACATTTAACGTCTGATATATGTGTAGGTGTGCGCTGCCAATTCCGCTGTTAAGGAGTAGCCAGTTCCTGAACAATATTGCTTACATTTCAACTTTCAGGAAATATTTCGATAGACATAAGTCATTGTGTTGTCAACAGTGGTCAGGACTCCGTGATTACTTGATAATGCCGATTTTGTTCTCTGTCGTGAGAGGTTATCTTGATTGATTAATTATTTGAAAAAAATTTAAATACTCGTAGTTGGTAAGTCTCGTGTATTGTTTACTTCCCACGTACCGTAGAAGCCAAATATTCTAAGAAAATTCCACTGCAGTGGCTTTACTATCTTCATTTAAAACCACAGCTCTTTATATTTTCATGTAGATCTAACTCGTGATGTAAAATTTTACCGCCTTTTGTAGTCCTGTTACGAAAATATGTTTATACAATTAAAAATGCAACTACAGTAAAAATACGGGCATTTTATGTGAAAATATAGCTTCGTATGAGGATGTTCAGATAAAAGAAAGAATATCATAATGTCAACAGAACTGATGGCATCTGTTGGAAATTATGTTATACACTCTTTTCATCTAAACATACATATTTATAATTCAAACACTATAAATGAACAAAATGTAAAAGCAACATTTTGCCACTGCTAAGTCTTGCACAATGTGTTTAAGTGAACGGATTCATTTCAGAGGAATATTGATCTGCAACGCGCTAAGATTGAGACCGATAAGAGAGTTAAGGAACCTGGTTGAATCCACTTTATGAGCCACAAACACATAAAGTGCATAAATAAATCGAATTATGTAATGGTCTGTGTAATTGTCAATGATTTTAAATGTTATAACTCATAACTTCTTCTAAAGCTACGTGTTTACGTCAGCAACTTAAGTTAGTGAACTTTCCTTGAAATGACTGTTAATACAAAATCCTAAAATTGCACTTTGTAAGTGTGCAAAAATGATTAATAATTCAACGGAAGTGTGGAGTGATTTCCATTTCATATAATTAAACATAGATACGATCGAGGCGATAGAAGCTATTTAAATTAAACTGTGCCTATATTTTAACTTAAAGCATTTGAAAATATTATTTTGGCTGGATCCAAGAGGGTTACTTTGTTAGCTGAGGTCAAAGACAGGACAAATTGAAACCCTGTCTAGAGAAGAATTCTTGCGGCCGGCAGTTCTGAACAGTAATTTTCCTTAGTTTCTCTAATAAATATTAGTCAAATACTGGAGAAATACCTTACCCAACGGACCACGTCCCGCATTAGATATTTCCTTTTTCATCCTTATCTCTTTTCGCTTTATACACAATTGTACTTACTTACACTACACTACCACACACGTTAGAAAACTACCACACAGTCGAGGGTGTTGAGCTTGTCCCGTCTGGGGCAGTGTCCCACTCTTGTAAGATACCTGGATGGAGAAAACCCCGCGAGCCTATTTGTAGTTCCGCGCTGAATATCACGTTCAATTGATGGAAGGCAACTGTCACCGACCTGTAGGCACTACATGGACTGCATTTACGGGATAATGATTGACGCGCTCGGACACGCTAAATAATTCCTCAAATAAACAATCATATGCTCCAGATGTTTGTCTAAAAAAATCCTCTGGCACGGGAGCGGCTGCCCCGTGCTGCGCTCTGCAGGGAAGGGGGCGTGGCAGGCATTCTCGAGGGGCGACAGAAGCAGAGCCTTTGTACTCGCCAACGGCCTTTGCTACTGCCACGCAATATAGCAATGCCTCCACGCCGTCTCCACCCTCGTTCTGATGGCTCTGCTGGAACGACGAGCTCTCGGAATGGCCCCACTATATTGCGTCTCTATATTGCATTGGCGTTACTACTCGCCGGAGCTGAGAGGAAATCTAATTTTTCTAGAATATAGATCCTGTTCCGAAGTGCCTCAACATTTTCGAATATTCTAAATCATTTATTTTAATGATATAAATAATATTAAGTCGTAGTATTTGTGGAATCCTATGAAATAATACAATATAATAATTAAATTACAGAATATATCACTCATGTTCATGAGTGTAAAAATACATTGAGGACTATATTAAGAAAGTAACTAAAACTCATTACCGAAGAATTGGTTCATACATTGAAATTAAATATATTTATTTTTCAGTCAGGACATGACTTCCTTTAGAAATCGGTGCATTGTTCATTGACAAATTGATGCAGCACACTAAAATATTATTAATAAAGATGACGATCATTCATGATGAACGAGTAATATCATCCATGAAGTAGTGACATCATTGTAACATCCATATGTGATAAATTGGCCGAATTCTCTCTTAAAAATAAGGGACTGTGCATCCATTGATGCCCGATGAGATAAAAAATAGTCATCATGGTAGTTACAATATGCACTAAACTCTCTTATTAATTTAATTTTTGTCAAAGTACATTTTCAAAATTGCTTTTTATTATTTAATTCGTATTTGCTGATTCCAAATATACGACGAATCTTTTTACGTCAGCACAGTGAATACAGTACTGGGTGAAATGTGGCAATTGAAGATTATTTTCTGAAAAAGCCGATATCATGAAAATGAGATGTTAGTTTCGAGTTTCCTCAAAAAGTTTATTTCGAAAAGAAACTTATGTTTCGGAATTAATGAAACATATTTTCCTTAATTCTTAAGTCAGAACTGATAATAAATGAATTAATTACTATTCTTTCGCAACAAGGAAGAAATGTAAGTGACTGATTGAAGGTGTCATTTTGGGGAAAATACTACGATGATAGCTGAGGAGGTGGCGCAGAATTCACAGGGATATTGGGACCTCATCGAGATCTTTCTGATTGAATCAATTCTCTTACTCACCACCCATTCTCCCCTTATTAATGTGATTTTCGGTCTTTAATGCAAACAGAAAGCCTTTTGAGAGAAAGGCATTGCCTTTCATATAATTATCCAAGATTAAATTTACTTCGTCTATTTAATGTCATTTATTTTCTTGTCACGCAATTTGTAATTCAACAGAACAACTTGTCTTCGAGATTATACTCGTAACAGAAGCTAGCAGATTTACTTGTTAGAAAATGTTAATTATGTTTGTTATACAATTTATTATACTTTCGCAGCTTCTTTAGACATGATTCTTCTCGAAAAGGGTTCAGGACAAATTCAGAAAGGAAGGAATCGAATCACCGTACCTAAAATAGCTGAATGTAGTAATTTCATATAGTATTGACGTTAGTTCTTTTATTATTTTTTTAAAATTAATTTAAATACATTTATAAGTAAACCAAATATAATTAAATTTTCCTCCAAGCAATACAATTTTTTACTTTTATGGACTTAATACTATCTGATACGTAACGGAAGGTAGTCACTTTTATCGTTTAAGAGTGGCTCTTAGGTAACACAACGTTTACGATATTAGTTATATTTATATTAGCATCAAACATAGATGTAGAATGTGAATGAAATGTCTTCAGTTGGATTCGTACATTTTGTGATATGATATTAAAGTAAAATAACTTTACTGATTGTTTTGGACGTTGCACGTCTACCTTCTTCAATTACAATTATTTTGTACCATCCCCAAATGAAAGGTATTTTCCTTTAATTGAAGGCACTTATTAGGTTACAGACAGAAATCTGTGGATGATGCCTTCTAGATTGAAAGCAAACTTTTAAAATAAAGAGAAAAAGACGCGATAATGAACGGGAAAAATAACCATTTTTGTTGAAAATTTGAAAATGAAGAATGGGCTTTGAGTGCGAAGAGCTAGCAAAGTGAGTAGCAGCAAAGGAGCAGCTTCGAATTGTGTGCGAGTCGTGTGCACGGAGCAGTGGCTGCTTCTGTTCCTCGTTTGGGCGAATGCTGCCGGTTCATTTGCCGCCTGCGACGCGGTGCGCGGCAAAGACGCCCCGGCTCGGCGCTTCAGGTGCCTTACCACACTATGCGAAGCCAAGCGGAGAGCGTCCCTCCCCGCACCCCTCCCAGCGCCTCGCCACGCGTCCTGCTTTCGCCCCGCCCTGCCGCCGCCCCGCGCCTGCCCGCGCTCCGCCCCGCCCCAACCTCACGCCCCTCCGCAACCCCCCGCGGCAGCCCCGCGCCCGCGCCTCCGCCCAGCCCAACGGTCCGTGTCCGCCGCCACGCGCCCCCGCCTCTCGCCCGTTCCCCGCGCCAGCCCCCTGCCCCGCGCCCAGCTCCCCCCGCCCTGCGCTTGGCGCCGCATTCCCGCCCGCGCCCGCCCGCCCTCCTCCTTTGCACATCCGCCCCACTTTGCTCCGGTTTCGCTCCGTAACCTCCGCCTTTGCACATCCAGTGGACCCGCACCCCCTCTCCTACCACCACCCTCCACGCTATCACCCCCGTCCCCGCCCACTTACTCGACCCCCCGCTCCGCCCCCGCTCCGCCCCGCCCCGCCCCGCCCCTCCCCGCTCCTCCCCGCATCCGCCACCCACCCGCCCCCTCTCCCACGCGCTGTCATTGTAATAACCGCAAACGACTAAAAAACGCGAGAGAAGCAGGAAGGAAGAATAACAAAAAAATATAGAAATAAGGAAAAAGAGAACAAAGTATAAAAAAGAAGTCTCGGTTCTGCTCTTGAAGTACAAGTACATTTGAAATTGTAGAATGGGCATTATGTAAAGCGCGTACCCAAATGAGAAGCAGAACGAAAGAAAACTCGCCCTGACTTGGTCAGAGTAGACGCCGTTTTCTCTGCCGCGTCGTGTGCTGCTGCTGCTGCTGCTTCTGCTATTGCTGGTGGTTCATTTGCCGCCACAGCGCAACGAGCCACCACTCACGGTTCCTCATCCGCTCTTCCTTCCGGCGACGCCGGGACAACACAGTAAATACAAGAAAAGGAGGAAAATAGAGAGGGAAGGAATGTTGAAGAAAGAATAACGAGAGAAGAGAAAAAATCTAAAAAGAAGTCTTGGATGGTTTTTGAAAGAATTTTGAATACGTTCACTAAGCTTTATGTATTGTGTCGCTCAGAAGGTAGCCAGAAGAGAGCAGTCTCGTTCTGGGCGGTGGAGTCGGACTCAAAGACTTTTAGTTCCAATCGTTCTCAGCGATGAAACCAAAGCGCCGCAATGGCTAGGTTCGAGAATTATATTTCCGGGACTGTCATTATCGAGAACGAACGATACCAATTCTACACCCGTTATAGGGACGCGCCCTTCGCGACAGGGACCAAAAGGTCAAAACTAGAGATATCACCGGAGAACATTTATAGCTCAAGCGTTTCTTAAATTAAACGCATTGTTTATTCCACTTTTATTGGAGCAGGTAACTAAATGATGTGTTCAAACTACATAGTATTACATCTTCTAAGTCGAAAAATAAATAAAAATTTGAAGGCACAAAGCAATTGCAACTCTTTTAGAATTGTCCTTGTGTGCTTGTTCTCATTATTTTCTCCTTTGAACCGACCTCATAGTGCTTATCACAAGCGAAACACACACAAAGTATTTCAATTGCGCAGGGAGCTCGCTCCGACGAAACTGCCGAGAACGGTCGAGTATGAGCAGTACTGGTAGTTCGAATCCTTGACAGAGACCTATGCTTAGATTTCAAAGGCAGACAAGGAGTGCGCTTGGCCCCCGAGACTGCGAAAGCAAGCAAAATTGTTTGATAATAGATTGCACTTTGTCCGGCTCTAGTATGCGGACAGTGTTCTGATAGAGCATGCTGCTACTTCAGGTGCCACCACCGCCGACACTGCGGTGAGCGTGTCCCTGCACAATAGCAATGAATGCTTCACCTTTCTGCCAAACGCAATACAGCGCGCCTCCACTTCCCCTCTCCAATAAGCTTGTGCCAACCGATCCTGATGGATTGATTTAGTAATTCCGGGCACGCCAACTACTAGTATTGAGTCCCGTAAGATTAGTGCATGTGTTCTCCCCGCTGGATGGCGAGATCCGGCACCGACCTGCCGTCGGCCAGCGAGGCACCGCCCAACCAGGTATCGCCCATTAGGGGGCACCGACACAGGGATAAGCTGTAAGCTCCCGACCGGTCTCCTGTCGTGTGTGATAGTGTAGTGCGTGTAAGTGTACGTCAGTAAGGACTGAGGACAGGGAAAGGAAGAGCAAGGAAAGATTGCGCGCCGTCCGTGGCCCGTTGTTAGGGTACTGCTCCGGCATTCGCCTGGTGTTGATGGGGGAAACGACGGAAAACTACCGATCGGAGCAGCCGGCTGCTAACATTCTCCTCCAGACAGCGACTGAATTCGACCTAGTTGACAAGCTAGTGTCCAAAATCCTGCCACCGGCAGGACTTGAAGTTAGGATCTCTCGGTCAGCGGCACTGCAGTGACATCAGTTGATGCTCTGAACCACCTTTCTCGGTGCCTCCTCTCGCGCAATCTTCTGCCACCGTTCCGGACGCTACCCCTTCCCACTGGTGCCAGGCAGCACCGCCCCACCACTGAGAACTCTTGTAATTTTAGCAACCGGGAGAAAAATGTGCGAGAAATGTACAGGAAGGAATGGAAAGGAAAAAAAGATAGGAATACAGGTCTTGGATCGTTACTTGAGATTTAAATACTAATTTAAAATGAATAACCGCTTTTATGCAAAGTGCCGGCTGAAAAGAGCAGCACAAGAGAAGCAAAACATCAAAGGAAAGCAGCGTCGTCCTGTGTAGGGGCAGTTGCCGTGACCCGCACCTCGCCGAGCGCTGCTGCCGCTGGTTCATTTTCCGCCAGCGACACGGCCCGTGTTGCGCGGCAGCAGCGGCCCGGCGGAGGAAGGCTTCCACTGTCTCGCCGTGCGAAACCAAACTAAGCGACTATGTAAAACCACCCCGCCCCGGCCTTCTGCCAATGCCGTAGTTGTAGCAATCGTTAGAAGAAAAAATGAAGAAGGAAGGGAGAGAAATGAAAAAGATGTAAATAAGGAGAAATGCATGCAAGACTAATAAATGGCCCGAGAGAGAAAGCTCAGAGCATCAACTGACGTCACTGCAGTCCCTTTGAAGCCCCCCTCCCTCCAGATTTTATTAAGGGGAAAAACGTGAATATTTTAGTTGTAGAAACACTCTGAAAATAGTTTAAACTTTTCCAGTTTTCGAAAAATTAGGATTTTCAACGAACATGAGACGTGCCCCATTCTCTTAAATCTCCTTCACAACATTCTAAAACAAAATTTAATAAAACATTATGGAGCCTTTTTTTAATTTCATGTAAAGTACTCCCGAAAATTAAAATAACGGTTTCAAATTCAAGGGCCTGCGACATTAGCCAGATCAATTGGGTAATATCAACTTCGGAGAAAATCAACTAAATGGTTTAGCCGCTAGCGATGTTCACAAATTGACTGTCAGACAGGTGGACAGACGGATAGACGTTTAGCCGTCATTCGATTTTTAGGCATCAAGGACCCATAGAACATGGATTCTGACTACACGTGTTAGAAGACTATTTTTCTAATTTTAGCAACTAGATTTATCCACTTTTTCCTTTACTAGGACCCTTTTCTGTCGATAAATCACCATTTTTTGCATAGAATTCTACTCCCTAGCGAGGAAGTAAAAAATTACATTGAAGAATGAAAAATAAAATAAATTAGGAGTGAAATCCATGCAATCCAAATGAACAAGAAAAAACACTGGATGGTTTTGTGAAGAAGAAGAAGAAGAAGAAGGAGGAGGAGGAGGAGAAGGAGGAGGATAAGAAGGAGGAGGATAAGAAGGAAGGAGGATAGAAGAGGCAGGATAAAGAAGAGAGGAGATAAGAAGGAAGGAGGATAAGAAGGAGAAGGAAAAGGAAAGAGGAGAAGAGAAGGAGAAGGAGAAGGAGAAGGAGAAGGATTAAGAAGGAGAAGGATTAAGAAGGAGAAGGATAAGAAGGAGAGATAAGAAGGAGAAGGATAAGAAGGAGAAGGATAAGAAGGAGAAGGATAAAGAAGGAGAAGGATAAGAAGGAGAGAAGGATAAGAAGGAGAAGGGATAAGAAGGGAGAAGATAAGAAGGAGAGGATGATAAGGAAGGAGAAGGATAAGAAGGAGAAGGATATAAGAAGGAGAAGGATAAGAAGGAGAAGGATAAGAAGGAGAAGGATAAGAAGGAGAAGAAGAAAACTAATGCACTCTGTGTAAAACGTCGGCCGGAAGCAGCAGCAGCTGCAGCAGCAACAAGAAAGCAGCCCCGTCCCGTGCGTGGCCGTGTCTCCCGCCCTTCCGAACGCTGCTGCTGCTGCTGCTTCTGCTGGTTCATTTGGCGCCAGCGACGCGGCGCGAGGTGCGTGGCAGCGCAGGCCCTGGCTTGCTTTCCCTCGCCTCGCCTCGCCTCGCCTCGCCACGGCACGCCACGCGAGGCCGAGCACACTGGCCCCGCGCCGCCCCCGCGGCCGATCGATTCCGTTGCCACGCAACTCGCGGCGGCGGCGGCGGTGCAGGCACATCCCGCGCCTGGACCGCGCTGGGGCAGGGAGGAGGGAGGGAGGGAGGGAGGGAGGCTGAGTGGAAACGCACAGGTGACGCCACGCACCGCCCCTCGCTGGGCGCGGGGTGAACGGCCGGCGGCGGGCCACGGACCGCTCCCGTACTTTGTTGCTGCTTGTTACTGCCTTCGATTCGCAGCTCGATTCGCGCGACGTAACTTACCTGGAGCGAGAGGGTCGTGGTGACGAGAAAAATATTAAAACAGTTGAATGTTGATGTGTGTTCTCTTTTGGCGGAATTATGAAACGGAAATATGAAATGATAAATCGAGTCAAGTCAATAACTAGTTAATTACAAAAAAAAGTAAATTTGAGTAATTAGAAATTAGGTCCAAAATTAAATTATGAACGCACTCACGGGCGTTAACTGGTTCTAATGATTTCAGGCGACAAAAAGGCCGAGGGCCTGTTTTTTTGTCGCGCGAGATCATTAGAACCGTTTTAAAACTCTTTGTACATAAATATCTATTACTGCCTCTGAATGGTGCGAACGTAGAATACTGTCTTCTATATTACTAATTTCGAATCCACGCATAAATTGTCGGAAAGTAAGCAGCCTCTGGTCATGTAAGAGAACGAGCTCTCCGGTACTTCTTTTGGTGCCCCTGTATGTTGGGATACTATATTCTATATGACTACTTTGATGTGTGAATTTCATCAGGAACACTCGAGTGCCTTGCGGCCACTACTTGTCTGCAAGCTCGTGACGTTTTCAATGCCTGGTGCCCCTTCATTGTCCAGGGACGGCCGGGTACACGCGTAAATTGTCGAAAAATTAAGCAGCCTCTGATCATGTGAGAGGTGTCATTTGTTTCATTTGATATCCAGAAACATAGGAAAATACTAAAACAATGAGTTTCTAGCTTGGCTTAAAATTCATATCTTTATGTTAATCCTCAATTTTTCGTACCTGACGTTATGACTGTTGTCGAACTCAGTGGGTTACTGATTACATCGCAGCTGCCTTCGTGCAACGAGGAAGAAAATTACTTTAGTAGTCACGTGTGCCGTTTCAGAGCAGCCAATTTTTGCTGCTTCAGGATCCCTTTTTTCACATATGCGTCGGTAGAGTTTTTGTTCCTGCAGAGCATGCAGTAGTTATTTTCATTTATCTGAGCCAAAACTGTTTGTATTAAAGAGCCTATGCTACTTGACATGCGTGTGATAGCCTACTTTCACAAAAACGTGTTTTTTATCGTAACGTACTCACAGTCTATCACTCACTTGTTGATTTGATTGACTATAGAAGAAGAAGGAAAAAAAATAGTTTTCTGTACTACTATGGTAAAATAAATTTCGTCTGTCCTGTTTTGAGGTATACAAATCATGGACAAATTGTAGTAACTTAAAAATCATCCACAAAACTTTGTATACAAACAAATTACCAGGAGCAATGGCGAGATTGCCCACTGCCTGAATGTGAATTCTGGAAGCAGACTGCTCTAATCGGATGTTCCTGTTGTTTCCTTCGGTCAAATCCAGACAGTTCTTCGAGTTATTTTTGTCAAAGCAGAAAACGGTTAGGCACGTTTGGGAAAGAAATTCCCGGAATAGTATCGTAGTATCTTAAGCGAAGATGCTTATAAATTACCAATTCAAAATTATATATAAATTACTTATACAGATAAGTAGAGATTTATTCCCGAGAAATACTTTTTTCTTCGTAATTGCTTCGAGTGGACAAAGCTCTTTAATGTCGAATTAAAGACAATATTTTATTTTTTCTATACTTTTAGTAATAAAGTTTGGAAATAGTGAGGTCTGGTAGAGCGCAATGAGGGTTCCCAATAGATGGAAATGAATCGAGATTGCAAAGTGCAAGCTGTAAATTTCGTGAAAATTAGAGTCAAACATGATAAATATACAGTTTATTACGTATTAAAATGTTATTGTTTAATTTTGCTACAGATTCTTTTACTTTAACATCTTTGATGGTTGAACTGTCTTTTAAAGCCACCTGTGATTAAAGGGTCACACAAGACATCGAAATAATGGTAAAACACATTGGTCATTAACATAATGGAAAATATTCATGTATATATTGATTGTTTATTATTACTTTTTCACCTGCTGATAACGTACCTACTGAAGAGAAACTATTGTAATGCTGAGCTAGAAGTGGAGAATTTTTATACAATTGCAATTTAGTGATTTTAATGCTGTAATGTTGCTGTGAAAACTAGTATTGTGGGTACCTGGTATTAAAAAAGTGGATTTTTGGTCCTCTGTGTCGCAAATTACTTCCTATCATATGTTTTTTTTGTCAGAATGGACGTTTTGTAATTTCCTTGGTACCGCATAACTGGTTTGCGGAAAATCGTCTGACTGTCCTCCCGTCTGTGGACTACACTAGCATCTAAACTGTACAGAGGATTTTCTTCGAAAGTGATATTCCCCTTTAAATCTGGCCTGACTCCAGTCTTTAGTAAATTAAGAAGGAGATGGGGAATTTGAAAGGATTTTTTACCTGGGGGAGATACTTTACATGAAGCCTCAAGGACATTTTGAAAATTTTATCCAAAAATATCTTGTATTTTTTTTCTCTGGAAGTGCACCTATAAAAATGGCGCAGGTCTGATTTTCGACAAACTCTCTGAATTTTAAAAAATCCTAGAGTTAACATTTTTCTGGTTGACGTCCTACAACTATATTGACACGTAATTTTTTAATGTGAGTTCTCGTTTTTCATTAATTCTGAAGAACCATTATGAATAATGTGAGAAAATATGTGCTGTGGTGGCACCGCTAGTTTATATTTCAATTCGTATTTTCACCTTGATGTGTGTGAGCGTTCCCCATTTCGGTTCACTATCTGCCAGTCTAGGTACCCATTCTATTCAAATCTAATGGTCTTGAAACACCACTGTGTCCCATTGTACCTGTATTTACAGGGATGTACAAATAGTACGACTGTTTAAAAATGATGCATGATTAAATGAAGAGTTATTTAGGATCCGTCACGTAAATACAATATATGTAACTTTACACGAGATTTGAATCCGTCACAGCTCCCCGGATGGCTCATAGAATATTTGGTAAAAATCTGGAACTTAAATTTAAAACATCATTAAAATAAGTGTCACTGCGATTTTACATCAAAACGTATAACACCACACCCCAGAAACCCAGTCTCAGGGTCTGTTTGCTTCCGAGGCTCACCACAAATCCAATCGTTGACACAATCTATGCGCACATTTCGAAAGCCGTAAACAAGCGCGATGGGGGCAGCGCTTCTCTCAAGCACTTGATGGTCCCTTAACGCGTCCTATGACGCACGGCTACACGCTTCTGTGAGCGCGTTGCGGCAAGTTATGTGTTGAAGATTAACCGAGATAATGCAGCACTTCGCCCGAAGTGCAGCATTTGTGGCTTCCACGGAGCAACCGATAATGCGACTATTTGGGGTGTGGTGGAGATTCAGAGGGTATTCTAATGTGATAGGGCGATATTTTGCCTGATTGTGCAGAAAAATTGAAGAGTTCGAGGTAAGAACACTATAATTCATTAGTTTCGGGAAAAATAGCTAAGAGATCTGATACTCTTGGTGAGTAATAGCTATTTACATGTCTAGAAATGTTATGAGTGTCATTACTGCCGATGCCAAAAGTTAAAAATAGAGGTGGAGCGTAACGGTGCCGAGATTTTTAATTTGGACGAGGCAGTAATAACACTGTAACATATCGTGGTATGTTCAGCGTTTTATCGGTCACCATAAAATCTCAATTTTTTTGAGAAAATTTACAACATTATTGCGATATGAAACACATGAATTCTCTTTTTCCGGCACGATAATTGGTGGGTATTGCTTGCGATATATGTATTTCAACAATACACTTGTATACCGTGGCTTGAGAAGATGGACGCTGAAAATTCGTCTGTACCTCAAGAAATTTTGGATGAAGCTGCGGAAGCCACGATTTAATCCCTCAATAATAAAAATAATGCGTTTCTTTGATTACTATTTGTCTTGTAAATTACGATGTAAATTTTTCGTAATAATGTTGACTTGCAATGAATGGGTGGTTGTTTATTTAGGTTACTAAGGGTATCCGTTGCTAAGGATTTTAAAATTCTTAACCTACAGGTAGGCACAAGTGCACTTAACAAACTTATAGGGTTGCATGTTAATAAGGGTTAAAGACACATGTGACCGAAAAGTTAAATAACCTGATTTGGAGACATAAAATAGAATATCTTTACTCCGTGAGTTAACAGACTCGAAGACTATACAACCATAGACGGGCAACGCTTCATTTAAAGTTATCTGAGGGTTAACCTCCGAAATCGTCTTGTAATGTCCGCAGTGCGTCATGTGAAGTTTTCTGCATCCGCTTGTGACTGCTGCGCTAGGTTAAACCCTTCGACTGAGGCCCACGTTGAGCAGGCACAAGCAAAGGCAGGGGCAGGCGATCGGTAGATTGGGGGATCGCGTGCGATGGCAGGCGGACGGACATCGGCCTCAGGAAGCGCCGGCCGAGCAACAAAGGTCGTTTGCAACGGGGTGGGCACCGCCAGTCTCGCAGAGAAATGGAAAAATAGGTTGTGTTTATGTTTTGTAAAACAAGAAGTTCATGATATGGATTTTGTAAAGATTTCATTTTTCAACAACCACTTCAAAAGTAAATAAAACAACATATGTTTATGTAATTTGAGTCGCACTGTACTCTGATTACAGTTTTAGATTTTTAAAAGATGTGAACACCAGTTGCGACTATTGGCAATGCAAATTTGTACTTAAGTACCTCAGACTACTGTTTTTCAATTAATTAGTCCTAATCTTTCATTTGCATAATTTACATTAATATGAATTAATAAATATGTTTTAATATAATTATATCTGCCATTTGATCATTTTGAATTTGAATTTACTTCGGTCGCGTAGAAAGATCTCGACCGTAATGCTATCAGACTATCTGAATATCTAGTGTAGCTCGTACTTTATTGGGGGCGAGATTGATGCTAGTCATAATTAGACCTTCTCTTCCACGTAGCCGCTTTCATTGATGGAAATAATCAATACAACGTAAATAACCCGAAAAGTAAGTTTTTTCAGAAAATAATTGATGTATGTTTTTGTGCATCTAATAAAAATGAAGTACCAGTTCTATTTTTCTTCATATCGAGAGATAAAAATCTCATACTGAGGAGTTTTCGTTACTTTCATTAGTTGTGACTGGAATCGAATAGTATTGACTAGCTTGTATGTTGCTGTACGATTTAGCTTTAGTTTTCGGGGTTTATTGATTTCTTGCTTTCATGATTGTTTGTCTACTTCAATCTTTGGACGTACACGATGAATTATGATAAATGTTATCATGTGAGATCATGATTACTATGATAAAATGTATGAACGTTCAAATGTGTAATTAAGAATATAGTAAAAAATTAAAAAATTCCTACATCTGACACATGAAACTGAGTAATCTCGAAACATTGGAACAGTACGTTCTCTATTTTAGCACATAACATACATCACGATGTCAGTTAGCTTGCGCCTTGTATTATAAGCGGGTACGCTCCAACGATTTTCAAACTCAGTCTGATACACCGTTAGTAATTATAATCTGAATCTATATTTTTTATGCAGTGAAGAGATGTTACTGAAGATTGAGTACCTTCAAGTCACGTAAGCAAGTCACGTAAATATGAACTATTCACCGCTCTGAAGTGATTAGATAAATTGAATACTTGCATAGACTGATGAATGCTCTGCTTCTGGGCGCATATTGGGTGTTGTAAGTAATCGAGTTTTCAAATATGAAGTCGTTGAATATAAACTGCAACATGATGGCAATTGAAACAAAACCGCGCTTGCAGTGGATCTGAGTAATTTGATGTTAGATGGTTTGAAGCAATGTTTCTTCGCAATTCAAGTCAAAATAATTCATCAACATGCATTTGTATTCAAACTTTTGACAATATTGTATTTAGATAACCTTTAATAAGATAGCCTTTAATAACACAGTTGCTTCTTATGGTACGATCAAAAATATCCTGCATACAGCCGAAGCGAAGCAGAAGAATTTTCTCGAAGAATTTATTTGATTAGAAATTTCTTAAAAGAAAAATGTATTGCTTAATTGAAATTTCTGGTAATTCGATTTTTTTGTAATCAGGATGTTCGTTAATTCGAATTTAGCCTAAGGCGAAAATCGGATATTTTGAAATTGCTATAATGTCACTTTTCTATGGAGTTCGAAATAGTCCTTGAGCGTAGGAGAGGCAGATACAATGCCTCATTGGCCTTCCGCCATCCGTGTCGCGGACACAGCCCGCGTACATGTGACGGCTTCTGTCCGAGCGCGGGGGCGGGGGCGGGGCGGCCCGGGGGAGACGGCCGTCATGGCCGAGGGAGGCGCGGAGCGACGCTGTCACTGAAGGCCTCCGCTGCGCCGGCCGGGGGCGGGGCCATTGTGTGGGCGAGAGGGCGGGGCCTGCTAATGCGCTCGGAGGGCCCAAGCAAGCCCGCCTCCGCCCCCCCCGCGTGTGTGGAAGCAAAAAAAGGGCGCCGGGGGTGGGTTCCGCACGCTCCGCTCCACACCCCGGATCACGCACCGCTCGGACTCGCGACCGTCCCGCCCCGCCGCCCCGCCCCGCCCCGCCCCGCCTCGCCTCGCCTCGCCTCGCCCGCCCCGCCCATCCCACTGCCGTCCCCTCTGTCTCGTCTGCCTCGCCTTGCCCGCCCGCCCCATCATCGACCGACGGCCTTGCCCACCCACCGCCTCACCTGCGCCACTCTCGCCCTGGATCAAGCTCGCCTGATCAACCCTCGCGCCTGATCAACCTCGCTTGCCTACACCGCTCGCTCTGACCCGTGCCGCCCCGTCCGCACTCCGCCCTGACCCGCCCCGCCTCACCCGCTGCACCTGTCCGCTCCCGCCCGCCGCCGCTCAGTCTCGTCCCGCGCGCCTAGCCTTGCCCACCCTGCTCGCCCTGCATCCACCTCGTCGCGCGCCCGTTTGCCTCTCCCAGACCCCCTCATACGCACCGCCCCGCCCGCCCACCCCGCGCCCCCCGCCCCCGCTGCGCTCCGCTTTCTCGATCCGTTTCATTCCAGCCATCGTGACCCGACTCCTCCGTACGTCTTGTTGACGATAAGCTTCGTCCCCTTCCTCTCCAACGCGTTCATCCGGTCCGCACTCCACTTTCACCCCGTTACCGTTTCATAGTTCCATTCCCGCCTCACCCGTGTTGTACCCGTTCCGCTCCATCACCATCCCATCCTCGCTGCGCCCGCACCACCCCGCCCTGACTCCTTACTCAATTCGCGCGCCGCCCTCGGCTTTATCTGCCCTCACTCCGGCCACGCTCCAGCCGTCTGCGACCCTTCCCCACCCTCATCCTCTCTGTCTTTGTACTTCACCCCCTCCAACTCTCCCCCTCCCTCCGTCATCTCATGTCTTCGCCTCGACCTACGCCCCTACTCGTTCCCGCTCTACTCCGCCGTCCCCTCTATTTTCGTCCGGCCATCTCCTCGACACCAATCCGCTTCCCTCGAGTGCTCTCTCCCGGCCGCGCCTCCCACGCACTGGCGCCGCAACCGTCCCACCCACACTTCTGCCTCTGCCTCACCCGCGCCTCTCACTCGATGCTCGTCCCCAGGCGCCGATCGCGCCTGTCTCTCAAACGTCGCTTGACCGCCACCTAAGGGACGACAAAATTAGGTGCTTGCCGGTAGGCGTGGTCGCGAACTACGTACACTACCGCTGAATAGCAACTGTAGTAGCTACGATATCTGATTGTATATCAACGTAACAAAATGCACATGGTATACACTAATACTGCTCACGAAACGCAATTTAACTTTCTTGTCATTTATGTTGCCCAGTTGGTTAAACTACATACTCAACCGGGATATCATTTGTTCTATGTTTTGAGGTGACAACACCGCAAATTCCAAAATGTCTGGTTCATTGATGCTTAGATTATCCATCTGTCATTAATAAGTGGCGATGCACTCACAATCACTTTTTGTTTGTACACAATTTTATTTGTAGTATTTGTATTTCATTTGTATTCACATATTGATCTATGAAATCCACTCCACCCTTTTGCCGTTTGGGAAGTAAGTAGCGTATTTTATGGTAATGATGCAAACGTTCCCAGCTGAGTTTAGCACAGGGTCAGCATTATTTCTTTACGTGCGGTAACTGATCGGTAAGTCGTAGAGATAGTCTTCACGATGGCGGATTATGGCGATTAGCCAGATCATTTATTTATTTTATTTTTATTTTATCAAAAACAGTTAAAAACGGTGTGTGACGTGTTATGGGGAGAAGTTAATTTGAAGTTAAATTTATGTCCAGAAGCAAAACAAGGGGCCATCTTAGCATTTGCTCGAGGATCAGGGAAACTGGACGAAAACATGATCGAGAAGCTGAAGTACAATACTTGTTACAGGTTCTGTACAATTATACATTCCAAATGGTATAAAATACATAAAATGTCATTGTTAAAATTAATATTACTTTTCTTTTGGATGCTCGGATCAGTCTCTAATAGTATAGAAACAGTTAGGTCGAATTCAGCCTTCATCTTCAGGAGAATTCTAGCGGTCCGTTGCTCTCATAGGTAGTTTTCCGTAGTTTCTCCAATCATCACCAGGCGAATGCAGGAATAAGTAACCTAACAAACGGGTCACGAATTGCGCGTAATCTTTCTTCCCATTTCCTTGTCCTAGCATCTCTCCTTACACAGTTACATGCACTACACTATCATAAGTGAGCTTAGAGCGTGTTCTGTTGGAGTAGCGCCACGCTGGCGTAGATATCCGGAAGGGAAAATCCCCCACATATCGGCGGCGGACGTCAACATTCAGCGAGAGAGGATCAGCGCCACCTACCGGGATAAAACATTCACTACACTATCGGGACTAATTGCCATAATAGTTGATGTGTTTTGGAAACATCAATAAATCAACTAAACTTAACCAAGACCCGTTGCCCGAGGTGAATATTTGCATATGTTTGAGTATGCCAAAAGACCTACATGATGCTGACACCGCGAGTACCGGAAAATTGGCGCTCGGCAAAGAGCATGCGTAGCCTCTTCTCGGGATTCGGTGCATCGTCGCTCTTTACTTTCCGAAAAACACATCTATGATGCCTTCTTAATGAGATATTAGGTAGTATTTCTAAAAGCGAATACATCAGTATAAATGTGGGAGAAGAAATATACTTTTTGAATAATTGCAAATGCTAATCTAGAATTATCTTTACTAATTTGAGATTCTGTGATGCGAATATGTGTTGGCAACAAATTTTGGAGCTTTGTATTTAGCTCTAAGAACCGTTCCAGAAAAGTACTTCATAAAATTTTGCTCATATTCGAATTCTAGAGTTGCGCATTAAAAATGGAAAACGGATATTTGATATGCTTTGGCGACCGAATGCGATAAAATAATTCGCACGTTTCTAAGGGATATGGTGTAACTTTCATTCCCTAAACGGACTGTATCCTGTAGGAAATCAGACTGTACAGGTAGGCACGCAAACAGTAAAATCTGAGATCGGGAATTCGAAGGAAGTAAAGACTTTATAGAAAAAGTAACAGTGAATGTATTATTCTACGCTACCGATGTTGAATTAACTTAAGTGTCTTTCATAAAAGGTCTTGTTGACAAGTTTCGAAAACAAATGTCAGTGATCGTTGTGCCCCTGGCTGCATCGTGATATCTTAGGCTTCCGCGGCCAAAGACATGATCTGGCCCGGATAGCCTAGCTAACATTAACTCCGGCCGCGGAAGCCTACGCAACCACAGTATTATTTGCCTCCTCGAAGTTTAGTTGGCAAATTACTGTCACTAACAGGGCTAAAGGAGGATGAAGGCTGGTCGTTACGCAACGAGAGTGGCTTCTGGTATATAGAGGATTGAAGAACATCGATCATATGGACATTACACTCGGTCGTTAAAATGGGCACAAACTTAATCGCTTCATCGTCATTCAAGGGATCTGCTCGTTCAGTAATTCGAACTTAACGCCTGATAAAGTTGCATAGAAAATTATATTTTATTTTGAAAAATAAAAATTCTGTGCTCTAATTCTTGTTGCCATATGTAAATCATAATGACAAAATGCCACTTACTGTAGCAGTATTTCAGTATGTTCAATAACAAAGCTGGGTGGGCGGGGACATCCTGAATTATTCTGGGCAGTCAGGAGTGTAGGCTTAAGGAATGGTAAGTTTTCGAGATCGACAGCTCAGAACTGGCAACGTCTAAAACTTGCTACTAATTTCGGCTGGCGGTACGTTGTTAGCAACGCTGTTTGCCCCACCGTCATTTATTGGTTTACGCCTTTTGTAATATGTTCATTTAACACGCGTTGTTTCAGTCGAAATAAATCAGCGGAAACTCCCGGAACGACCCTCCAACTCAAATTCAACAAATTATCGTTATTGTGATAATATGCAAATGAAACAAATGTAATACTTCGTTAATTAATATTTACAAATACTTATAATCCGTTTTACTACACATTTATTATTTGAATACCTTTCACATTGTGCGTCTAAATGGCTCTAAAATGTTCATTAATCACTAATTCCCAACTAACCCGAATTATCTCAATATCCTATTCCCTATTGCACTTTATTTTCTTTCCTTTCTTGAACTGGAGAAGAGAAAAAATGTGATAAATATTTTGACATACCTACATTTCGGTTATCAAAGAGGAATTTAAAGAAAATAAGAGATATTAAGAAATTCGATTTTTGAATAGTAATTTCATTATTATTTGTAAATTTTTTAAAAAGGGGTTGTGTTTAAAAATCCCTTTTCTATATACTAATTTATGGAAATTTGACAGTTTGGTACCATTTTTAAAACAAGATTGACCCAAAACAAAGAAAGTCCCACTACTGTGTGCGGAAATACCCCTCAGAGGTGTATCAGACAGAATTAAGACAAAAAAAAAATTCGCATATTATTATGAGGAAAACGGCATGCGCCCATACTACTCGCAACATGTTAGCACCTGATATAACTAGGAAACATCGCGTTCCATGCCTTTACAATTCCCTTTTTTTAACTTTACAGGACACAAGTTTAAACTTAAACATGATTTACACTTAACGTGATTATAAAACCGTTTAAACATAAACATAATTTAAAGAATGCAGAAAGCACCCAAATGTTCAATTGATATTGATTATTACTTTTACAATACTCTACCATGAAATACGAGTACACTGAATTGCGACTTTCCATATTTGTCATGATCGTAAGATTCTACCGTTTTAGTCGTATGGTTAATGACGTAATTGGTCGTGTATCGATCAAACAGAATTTCGTCCATTTCAAAGTGCCCTGTAGTGTTTGGATTATAGTTAGAACTACAGTGATGCAGAATGTTTCCAGGACGTGCAAATACCAGAGGAGGCCGAAGGAATTCGCGGACAGAAAAAGGCGTTGGCGTAGCGCCAAATGAGGACAGAGGTATTCAGGGGAGAAGTAATCGTGCTATCGAAGTGATTAATCTTCCCAAAGCACTCTCAGAGTAATAAACGTCGGTGCTCTGGGTGGGTTCTTTTGGGGGACGAAGGTGAAAGAAACTTCGCTGTGGTCATAATAACCATCTTCATTTTCAACGTACAGCTCGAGTCTTCAGTGACTCGTTTGCTGTTAAGGCGAAGCTTAGACTAATAGTAGTATTTGAGCATCAATATTTTATAAAACCAGATTCAAGCCGGGAAAATGGAAAGGGGCTGACGAATATTTCCTTTCATTTGTGTTTGATTAAATGAATCAAGTAAATACCTGTATATGCTATTAAAGAAACTAAGATTTTAACATTACCCGTTTTACAATATTTCCAAAGTTTATTAATATACAGGGTATTCCTTTATTGTAATTTCCTGATTAATTTGTTTCATATAAGCCAATTGTGGTCTTTCAAATAAAAAGTATTTTTTTTTGGAATTGCTTGTCTTGTACTACATTACCCAAGTGAACTTCACAATTACATCAGTATAAGTTGACGTCCGTGAGTTGCCCTGCTATTAACACAAACTAGTTTACTTGCATAGCATGCGAAATGACATCAAAATTCCGCATTTTGCTGTTACAGATTAATATGTCCTTGGCCTTCCACCTCATTTTGTCAAGTCATTTCTGACGCCCCCTGAAGCTTCAGCAGGTCATTAATCTTGGACGATAAAAAATGAACTTTTTCTAGTGACTCAAGGGGTTTACAGACATGAGGACGAACGCCTCTTTTAAGTTATCGACTTCTGTTGCCTCTATCCTTCCTTTGCAAGTCTGCCACGAGAACCTTACAAGATCTTAAATTTCCGTTTTTGTGCCCCTTTCTTCGCGTTCAAAGAACCAAGCTACTCCTTATGTGAAGTTTACATTCATGCAAGGTCTTCTTCTGTGTGCATTCAGTGAGATCTCGCTGCAGGTGAAAAGGACCAAGGATGTATGGGCTCTATTCAGCACACTCTCGAAACTCAATAAGGTCAAGCAAAATGTCCGAGCAAAAAGGACAGATGACAGATAATAGTTTTCCATAGCATGCTCTTGGTTACATATATTAACGCACTAGATACTGAATTCATTACTCCGGCAGAAATGGCTCAAAAAATCAACTGATGTTACTGCAGACCCTCTGTCTAGGAGATCCTAGGTTCGATGTTGGCAGGATTTTCAACACTAGCTTGTCAGGTAGGTCGAATTCAGTCGCTGTCTGGAGGATAATTCTAGTGGTCAGTTGCTCTGATAGTTATCCGTGGTTTCTACGATCAATACCAGGCGAATGCCGGAGCAGTACCGTAAGAAACGGACCACGGATCGCGCGCGATCTTACCTTCCTCTTCCTTGTCCTATCCTCACACCTTACCCACTTACACTAACATGCACTATACTACCACTCATGCCGCACATGCGAGAGACCGTTCAGGAGCTTTCAACGTGTCCCGGGGGGGAAGATTCCTGGTTAGGAAAAAAAAACCTTACCCGACAGTAGGTCGGCGTCGGATCTGACCATAGAGCAGGGGAATGACCACCGCCACCCCAGAGCAAAATATGCACTACACTTACTGGAATAATTACCCTAGTAGTTGACGTGCCCGGAATGAATAACAATCAATCATTACACATCGCCCATCCATCGTCGATCGTACATCGCCCCCTACGTACCTCGCCCTCGCCCCGCCCGCCCCTCTCACCCACACCCTGAAGAAGAGGGGCAAAGGCAGCCCGTAAATACGGAAACTGCACTGCAGAATCCAATCATGAAGAATGAACAAGAGAGATCCTTTAAAGAAAACGAAATTCCTTTAGAAATAAAAAAATATCGAAAACTTATTTATGAAACTATCCCTTTTATGGCACAAATATAGATCATTGCTTTTTTAAGGATAAAAGTCAAATTGAATTTGTTCAGTGACCACAAATTCCATCTCCAACAAGACATTGCAGATAATCTTATCTCGGCAAAATCGTGAGTTTAACGAATTTTTAAGGTAGAATTTTCACTGTGCCGTGAAAAAAAACTTATTGAGTGCGTTTTGTGCAATGTGAAAGGAAAATAAAAATAAAGCAAATCTCTAATCTTTGAACATTTGGATTAAATTAGTTTATTCAGCGTAAAAAGAATCTCCATGTATTCACCTAGAAACATCCTAATCTCGTTGAATATATCATTGTCCAACGACCTAACAAAGCAAACATCTCAAATTTTGTGCAGTGGTGAACTGCTCTTTTATTTTCAATGAGAACACTCACCCATCACCGACTGTGTAATTCTCATCAACCTCACCGAAAATAAAACCATATTCCACGCTTCGCACATTATATTTTACGGAGTTTTTATCACTGTTAAAGTCAATAACTAGTAGATTAATCATTTATTCACTTCCGGCAAACATAACAGTAAAGCAAAACATAACTGATCGCTTAGTTCCACAGAAATTTAAAGTTGTTACAACAATATGAATATACATTCTATGCATCTTTATGTATTATTATATTCATTAAATTCAGTCAGATCGTCATTTTTGACAAATTAAATTTATTAAATCGCCTCCTTCATTATACTTAAAACTAAAATAATATATTTTTCAGATTGATTATTTCAATTAATATTTCACATTATCTCTATTTTCACATTTGACATAAAATATAGATCACTAAATATTCGAAACATAATTGAGGACTCAATAAACATTGTAGTTTAATTTATCAATTATTAGATTTATTTCTTTAGACAATTCATGCATTTATTTTATTCATTTGACCCATCTGTGACCTAATTTTCACGGAACTTTATTCATAACACCAACTTTATATAGGTGAAATTGTACAAAGGTTTAAACAATGATAATTATTTTTATAGTGATATAATTTACCCCTAAGGCCATAGTTAGTGTAAAAAATATTTCAATGTCGTTAATTTAGTTCGTTGTACTAGTGGCCACGGTGATTTGTTTAATTATATGAACTTGTATTTACATTTTTTACAATTATAAATGTATAAAGTGTGATCTGTCCTTTTCTAACGTAGTCAAAAAGCCTATCACATCCCTCTATATTTTCTATTATTAATAAAATGGTGGAAATTCGTAGAAAATAAAGACAATTAGTGCATATAAGCTCTTCATTCAAATAACTGCGATAAAAGTAGGATAAGGTCAAATAGAAAAGAGATCCACGAAGACAAAAATAGGAAAAAATAGCATAATATTTCAATGAGGAGTATTGAATTCCAACATAAAATAAATAGAACGTTGTTTTTCGTGACGAAGAGATCCACCAATGTCCTTGTGAAAACACACCCCCCCTCGCTGAGGTTCTCAGGAACCAACCAGAATCGAAGCTCTTTCTTTGCGTCGCATTGACTTTCCTTCCATTACCGGCTCCTTCCTGCAAGACCTATCCCCTGAGGACAGCAGCAAATCACGTCAGATCCCGCGCACTTCGCCAGCGCATGACCCGCCCCACCTTTAAGCCAGCGGCGGCCGGCGGGCGCGGCTCGGCCGGCGGGCGACGAGGGCGCTGGCGGGGCGAGGGGCGCCGTAGAGAGGCGGCGGGCGCGGGCGGGGCGGCGGCGGAGCGTGGCGTGGCGGAGCAGGTGCGGTGAGAGGAGCGCCGGGTGCGTGCGCGGGCA
>BOPP01000249.1:1070973-1155730 GCA_017312745.1 Gryllus bimaculatus
CCCCCTCACCGCAATCAACCGCAGCTAACACTCCCGCTCCCCCCTCCCCGCCCCCATCGTCCCCCTTTGCGGGTAAACGCTGTAGGCACAGTTAGGGAGAACTCCGCGCAGGAAGCAGCACTGAGTGTTGTTCAACGGAGAGACAATAAGAGGGGAATTTCTACGTAATAAATATTATTCTCGTACGATTTTCCCATTTAGTCCTCCTCTAATGACCACTCCTGTCTGGCTCTTTCTACTTTATTGTTTCACGTTTAATGCTCAAAGCCAAATCCGCTCAGGGCTAATAGCGCCATGATAATTGCAATAGTTCTGCCTTTCAATATTAAAATTATAACTCTTTTACTTTGAAATTCAAGTAAATGAGTCCCAAGCGCGTTTATACAATTTTTTGTGAGTTAGAAAATGTGAAAGTGGAGTAATTACTTAACAAATAAATATATTATACTTATGTCTAAGAAATAATTCAATTTCTAACTCCTAAAAGCTTCAGATAACAAATTGATACTATTAAACGTTCGCTTGGAGCTATTGGAAACATTAAAAATTACAAAATTAAAAGTTACAAATTTTATTAAAACCAGTAAAACGTAATATTAATAAAATATGCCAATTGCAATGTACCTGGTGAGAATAAAGTGTTCCCGGCGCGACGCGATGTTTCAATAACTTTTTCCTGGTCAGGTACTTCGAAATTGACATATTTTTATTAATATTAAGTTTAAAATTGGAATTAAGCCAGTAATTCTAATTTACCGCTCAATGTCATCCTTCTTTTCTCCATTCATTTTCTTCTACTTCACTTCTCTTCACAGTACATTAAAAAGCAAAATTTAATAGAAAAATAATGACTACATAAGTAATGTATTTGTCATTTTCATTTCTTTTTGAAGAAATGATGTGATAAGAGGTGGATATAAAATATTTTAGAACACTTATCAGTGGAATATGCTTCGAAAATTTAGAGAGAGGAAATGGCTCTGGTTAAATAAGAAAAAACAAAGGAAACCACTTTGCGTAACATATTGGCTCAAATTTAGCTGGCTAAGGTAGGTGATGAATCTTGCGTAAAAGTAAGATGCGGACAGCACACGAATTGATGCAATCTTCTACGCGGTCATAGGACGCCGTTAAAAAATTGTTCCTGAAGGGAGACACTCGAGACACGCGGGTGATGACAGCTCCTTGAAGAAACTAAACCCGAAAAGTAGGGGAGACGCAATGGAAGCTACAACCCCAATTCCCGGCAGCAATACAATGCAATTTAATTAAAGCGAAGGGAGCTAGAATTTCTTTTGAGAACTTTTGTTGATGCACAGCTCCCTCGGCGAAAACAGAGACGCGACAACAGCCACTGTAGATGACTTCATAATAACTAATTACTCACTCCTCAATACATGCAACGCGCAGGTATGACAATATGGCGGTAGGCAGGATTCACAATAAGGCAGTTGTTTGTATTGTTAGGAAAATAACGAAGTTCTTTAAATTGAAAAACAAACGAACTGAGAATTACCAAATCGTCACAGATTGAATAAGAAATGTAGTAGACAAGAATTTTTAAGTGAAGAAAATATAGGCACAAGTGGCAGCAGCTTTCAGCACGATTGTAGAATACCATGTTCTGACGTTATTACCACAGGGAAACACTCGAGACGTGCGGGTGAAGACAGTTTCTTGAAGAAACTGAACCCGAAAAGCAGGGGGGAGACAATGAAAGCAACATCCCCTATTCCCCGCAGCAACACGATGCAATTTAATTAAAGCGAGGGGAGCCAGAATTTTTCCGAGAACTTCTCTTCGGCGCATAGTTCCCTCGGTGAAAATAGAGACGCGTCGCGAACCACTGTTACGTCGGGGGCATTAACACGGCTTACGACGATAATATCGCCGAGTTATTCCCGCGGAATGTGAATAATTTACGGGCGTGCGGGCGGGGCCGATAGAGGGGTGGCCGGACGTTAGGGCCTGGTCGAAATCCGGGATCAAATTAAATTCGCGTTTTTCCGGCGCCGTGACGAACGGCCGCGGGCCCCCGGGGGGCCGTTGCATTTAATTCCGGGCCGCGTACGCGACCCTTGTGCGGTGGGTGGCTGGCCGCGACGCTACTCGACGCCCCCTCCATCCCCCACCGGGGGTAGCCCCGTGCCCCGCCTCCCGCGTCGTATTTCCGCCCCTTCTGTCGTGCGTTGCGAGCGGACTTCGTGTTTTAGTGTGCACTGCCTCTTTGACCCGCCATCCGCGTTACACTGCCCACGGCGTGCAACCCTCGCCGTCCCGCATAGAACACTCAGTGGTGCACGCTTCACTGTATCGCTGGTGATACACCCTCGCTGATACACGTTTGGCGACATCCTGCGGCGGTACACGCTCTGGGATGTGCGCTTCGATGTACATGCTCCGGCATACATGCTCCTGCGTACATGCTCCGAATACTCGATGTACATGTTTCGAAATACATGCTCCAGCATACATGCTCCGGCGTACATGCTCCGGCGTACATGCTCCGACCTCAATGCTCCGATCTCCATGCTCCAGCATACATGCTCCGACATACATGCTCCGGCATACATGCTCCGGCATACATGCTCCGGCATACATGCTCCGACATACATGCTCCGGCATACATGCTCCGACATACATGCTCCGACATACATGCTCCGACATACATGCTCCGACATACATGCTCCGACATACTTGCTCCGAAATACATGCTCCGAAATACATGCTCTGACGTATATGCGCCGACATATATTCTCCAACGTACATCCTCCGATGTACACTCCAACATGCATGCTCAAACATAATTCTCCGACATACATCCTGCGACGTATATTCTTCGACGCATATCCTTCGACGTATATCCTTCGACGTACATGCTCGGACGTTCGCGCTCCGATATTCATGCACCGACACAATCTTGACTAAACGCCCTCTGATGTTCACTCCCCAGAATACACACTCCGTATCCCCTGCTCTGAAGCAGGCCTTCTAATGCGCATCTTCTGCTCTCTGCATCTTGCCCTTTGTGGTCTTGAAGGAGGTGCCAGACGCGGGATACAAAACAAGCGCAGCTCCTTGAGTCCCGCACATTGGCCTTGTTCCTATGTCACGAGACATCGTTCGCGCACCGTTTCCTGCTCCTCGAGCGTTCCACTGCCATCTTCGCTACGCTCCCAGGCGTGTATCGAGACGCTCCCCTTGTAAGAGGAAGAGGCTATGTTTGGCGATAACGACATCTCTACAAGGGTGGTATTCTACACGTTCCCCACAATCCTTACTTCCTGGAATATCACAAAATGACCACGTGACATGCAGTGAACCTAAGAAGACGGGAAATATCTGTCCAAAATGTTGTTATTTTACCGGAGATCTCTTGCTGTACTCGACCGAGACGTGCCTAGGCAAGCGCGCAATTCGTATCCTGTGAAGACGACGACTGCCTAGGGTGGTGACATCAAACGCGCGTTCTGTGTCCTACGTTCCGAAAGATGGAAGGAACGGCAGGGAGGCCTTGAGGATGAGGGATGCAAAAGAAAAAAAACAACAGATAAATACGGAAGAGCGTCGGACGAAACGTCGGTCGAGCTGCAAACACGGTTTGCAACGTGGGAGTCGGAGTGGTGGGAGGAAGGGGTTAGTGAATCGTTACCGGCGTGGGAGTCGATGTCTGCAGAGTAGCGCTGGGAGGCAGCGTGGGTGAAAGGGGCAGAGCAACATTGCGAGAGGCGGGGTTGGCGACGGCTGCCGAGGACGCCAGGACAGCGCAGGCGAAAAAGTTCGGAGGAAGCCGCATGGGGTGAAAATAGCGGCTTTAAGAAAGCAGCGAGGGCAGTTAGGCAACGTGGGTTGCAAGTGCAACCTGGGTAGCGCAACTTCACAGGCTTGGGATTGCATCGGGAGCAAAGTGACGATGTCGGACGCATGGATAGCGTAGTTGAGGACAGCACTCTGAAGCGAGTAGCGTATAGCCGACGCGTGTGGTACGCGCCACGTGACATAGTAACGCGGACTCGGGATTGGTGGCATCCGGAGCGAGGGGGTGGGGAGCAGACTCGGTAGAATGGATGCCGTAGAATGATTACCAGGAATTGGGACCTCGCTTACTCTGCACACGAGCACTGCGCCGACTGTAGCGTGTGCAGTGTGGGCAACGTGGGCGGGGTGGGCGTTACGGCATTACGAACCTCGGGGTAGTGGGGTCGGAGCGACGGGGCGGCGTAGACGGCTCCACTAGCGTGTTCTGCGGGGTTTCACTCCTCTGGACCGCCGCCGGCGACCGCGCCAGTGAGGCAAGTGACGTCGGGGGCGGCGGAGAGGGAGGGTTGTGGAGGTTGGACAGCCGCCCCGAGCGCTGCCGGGCGAAGGGGGTATTAGTAATTAAACGCCCCGCGAGGGCGCTGCGCTGCTTAGCGGGGGAGGGGCCGAGGGCTGGGGAGCTAGGGGCGGAAGCTCTTAACCGCTGGCGTCTCGTGGGCCGCAGCTGCTGCCATTCGGAAGCCGCGCGCGCTGTTCGCATGCTAATAGTCGCGGGACGACGCGTTAGTTTATTATCATGTTATCCACTTTATTGAATCCCAGTCCGAATACTTAAGGGTTCTCGAACGTTACCGGCCTTTATGTTTAATAATTTTAATAATATATTTTAAAGTGATGTTAAAAAGTATTTCTAAATTTCTCTAAACGTTGCATAGCACGTGAGGCGGACCGCCACGGCGTACTGTGATCCGGAATGGGAAAAAACACGGACCAACAAGGAATAAACATGAGTGCAAACGGAATAGAGTGAGCAAGCTCCAATTGAAACTTTGTAGTTCGGGAGGTTCTTCATGGGAGTGTGACGTCATGGATACTCACAGCGAACACAGACACAGAGCTTTCATATAACAAATATTTATTTACAAAGAAAACACAACAAATATTTACAATGAATTTACACTTTACACCCTAGCTCTGATAGACCTGCTATCCCCTGATCGCATAATATATTTCTTTGAAGAATATGGGAATTTCGAAATGGGTAAGTTGTACTCGAATAAAATCGTATGTCATGGTGCAAGTCTTTGAACGTGAAAGTAAGTTGAGGATAAATTGCGAAGTTCCAGGTTTTGAAAAATGGAGGAAATGTTTACTTTTAATACTTATAATTTTTAATTTACTGTTATAAGTTTCACAGCTTCTTATGCTTTGGTCATCTCAATCAATCAATGCAACATGACTGTTCATATTACGTTACTCTTTTAATCATTACTTTGACGTCACTTCCAGAGCTGAGCAGTTCTTATGTTATTTTATTTAATGTTGAACATGTAATTTTTTTCACATTTTTTTCCAATAAAAATTATTGATTACGTAATTGTTTTGGGTGTCATTAATACACGAATGTGGCAGTGAAAACAATAAAAATGGCCAGATGTTCAATATTTGTCTAGAGTATCTTCTTTTATATCTGGATTGGTGGCTCAGGGGATTGCACCAGCATCAAAATACATATAGCTTCAAGTTACATGTAATTACTAATTTTAACTTGGCACAAAAATTTCAAGCAAAGATATTTTCGGATTGTCATTAAATCGTATAAAATCGTATCGCAGCATGAGCTGAGTGTAGACTGTAACGTTTTACAAATTCTGTAATATACATATTTGACGTATTTGATAAAAAAAGAATTTTCCCTTCCAAAAGTCGCCTCTGGAACGCCCCTGATGTGCTTGAGACATTCTGTTGGCCACTTTTAAGATACTGGCTTGTCATTCTACCTCGCGATACATCTGGTCCATCCTTGGAACCTTGTACTATAAATAATTATCCGTCTGTCGTCATCATTCACTTGCCGGAGACACCACTATAATCATCCATCTTCGGGAAGGTAATGTCTAATCGTAATGGTCACCATCTGCCCGGTGAAGGAGAGGGCGTTACTCGTTCCTCTCATAAGTCCGGCAACCAGTCATATTTTCATCATCATTTCATGTTATATGTCTTTTCATATTCAGGTGCAACGAACAATGAATTTTGGCGTGGCATGAACCAGTTTTACGATAGAATATTGGTGTGTCTATTCTCAAACTTCGCGGTTCTTTGTGCCCTCAGAGAGGTTTTTAAACGGTATATTCTAAAATCAGATGTTAGATTAAATGTAATCGTGCCCTTTATTTTCTTCTTTTTCAAACCAACCAGACACCTAAAATTGTAAATGTGAAATGCGTTCTTTATTCATTTCCTCCTTTAATCCCTGCTTTCCAGCATTCCCTTCTCCCTTCCTTCCTTCTTCTAATTTATAATTCAAGACACGCTTTGCGCAATTCCTGTTTGAACTCTTGTAAAACACCCACAACTCCCAACAAACTTTCTTCCTTTTGTCTTCAAATAAATTTTCAAGAAACGAGTTTAATGTTGCGTTCTCCCCATGAGAGTTTTCTTTTTCGTTTTTACGGAATCGTGAGAAAAATTCCTCTAAAAGCTTTTTATTTCACGTTCTTTACAAATGCTGTTTTTTTTTCACTTTCAAGAAGCCCTCCACCCCAAATGCACTTTTAAACTACTTTGAAAGCGTAAACGTAGTTTCTCAAAAGAGGAGCGAATACGTTCTCTTAGACTCACATGAGGTTTGAAAAGACAAAAAGACCTTGTACTGTACATTACTTATTCTTCGGCTGGATGAGTTTGCCGCCTGTAGATTAACGAACTATGGTAGTATTGTTTATATAAAGTCCCTTGTGAACTCTCATTTTGCAAGATTCTGAAAGGAATCTTGGAAGCAACTTCTGCAGAAAAATAATATTATTGTAGTACGTTCTGAAAGCTCATGACCTAAACACGTGACTCCAGGACATTTCTGAGAGTGCATTATGTACACTGAACACGATATGTTGAGGAACGAATTTCTGTACTGAGGAATTAAAGTTCGACCAGTCAGCCAATTAATTTTAAATAATATTCATTTTTAAAAAAAGGTACATTGGTAAACTGATAGTAACAGCTGTGAGCGAGAGAGGGAATTATTATTATTATTATTATTATTATTATTATTATTATTATTATTATTATTATTATTATTTCTCAGTTGTCATATTCCTAGCAATATTACCTATTACCTTCTATTTTACTTAGAGCATTTACCTTCTACTGATCCTTCAGGCACGTATGGGAGACAAAGATCTAGAAGTAGGAACATGATGTAAACAATCAGCAGCGCTCCCATCAGAATCGGCAAAATTAAAGTAAACACGCAACACTTGTCAGTGGATTCATTCATAGTTTCTTTAAGACACGCCTGATCGTTCTCGTTGGAGGAGACTAGACTGAATTTCTGGTGGGTCAGGAAACCGCGAAGGCGCCCCGTCCACCTGTTGGAGGATGTTTCGAAAACTTTTCGAAAGGAGGCGCTGTCGGTCGGGGAGGGGACTGTATAAGCCGAGGAAATTAAGCGCTTCTTGGCAAGCTCTGTCCTTCGGATGCCGATTCAATCCAGTGTGCCTGGGCGCGCGCCAGCGAATACTTCGTCCGAAAGATGACTAGTGTGAAGTGTGTAATTACGCAAGTATGTTTACGGCGATGAAATTGATTTATGCTTAATTTGTATTTGCAATCATTTAAGGGTTTGAAAGAATTTTTTAAAAGTGTTTCTTGATTAAAATTTTTCACTGTTCGGTATTTTATTTAGAAAAAGTCCATTCTTTATTTGCTTTTTCAGTATGCAAATTCATTTTTACTTCTAATAATAAGCATTTTCTGAATCCTTTGCTGTATGTGAAATCTAATCGTATGTGTCTCTTATTTGAATGCTTTACCATGCATTATTATCTTCATTCACAAGATTATGTTTGTGAACGTTGTCAGTGGTATTACTAATTACCTAGTTAAAAGGAGTTTGTTACTTTTTACTCGAAATATTTGGGAACACCATTGAAATAAATTGAATTATGAATTTGAAACCATGTATACACTTAAATGACAAAAAGTATTCCATGTTTTAAGTAGATGATGTAACTGTTTGCGGTCGTTAGTCGTTATTACTAAAATGCAGGGTTGGAAAGGCTCAATAATAAAAGATGAGGTACTTTTCCGATAAAATTAGTTTTTTCTTTCCGAATCTTAATACGCAACAATATTGCCAGGTGTAACCCAATTCCTTTACTTAATAGTCAACTCAGATCAAGAAAGCGAACTTCTTTATGAGACGCCAAGTTTATCACACGAGTCGACGGTAGGAACCGTTGAAAAATAAATGTAGATCGAAATGCTTACGTCATTGCTGAAGACCGACGTTTCCTTTTTTATCGCGGATGTTGTCAAAGGACAGACAACAATCTTCCCATGTTAGCAGTTAAAACGTTTAAAACTCACTAGAAAATCAAAATGCTAATTTTGTAGGAACAGTGCAACGAATGATACTTAAATTGCATAGTGATATAATTTTTCCGTCATGTCACTTCTATAAAAATAATTCAAAATTTCTTATGAAATGCATCATTTCAACCAATTGAAACCGTTTCATTAAAAATCTCTCTATGGATAGATACATTAAATTATCTTCTAATTTTTCAATAATTAGGATTGAATGTTAGTAGTCTCAGAATTAAACTTTTACATCCCATTCACCTAGAAGGCTAGTCTGTGGTCGTTGGAAATGATAATTTCATAATTGAAATGTAAAATTCAAGGCAGTATGACACAAATTACATTTTTATTACGACACAACGGTAATGAATGATAGATAATAACCTGTAACTAAGACCACATAGCGTGCTTCTTGCTAGAACAAACCGTTTTGGATTCCGCCTCGCGTGTATTGCCTCCGAGAAAGAACGGTTGATTGCGCGCCATGTTCTGCAGCCGCCTTTGCCCATCTCTGCGCTGCAGCAGCTTCTGCAGACGACACGCGAGGAAGCAGGAACGGGGCTCTTATCGCCAGCTGCAGCGCCCAAAGCCATTCCACGTCGGCGTTCGTTGCAAGCAGGGAGCTGCGCACAGGCAGAATGCGCAACCTTGTTATTGCCATAATACGGAAGGGCAGAATGCCCCTCTTATTGCCTCTCAAGCCAACTTGCTTGGAAAGAACGTACGTGTAACAACGGGGTAGCGAGAGGTGGAGCTCTACGAGTCTTGCCACTTAGGGTTGATGTGAAGGCAGGGCAATCCCTTCTATATTGCCCCTGAAGGCGCTTTCGCTTCTTATTAACATATTCAACAAGTATTTTTATAGATAGGACAGAATTAATAAATGGAATAGAAAGTGGAAAGAAGCAAGAAATAATTATTAACATATTTAACAAATATTGTCTGTATGTAGAATTAGTAAATGGAATGGAGTGGAAAGAAGTAAGTCAGAAAGTGAAATTTAAAACAACGTTTTTAATATTATTCGTGTCAACATAGGCTTTTCAAAGCTCTATTTACTTTTCTCTTTCCATAAAAATTGCTTCATTTTTGGACTGAAGTGCCCCTAAAGGGAATGACTTCTAACCACACGCAATGTTTTCCCAAGATTGAAAGACCCGGTGTAACGCGTTTTTGCCGGATATTGCCCTCTTCTACATCGCTACACAGGCAACACCTGTTCGGGGACGGCATGCGTTTCCCCTCCGCGCCACTTCCACCGCCGCCTTGATCGCGTAATATCGGAGGAATTTGTAATGTGAGGAAGGCAGGTGGCGAAGCCCCGCGCTCGGCTGGGCTGGGGCAGGGTGGCGCAGCTTCGCCGGCAAAGTGCTTCATCTGCATGTGGGAGACGCGAGGAGAGCGGAAAGGACGGGGAGAGGGGACGGCGATGGGAAACAAAGCGGAGGCGAGAGAGGGCGGGTGAGGACGGGTGACAACAATGGAGTTGATAGGGGATCCGTGAGGGAGGGGGAACCTGGCACCTGGGTGAACGTGATGCTGAATGTTCAGAACCAGGATTAATGCACTCTTTCATTTGTACGGCCTGCCGCGGTGGCGCAGGGAGTCGCATCATCGACCAGCTGTATTGAGGTTGCCTGAAAACGTTCTAAGGCCTGTCGACTTGTGATTGTAACATCTCAATAAATGACGGGCCGTAATCTAACTTACCCTACAGTTTACCCAGTCATCAAATATCATTCATTATAACTATCTTCCCGCCTTAGACGTTTTCATGTTGGTTTACTTGTTAGGCAATGATGGCAAACACAACCATTCAATACATTGATCAACTTAGAACGTATCGAGAAATAAGAATCTTCCTCAATGTAGGAAATGAATTAAAATATATTAAGCTTCAAATTTCAACCAGACAGGGATTATTTCCCATCAACAGTGGTTTCCCCATCAGTAAACTCCAAGTCTCTCGGAACAAATTACGTATTTAAAAAGTAAATGTTAGCAAGTGATTGTGGTAAAATTCCCTCCTGTATACTAGTACAGACTACACGAACTGTGTTCGCGGGCATCGGGTAGAGCCTACACTTGGACTATCAGCCGAGCCAGTATCACGTTCCAGCCCGTAGGTCACCGACGCTCGAAGCCTTTCGCCCAGTCCTGACTACTCTACGTACTCGCGTATTCTTACTGGAGCCCGTTTCACGTGACAAATTGTGATCAGATTCGTTAATAGTGCAAAGTGTTTGTTCTAAAGCGATTTGGCAAATTATTGTGATTAGGATTATATAACCGCGCGGAAGCTCGGAATTGTTGAGTGATAAACAGTTATTATAATTTGAAAAAAGATAATTATAACGCATTTTATTAAAGCAACATTCTGCACGAGTAACACATTGAGCGTAGGTTAACACATAAAAAGCAGTTACGATACTTACTTGAAAATTTTGTGATACAATGATTCAACGTAAAATAAATGAAGATTGTCGTGAGGTAAGATATAACATATTCTTCCTTAGTTATTTTTAAATATACACGTAATTGAAATATCCGTAACAAGTAACTGAATATATGATAACTTCATAATAATATGATTATAAAATTGTGCCATAAATATTGCTTAATATTTGAAGTAATAGACAGTCTGTAATATTGATCGAGTACTTTTTGACAAGTTACATTTTTCTTTCAATTTATTAAGAAACATTTAACCATTTTTATTCTTCTCGCGTTTTTTCATAATTTTAGTAGTTTTTAAAAATGGAATGCATATGTGATAGTTATGAAAATAAAATTAATAAAATCACTAAACCCTGAAATGCTAGTTTTAAAATCTTCGAGACTTTCTAATATTGATTTTCATATTTGGTTTATGATATTGATAGCTGATGAAATGAAACGTTTTACCACAGACTGTTTAAGCGCATTAACCTCGGTCAGCAAATGTGCAAGTGGCGTTGTCCAACTTTTGTATGGTTCGTGGCAGCCCATTTCATCAATCTACCGGCAATGAACGACGTAATCAAATGCTGATGCGACAGATACAAAGTCAACTTCTGACCTATGCAGTTTGCCATTGCTTCTGGTTCTCAACTTATAGTTGAATCATTAACTCGTTCGCATTTCTATCCAGCATTCTGTTCACTTTCCAACACGTGGCGACTCTTGCTCCTCCTGTTATGAATTAGAAGCGCCTGTACTCCCCGACGCCATGTCGTCTTATCAGAACTCTCCCCTCTCCTGTCCCTGTCGCCGCCGTCGTCACCCCTCCCCTTATCGCCTCATAAGCGGAAGTGCCTTGGCCTTTGGGGAACATCGCTTCAAAGAGTTAAAAGAGTTTGCAAAGAACATTCTATCGATACGGCTCAAAACACAAATATTCTTGACTGAAACGTCTATTGCTTAACAAGCCGTCACAAAGTTTCGTCACAAAGAATCAATTTGAAGTTACCTTCAATCAATTCAACTGATACGATTGATAGTCTTTAAAAAAAATCTACGTTGTGCCGATGGGACCGGAAAAAATTAGAGTTAAAATCACTGTGAAAAGAATGGCGTTGAGAGTGTATTTATGTACTGCGTAACAAATGCAATCCTGACGAGGAAACGCAATTAGAAAATGTATGTAACAGAACACAGAATGTTTTATAACACTGTTTTGTTGTACTCGATATTTGAAGATGTAAACTGCCCCTGTACATAATTCAGATTCTTAAAACTTATTTCTAATGCATCTAAACGAAATAAAAATCTGAAAAAATATTCTATGTTTGCATTTTAAACGATATTCGTAAACGTGTGTATACAGTTTTCGAAAAACTTATTTTCCGTGAAAAATAGTCTGATACTCATGGAAGTTTCTTCAAGAAAAATGCAGATTTAGGTAAGAAAATGTATTGAACATATTTCTATGAAGAATCACAAAACATATTAAGAATACTCAGCATTCCATATAAGAGGAATAAAACACCACTATCTATAAGGACTTGAGAGGTTTCTTGGACTACCTCTGTGAATTAGAGCTATTGGTACAGAAGCATGCTGATTTCTCCTTCCCCTCCATAAGTTACATACAGTTACGTATACGGTTACGTTACAGTAATTTTTACGAAAATAAAATCAAATGCAAATGTTGGAAATGTGTGGTATTTTTTCTATTATTAAGGTATAATTGGTATTTTCCTAGAGGAGAGGCACTGTGAGGTTTATTTGTTAACTAAGGCCTTGAGGTACTCCGGATTCAATTTATGCGGAACGGAGGGAAAGGGGTAAGATGGACGGTTTCCCGGGTCATTTTCCCTTCATTTCTCCCCATTCCATCGCTTGCTTTCTATCTATATTCATCGTGCGTCACTTCAACGAACATTATCCATCACCATGTATATCTGTGCATCCGAAATCCTGAGTAAGCACACGTTGTGGGTTATGTTACCAGCAAAGTATGATCGCACAGCGCTGATGTGTTATAACGCACTGCAGAAAATGCAGGCGCCTCTGAAATAGCTTTTATCTTTCACATTTCAAAATAGTGTGTTTTTTTTGCTCCAAAGATATTTGCTGATTTTATTTTGCAAATGGTTGTCACTCGATTATTGGAACCTTTAAAATATCCTTGATTAAAAAATCAATATTATAACAGTTAATTTTAATTTTTATAATTTTAAATACTTAATTATTATTTTAATTATTAATAATTATTAGAAGACTTTACTATTAAAATTCTGATTTTATTTTGTAAATATGAACTGGAGCGTTGACGTAAATGTGCACACGAAGCACAGATTGTCACATATTACTAAAATAAATGTTTGATGGCTTATGACGAAATTACTTCGATTTTAAATGTTTTATTGAATAATGGAACTATAATAATAAGTGACGAAATTATACTACATAATTCAACAGAGTAGGGTAATAATGAGTTTGCGCCGAAGTGGATTTTTATACCACCGGAGCGAAAGTATTATCTTCTTAGTTTCACCATAGATTCATTAATTCCATGTTTCGCTTGCAAATACGTACAACGCAATATTCAAAACAGAGCTCCGCTGTAATCTTTTCCTTGCCTCTACATTGCCACTTGAATCAAAAATTCTTTCCGCAAAATGTTTGTTTAACGAAATTTAATCAACAAATTAAATAGTTTTTACCTTACCTGACACTAAAAGCTACCTTAGTTTACTGGAAAAGATACGAGCGAGGGAATGTGTGGTTTTGATGCTTACTTAGGCAACACCTTAAACGCATGCATATGACATATCGGTTTTCACTTATCTGCCCATTCCCATTACTCATGTCAGTTCGGTTTTCGCAATGTGAATTCCTGTCGTCAATTCTATATCGTTACTTGGCTACTAAGTTATAAAGCGATTTTTATAAGAATGGACCGTTTTGACAGCTAGTGCTGGCAAGATAACTGAAGGTTCTGTGGTCGTTGTGTCCTTCAGCTTATTTGACTCCTTTCTTTATTCGTTCGTTTGCAGTTGGCGAACTTGTAAATGGCTTGCACGCTTCCTTTTGTGATGTCCTCGTCCGACGAAAATATAGTGCGCCACGAGATGTAATTGTAATGAGGAATTGTAGTACTACTGTGCTCTTCTGTAAAATTGTTATTATTACATTCTTATTATTACTTAACATTACATTGAATTTAATTTTTGTGTGATAGGTATTATGTTTATTTGAAAACAGATTCTTGAATGTTAGACGCGTAGTGGCGCACGTATTTCCTGTTCCTGTGTGGTAAAGTGGCAAGCCGTGATCGAAAATTTTTCGTGGTTTGCGTTTTATCAATTAATTATTTTACATAATTACACGGTGTGAACCACGAGAAGCCATGGTGTCTTAACGGGAGCCATGTACAAACATAAACATTTACGAAAAGGTGTAGCAGAACAGCTGTTATACTTCTGAGATACTTCTCTGACTTTCATGTGATGTTCACTTGTTTAGCGAACTACCATTTCGGCTCATTCTTAGGGGAATTCGTTTATACACGCACGGGCAAAGGACGATCTTCAGTAAGAGTGTGCGTGGGTAAACGGAAAAGGTTTTTCCAAGCCCACGTATCTCATAGGTCCACATTCCGCTGAAGTTGGCCACATTCCGCTGAACTATGACTTTCGTGTGTGTGTGTGTGTGTATGTGTGTGTGTATGCGTGTATAAATATACTGCACATAGGTGTAAATGCGTGGGTAAGGGAAGCGGACGTCATAAGGATGAGGAAGGAAATATCACAAGCGCTCCATGACCCTTTTGTTAGGGTACTCCTCCGGCATTCGCCTGGCGGTGATCGAAAAAAAAAACTGTCCCTCAAAGGAGCCTAGAACTCTCTCCCAGATAGTGATTGCATAAGAGCTAGCTATGAACGTATTGTGGAAAAAATGGCCACCGTTATGCCTGGAATCCTAGGATCTCTCAATCAGCGATGCTAAGACTTGAACGAGGTACTGAGGGAACTGGAGAATCTTGAGAAATGCTACTGTGAACCCATGTGACTCACTGCAAACTCTACATTGATCAACTACTTCATCACGGGTCTCTCCATTCAGTAGAATAGCTAGCTTATATGCTTCCTTATTCCCGGGATTTCTTTATGTTTAGAGGCAGGTCAGGTTTCAGTGGATATCAAGCACGGTTGTCTTACTTAATCTTGACATCTACGAATTCCTTACAAGTCATCTGCAACTTGAATAATGTAGAAAGACCTTCTCTCATAATATTACCTAGGTTTTTAATAACTCCTTTAATCAGTTGTGGGAATTTCGATGTGGTATTGTTGACATAATTACATGACGAAATAATGGAAGTCATCAAATAAGATGTCTAAATAAATATACTAAGTTGAGGGAGATGACTTCATTGTTTCTTCCTTTAAACAGGTCAAAAAGTGAGAAAAGCATTCCTGTCCATTCTTAACTCATTAGTCTTGCCATTTATCTTTCCATCTACCAAAGACTAAGAGTCTAGTCGGCGGTGATCCTTTCGACGTGTGATTGTGGGACGTTTTCGGCCACTCAATGACAACTAATCATTAATAATATCAATCCGTACTTTGATATTTTGGTTCATAACAGGTATATATAGAATCGCTAATAAGGGAGATGAGTATGTCAGTCAGCAGACTAGCCCGACAAAAGTTGTGCAAATTTCCGAGTGTGAAAGTCGCTGGTTTTTTCTAGCAAATGAAGTGTAAAATGGTGATCTAACTGACGGTAAATTTTGTAAGGACAAAGCCATCGTTACTCGAGATAATACCTCCAACCACCTTTCTTTCTAATGGAGATTTCTCAACTATTTAATAGCCACGTTCTTCTGTGAGAATTTCGGTAACGATCTTCATTTACCCATTATTACAGTCTCTTGTGACGCAACGACCCTATGTGAATCTCAATGCTGCCTACCATTGCTGCCTCCGCCAGTCAGAGCAGCCTCCCCCACGTATCATCTGTGCAGCGACCCCTCATCTTGCGCAGGCCGCGTCCACTTCCTTTGTCTGGCGTCTGCCCTCCGTTTGACGGACATCTTCTCCCCCGACGCGTCTCCCACGCCGCCTCATCCCCCTCCCCCTCCGCAATCCTCCTTTGCTTTCCCCTCGCTCCGTTCCACTCCGCCCTGCACCCACCCACATCGCTACACTCTGCTCCGCTCATGCCTTCCCGCTTCGTCTGATCCCATTCTGCTCCTGCCCTATCGAAACTATTTCATCTTGTCCCGGCTGTAGCCGTTCCAACCCACTACAAACGCCTCTGCCGAAACCTGTCGCCACATCATCTCCATCATGTTCTCAGTCATCTCCAACTCATCACAACCCACGCCATCTCCGACCCGCGCCAAAGCCATCTCCAGTCCATCCCATGCCACTCCAACTCACCTTATCTCGCTACCTTAACGTGGATCCATAACATGGATCCATAACATGGATCCATAACATGGATCCATAACATGGATCCATAACACGGATCCATAACATGGATACATAACGTGGATCCATAACGTGGATCCATAACGTGGATCCATAACATGGATTCATGACATGGATCCATAATATGGATTCATAACATAAGGCCAGAATATCGCCCATATCATGGGGGCTTTTCTGACTACATTCTACTTTATACCGTCTCAATCCTACTCATTCCTCTTCATCTCACCCCTTTCCCGTTCCACATAGCCTCATCCCGCTCGATGCTGCTGCATTTCACCCCATACCGCACCGTCCCCAACACTCCCACAACATGGTATCCCATCTCCCTCCACTTCATCTCGCTTCACCAAGCGCCACTCTTGGTAGATCACCACCCAGGCGTCGATCTCTCGAATCTCTAGCTCTGCCGACGTATATGGTGTATTTTAATTCCAACGAGAAAATAAAAGCCCATATACTGCTCCTCTCCTTCTGTTCCCTATCCATCCCTCCCCATTTGCCTCCATCGCTATCCTGACTTCAACTTCCCCTCCTTGTTTGCTCCCCCCTCCTGTCCTGCGTCCTGCCTCTCCTCTCATCCTGATGCCTCCCCCAGGCTCGCGTTTTCCTTGCGGTTTCCTGCCCCCCCCCCGCCGCGTGCGGCGAAAGCCTCCCCCTTTTCACATGGGCGCCCCTCCGCCCCGCCAGGCAGAGGTCACATGCCACTGCGTCCTCCGCGAGGGCTTCGACTGGCAGCTGCCACGGCGCGGAATGGCCAAAATAACTCCCCACATGAAATTGACCACGCCCCCACAAAGGCAAGTCAAGAACCCACTGGGATGTTTGTCCCGGACACGATGAAATTTAGATGGCTGGGAACTATGGGTATCGGAAAAGAATTACAGCGCTCCTTCTTAATTAAAGTATCTGAAGGGCCTCTAACGTACAGTAGTAGGAATATTTTGGCGTCAGGGACTTATAACTACAGTACAACTTCAATTGTCTTATGGGGAACACCTAGTACCATGAACAGCACAATTCTCAATTGTACCCAGCACCAACCTCAGAAAAATAGAAATTTAAGAAGAAAAATTTTTGTTCAATTTTTCGTAACTTTGTGATGTTTTCAATTGATTGTTGAACGATGAACGGAATTATTTATTTACGGGCAGGGTGTCAAATACTGTTCGCCTATTGCGAAACCGTTGTGGCAATTTCATATAGTCATTGAAAATATGTTCCAGAAAATTCTCATTACATACTACAATGTCCTCATGCTGAATTATCCTTAAAAGGGTAGGACTTTTAGCTAACTTTTTTTAGCGTTTGAATATTTTTAACTGGAATTTGAAAGGATCTATACATAATGTCAGCCTCTTGAAGGGGAAGCTGTGAATACTAACTAATATGTTTACATCGGATTCAATGTCTATTGTCTCCCACCTAAGATTTACAATCTAGGAGTTTTAATACTAGTTGTAAATCACAACTATCACATTTATGTAATGCGATTTAGGAATTCACGTGTCAAATTAAAAATTTAAAGCATTCGCAAACGTGTTCTCTTGCTAGGGAAATATGGATTGCTATGTGTCATTAATTAATATTTACTGTAAGTGTCAGATAAGATCTTCTCTTTCGACCCACATGAAACATCCTGTATTATTTATCTGTGTTGACATTCCACCACTTTCGCTAATGCATAGGGTTTCGCCGTGTTTTCCTACGTCAGCTAAGCCATAACTCATCTATTTATCGATGTTCAAACACATCTTTCGAGTTTGACTGCACGGGATGAAGGCCTAAAAATAACGACAATGGTAGATAACGATGTAGTGGATACAAAAAATAAATCACCGGAAAATTAGAGCGAAATCTTTTAGTTTACCAAAATTTTCCGTGAGGAGAGTTAATTGAACTGAAAGCCCGTCAAGTAGATGAAAAATAACATGTTGGATTCTAGCACTGCGCGGTGGCAGAAGGAGTCTCAGAGGAATGCCAATATTCTGTCTTCGTCTGACTCACTGCAGCGTAATTTTATGAATTTCGCTTATTATTGAAAGTACGCACGTTCAGTCAATTATTGATGATATTCAATGCATTGTTTATGCTATTTGGAGAATTTTATTTTCATTTGATATTAGGTTTGTTGATTCAAAACGTACATTTGGTGAGTTCTTTGTGTAATGGTCGGCGTTCTGGGTGAAATTCTCTTATTGTCTTGCGGAAGCCAGTGTGAATGCAGGCCAGCTGGCCAGCAGTTTATGAGTTCTTGTGAATATCAATGTATACAGAAGAGCTTTAATTATTGTTATATATACCAGGGTAGTGAAGTTTTCGAAATAAAATAATTTTATTTTTCTGAAACGCATCGAAGCAATGGTGCTTGTTACAATTTACTGGAGTCGAACTTAAATGCCCTACGATGGAATGAGTCACGCGCCACAATCACGTGCGCGGGAGGTGTATATACCTTACACGAACACGACACAAAATTATGTAAATAATGTTCCAACATAGACTGTCATTTAATTGAGTTTTAATTAATTTGAATTGCTTACACTTTTCAATGATCTTGGCTGTCCGGGTAATGCAGCGTCAAAGGTTGTGTTGCCGACGTTTCGACCATCTTATCGATGTCTTTCTCAGGGATGGTTTACAATATCGCAGCCAAGATCATTCCCGGGACTCCGACCGCAGAAGCTTACGACTTTATTATATATTCGACTTTTGAATTTTGGAAATTACATTCGATGGATGTGTAACCTCAAGTCTGTTAAGGCAACAGCCAGCACTGGATCTGACTCGTCTAATTAAAATGCGTTTGTGATCAGTTAACCGTAATTGAACAAAACGATTCCCATCGCAAAGGCCAATTTTTAATGGGTCATCGCGGTTGTAACACGTGTGGACTTAAAGTTTGCCAAGAGGTTACACGAAATGGTCGATATCCCCCATCCCCGCACCCGGAAGTCGTCGGGGTCTGAAAATGGCGGCGGGCGACTTCCGGTGAACGTAAATCCAGCCTTCCAGGCCGCTTCCGCCTACTAGCGGAAGCCATTCAAGGAGTCATATCCAGCGAAGCCCCAAACAAACGGCGCCCACTCTCATGCAAATGACTTACAACGGCACGAAACACAATTCTCGGTCGTCGGAAAGCGATATTTCTACAGGCTATTCGTGGCCTCAAATATGAATCAAAAGTGTGAGAATTTACACTGTGTCAACCACTCAAAATGCAAATTATTCGTGTATTTTCGTATATTTTCTCCTGTGCAGTAGTGTGTTTTTACTTTATACTAATATCTTGTAGTCCTCGGTTTCAGCAGAAAAAGGAATAAAAAGTGAATTATATTTTAAGAGCATCCAGCTCGGTATCAATCCTAGAATAAGTACAATGCGGTCAAACAAGAGATGAAATGTTTTTCATATGGATTTGGGACAGTGTTTTGTATGGGAGCAAAACGGAGTGGTCATGTCTGGCAGCTGAATTTCAAAAAACGCGTTTAATTTATTCACACTTCTAGTATCAGTTGTTGACTGAATTTTAGTCCTGAACTGTGTCGGATGTTAGACCCACATGCCACCGATTCGTCCCTAACCAAATCTTGCTTCTGTCAGTTGCCTCTGCCACTGCAGTTATTGTCTGGAGATGACGTTACCAACCTTATTGCTGCTCCGCTCTCGGTCTGTGCCTGAAACCGACACCGAACCAGAATTGCCTCCACCCTCACCCCTCGTCACAACATTGTCCGCGCCTTTACCAGCTATTCCGCCTCGCCTCTGCATCCGTCCCTGAGAGTGTTTTCTTTGTCCGTCCCCGCCTCCGTCCTCGCCTCCGTCCCCGCCTCCGTCCCCGCCTCCGTCCCCGCCTCCGTCCCCGCCTCCGTCCCCGCCGTCCTCGCCCTCTCTGACCCAGCTCCTTGTTGCTTCAAAAGGCCCCCTCCCGCAGTCACGTCACGTCCATCTGTCGATGTGGTGCGTCCCTACGCCACCCGCCACCCGCTCCGACGCACGCCTATCGATTTTCTCCACTCCCCGACCCGCCAACCGCCCGCGTCCTTTGTTGCGAGCGAACGTGTCCACGCAGGTATGCCAGGAAACGTTCTCCTGGTATTTTGCATTAGAGGCAGAAAGATTATTATTAAATTTTCTGAAATCATAATAGAAATTTAAATCTTAAAAGGTTGTCGAATCCTTTGAGTCTCAGATTTCATATTATACCCTCCCTCCATGTACATTTATTACTGCAAAAAATCCCCCCCCCCCTTAACGTGTGCGATAGGATGCAACTATGAAATCTTGAATGCCAATACATTTTTTTTACTGTCTCGCTACGGAATGTATAAGTTACGTATTTCTGCGTTAAAAACGGTACATTTGCGGCATAAAAACTCTTATTACAGGACCCTGGTAAAAAAATGTGGATAAATTCAGCTGTTAAATTTAGACCAAATATCCTCTATCCCGTGGTGTAGCGATATTTAATGATTTTTGGGTCCTTGTTACCTCCAAATCGATTGATGGCAAATCATCAGGCCGTTCTTCTTTGAACAACGATAGCAGCTAATCCCTTCAGCCAATTTCCCCCAAATTTGAGTTCCGCAGCCGATCTGACTGATGCCGGGGCCCCTATAATTTGAAACCAATATTTCAATTTGGGGGGGGGACTTTATAAAGTCACTGAGACTATTTCAAAATGATCAAAAAAATGGTGGCATCGTTTTTATTTAATTTTGTTGTTGTCTAATATGAAGGACGTTTAAGAGAATAGAGCACATCTCATGTTCGTTAAAAAACCTGATTTTTCGAAAATTGCAAAAATTCACATTTTTTCCAACTAAAATATTAAAAAATAGAGATTTTTTCCTTAATGGAATCTGTTCCTTTAAGATGGATTTTGAAATAAAGTCATCTATTAATTTTCAAAATTTGAGCACTATTAGCTTATTTTTGCGTGAAAATACGAGGGAAAAAGTGTGTGCTATTTTAGCACCACTAGTTTTATTTCAGATTCATATTTGCTACAACTTAATAAGTTCGTCTTATCAGGATATTGTTTTCGATTCGTAATTCAACGCATTGTAATTAAGAAAATTATTTTAATTTCGGATTTTGTTGTTGAGAACAAATGTTTTATTGCTGAACAAATAAACAATACCACTTCGTTAATTGAAGACGCTTCAACTCGTGTTACATCGCACTGCAATGAGCGTGACTTCAAACAATAAAATGATAGTTTAATAAACTTCTCGTAGATTGACCCAAGGAAAATGTCATGGATGTTTTTTTTTCCTTCGTATAACTTGCTTTTGATGCTTGAGTTTTTAGGGCCGTTACCAGAATAGCCATTTTTACTTTGAAATATCACATTTGTTCTACCTTTTTGTTACATTTATTTCCTAAATGTAAATTCACAAAATAAGTTGTTCCTGGGTCACTACATAATTTACGTTCAAATTACTAGTTCACTCATAAATTAGTTTGATGATGAAAATGGCGAAAAATACTCGAAGATTCAATGATCGGTTCTTATTTATTTTTCACCAATGAAATGGTGGAATGATCTATTCATCATTCAATAGAAATATTATTTGGTAACCAGTGCATTGAATAAATCGTTCTCGTTTATAAAAATTTATCGTACATTTCATATTATTTATTGTCAGTACGTGCTGAAAATATGTGACATTGCAGTAGCCATTAACCGCTGAGAGAGAAGTTGAAATCTCGTCCAAAGCACGTTCTCGCATGCAAATTACCTGTTACAATTCTTTGTATATTCAAAACACAATTAATGGACAATTATGCAGATACATTTTTATTGTGGGAGAATTGAACAACACTATAACATTTATTTTTATTCTACAATCTAAGAGAATCACGGTGCGTTATTTAGAGAACTTAATATGTCCACAAATGCTAAAATTCATTTGATATCAACATTGGAATATTAGAGATAACTTATGGGTGCTTTCTATTACTTTCTTTTAATTGATTAATTTTCATGCGCATTCATTTCCACTACGCATGTTTCAACATAAGAATTGGAATTTGGATAACATTTTACTTCTCAGCCACATAGCCGTCGTGTAACAAATCATCAGATACAAGATTACTAATTTTCATTTACGTCCGCAATTCACACACTCACTTCAGTCACACCAAATTGCAGTGAATAAAACGACATTTCATTGGGTGTTAAAATCTACTGCTTTACATCGGCTTAATAACTACGTGTTTTATGGCCATACCCAAACTCTTTTCATGCACACTGAACAACAAAAACCATAACCGATATTACCCAGCTTAAAATTGTGTTCATATTCGGTAAATAATGTCCTTGGTTGTTGGATTGCATCATGTTTCAAAAGTGTCAAAAGTGAATAATAATATTAAACCTCAAAAATCCAAGTTTCAGTGTACAGGAAATGAAAATCTCCGCACAACTCAACGCGAAAGCAGGAAAGTTGGTTTCCTCATTAAAAAGTTGGCTAAAAGTGGAGTTGGACTTTATAGTTTGGTGGGTGTATACTTTTTTATTTTGGGTAATTGGCAAAGTTTTACTTTCCGGATGGCCAGAAATTGGCGACAGCGAAACTTCCTAAGAGCACATCAGATCAACTCGCTTTCACGAGAACGCGATCCACTTCGCTGTTGCTTCGCTTCGCGTTTGCGCCGGGCGCCTTCTGCGAAGTGGGCGACTGAGTGACTAACGCGATTATCGTGCAGACTTTGCGCCCCGGAGCGCCTCACTTCTCCAGATTGGTGAAGCTAACATCGATGTTTTTAGACTGGTTTAGTAACCACTACCATTCAATTAGTGTGCATTAAAATTTGATTTCACAGTGTTAGTTTTTATCAATTCGCCGAATAATGGCACGAGAAGATACGCTCACATCTTATTTGTTGACCATATCTCAATGAATATGAAGAAAGGGGAAATGAATATGAAAGAAGAGGAAATATAAGGGCGTTAGCAAACATCGATATTAAATATACCTCGACTAAAACCATCAATGTTTTCAGACTGGTTTAGTAACTATTAACAATAAAATTCGTGTGCATTAAAATTTAATTTGACCGTGGTCGCCGAATAAGGGTATGAGAAGAAGGAGGAGACTCTAGGTTCACATCGTATTTATTGACCACACCTCAATGAATATGAAGAAAGGGGAAATGAATATGAAGAAAGAGGAAATATAAAGGTGTTAGCAAACATCGATGTTGAAAATGAAAACATCGATATTAAAAATACGTCGACTAAAAATCATCCATGATTTTCAACATCGATGTTTTTAGACTGGTTTAGTAACCACTAACAATAAAATACGTGTGCATTAAAATTTAATTTGACTGTGGTCGTGTTTAGCAATTCGCCAAATAAGGGTACGAGAAGAAGGAGGAAAATACGTTCACAGCGTATTTGTTGACCATATCTCAATGTACGAAATGAATATAAAGAAAGCGGAAATATAAGGGAGTTCATCTGTGAGTAGAGATTTTGGTCGATGGCGGTAGTACACTTGTACTACAGTGTTTCTTCGTTTACACCACTTGAATTAACAATGTAACTATCAGTTATTATTTCATGTTTTAACTTTTACAGTATTGTGAATCATGGGAATTTTTCATTCAGAAACAAAATATCGAAAAAGAAAAAACACCGATTACAAAACATTGATTGATGTTTGAAAACATCAGTGTGAATACATGGTTATTTAAAACATCTATGTTTCTACAGAAAAAATTGAAAAATCGAAATGGATGTCGCATCCCTACTACAGATATCTATTTTGCCACTCCCCACATTATCCGCAGCGGACTCGATATCAAACAGTGGGAACAAATCGGGGCCAAAGTGGTTACAACATAGGTTTTGTAAATTCTATGCCTCTATTTCAACCAACAATTTAATAGATAACAATTTTTCCTCACAGTACTTCAATACGTTTTAAGTAATTAGACAGCCAACAGTTTTTAGAGCTTTGTTTAGAGAATTTTGAATGCATCCTACGAATTTGGTCTCATCTACCCACCCTATCCATTTATATAATTAAAATGCTTCATTAAAATTGTAAGAACCTCAAGAGGAGTCCCATCTTGCAGAATTGTGATTTAGGATGAAAATTCTCTGTTTGTTTTGGGAAATAGGGTCGTGGAGGCAAGTTTTGAAGTATTTTTTTGTATCTGAGATTCCCAAAACGTATATTTCCAACTTAATTATACTATTTCAGACAAAACATTACATTTAGGTAAATTTACAAGAAAATATGAGGGACAGTATGACCGTTCTGAAGGCAGTCGCTGCGTGGTTGTGAAGTATTTAGACTTCAAAAATATCGAAAACATCAGCGGAATATCGTTTGAAAACTCATTTTCTAATACTAAATATAATGAAAAGATAATGCCAGTTTCGTAAACATCATTCTAGATTTTTTTGAAATGTTTCTGGGGCATATATATTTTTTCTCATAGTTTTATTAGTTTTATTTTAAAGACTGCTAACGATTTTTCGCGACTTTAACTTCACATCACCCTTTGAATTGGGACTGGAGCAGGTACCTGACATCATCACTCTAACTTTTCTTAGTTTTCAATTAAACATTAAACATAAATTAAAATATTTCACTTTTAAACCGATTAATTCTTCGTATCAACTACGTATTAAAACTTTTCCAGTTTTACGAAACGCATTGCTGCTCCTATTCAATTTTTTGTTTCATATTTCTACTTTGAGAAGATTGGTCCCTCTAGAACTGAAAGTCGGCCAGTGCATGGGAAGAAACCCAAACCGAAAATGAAGGTAGTAGTGGATTCTGAAAGTCACAGCCCCACCACATATCTTGCCCTGTAGAAGTCTAGTTACGTATCCAGAGCACAATGCATTACTAAAAAGTATCAGATAAAGACACCCTGAAATGATCAATTTTAAATTCACTATTTAAGTATTTGAGACCGAAAGAAACCGTTCAGTTGATGTTCATAGCATTTCTTCTCCTCACAGTCGCTCGGAGTGTTCTCTGTAAAGGCTCTACTCATTCGGCATTCGCCGAGCAGCGAGCTACTGCTCGCCCAATCCCGAACAGTTGATATGTCCGGCGAATGTTCGCTCCCTTTGATGTGTTCTAAAGACCGACACGTAAATACCAAACGTTCGGCGCTCGGCGAATCGCAAGCACCTCGTCCACACTACTCGGGATTCGGCGAGCGGTTGCTCCGGATTCGCCGAATGTGGGGAGCCTCCTTATCGGAGGATGGCAATGGGGGGACGCCTCTCCAAGTGTCCTCTGTACAGGCGGCTCCACACATTCGGCATTCCTCGAGCAGTGAGCTACTGCTCGCCCAACCACGAACAGCTGATGTGTCCGGCAAATTTTCGCTCGCTTTGATGTGTCCTAAAGACCGACACGCGAATACCGAAAGTTCGGCGCTCGGCGAATCGCAAGCACCTCGTCCACACTACTTGGGATTCGCCGAATGCCGCATGTGTGGAGCCGCCGTAACGCAGGATGCCAATGGGTGGACGCCTCCTTGTGGGGAATCCCCGGTTGCCGTAGCGTGCTGACGCCCCAGAGTGCGGATGACGTCGGCCGAGTGTCATCGGAAGCCTCTCAATGGCCACAGCGAGGCGTACCGCGCGGCCCTCGTCATCGCTCCTCCGCCGCCCGCGCACGCGTCCCGAGCGATATGCTAATGGCGGCGGCGGCGGCGGCGGCGAAGGCCCCTCCTTAATTCTCCCCGCGACGCGACGCCACTGCGCCCCTCCCCGCCCGCTAATACGCTCTCCACGGTGGCAGCCCTCTGCTCCCCTCGTCGCGTTCGCCTTCTCCGCAAGCCCGCCCCGCCCCTCTTGCCACGCCCACTCACCTTTCCCTTCAGTGGGCAGCTGCTTGCACTCTGCCTGCGTTCCCGCGCACGCCTCCACACTTGTCGCTCGCGGTCGCCTCCTTCTCTTGCACGTTGCACCTCTTTCACTCATGCTTACATCTCCTGCACCAGCGTAGGTGGCTCAGAGCTCAGATGTAACCGGTCAGGTGACTCAGGACATCTACTGATGTCGCTGCAGTGCCTCTGACCGGGAGGTCATAAGGTTCCACTCCCAAAGGTCTTTACTCCTTTCACTGTCATCATAAGTCAAAACGTGAGCAACTTAAAGTTTTAATGAGATGTGAAGACCATCAAACTATCTAGAGGTAGGGCTGAATGAAATGCAGTGAAATGTAATTCAAATAAAGTGCAGTAAAATCCAGTGCTGTGAATCGCCGTGCGGTGTTATCCTGGGTAATATTAAATTTATTATTCTCAATCTTAATATTCGTAGTATCGCGTGCCCTTATAGATATTCTCGCCCCGCGCCGCCCACCCCGTCTGCTCCGCTCGCCCCCGCACGCACTATTATTATATTATTTAATATTCTAATCTAGTTTTTAAATCCACTGCCACACGAGTTTCAATTCAATTTCAGTCAAATATATCTTAAGGCGTCTTGAATTCTTCCTCGCCATTATTCCCATCTGCGCAGTCTACCATTCCCTGACTCGAGCATTCACCGCCGCTGGCCATTCCACAATAACTGACCCTTGCCTTCGCCCCGCCGAGCGTCCCCTCATTGTGCTCCCAGCGCCCGCGCCCCTGATGCCAGCGCTCCCACCTCCCTCCTTCACTTCCGTCCTACCGCGCTGCCCCCACCCCGCCTCGCCTGCCCTTTCTTCACTTCTGCCCGGCCGCCCACATACTCAGCCGCCGCCCGCCCGCTCCATCGCTCCCTGCCCTCGTCCGCCCTTCTTCACAATCTACTCGGCTCCCGCATTACCGCCCCTCTCCCGCCTCTTCCCGCCTCCCCTTTCCCCGCCCCTTCCCCGCCCCTCCCCGCCCCTCCCCGCCCCTCCCCGCCCCTCCCCGCCCTCTCCGCGCCCTCCTCCCCGCCCCTCCCCGCCCCTCCCCGACCCCCTCCCGCCCCTCCCCGCCACCTTCCACGCCCCCCTCTCCCGCCATCTCCTCCCCGCCCTGCAATCCGGCGCCTCTCGCCCCCCGCCCCAGCACCAGCCCCCAGCCCACGCCCTCGTCCGGCCTTCCTTCACATCTACTCGGCTGCCCGCCATCCCCGCCCCGCCCCATCCTCCGCCCTCGCCCCGCACCGCCACCGCCTGTGCCCCGCACCCGCCACCGCCCGCCGCGTCCGGTACCCTTACCCCCGCGCACCCCCGCCACCGCCCCGCCCCCGCCCGTGCCTACCCCAGATCCCGTCCCACCCCTCCCCCGCCCCGTGCCACAGCCGCCGCCCGCCGCTCCAGCACTCGCCCCAGCCCCCGCTCTCACCCGCCCCTCCTTCACTTGTACCGGGCCCCCTCCACACCCGCCACCGGCCCGCCGTCGGCGGCCCCTCCGTCACTCGGAGCGTCCGTCCTCTTGTCGGACGTCTGGAGCGGCCCCTCGCGCCGCGTCGGCGGAGCGCGTGTTTTGTCCCTGTCGCTCGCCATTACGCGCATCTGCTGCTCGTCGGCGCGTTCTCGCCCGGGGGAGGCCCTCGCGCACGCCCTCGCGCACGCACTCGGCACGCGAGAAGGAAGGTCTCCCGGGGCAGAGCACGCCTCCCTCGGCGCCCTCTTCGCACGCCTTTCCGCCCTTAACCCTCTTCCCCTGTAATTCTCGCGCGTTGCCTCACTTCATTCACATCCGTCTTCATCTACCATGCCTTTGCTTGCTGCGCGAGACCACGTTGCTCAAAACTCTTAGAGTCTGAACTTACATTATTCACATGTACTGTCTTAAACCGTAAGGACACACATACACGCATGAAATAGAAACCATAAGCAAAATGAAATTTCTTAGATTCTGATTAAAACACTTCGATTCTAATGGATTAGAAGAAATAATGAGACATAGAATCACGGCATAAAATAATGTAAACACAAAATAAATGACAAAGGTTATCGCAGTGGATTTGATCGTGTTCACAATTACTCTACACAAAGAGCACCGGAAAAGCCTGTCTATCTTTTGTGATGAAATATAAATGGCTGTCTGTAATATCATTTTATATAACCTTGCAAAATAGTACGTAGTACATTACTGACGTGAAAATAAATTGAAAGATCCCAAGGACCGAATATCTCCTGAAAATTTAATTTCACATCTCATTTCTCTCTAACGTATAAAAATTGCTTGCTTGTAATAGGGCAGTAACGGTTCTTTATTTTTGAAGCGGTTAGATTTTTAGGTTTTGTGTTTTCTACTAAACTTTCTCGTACGTAAAAATAAACCGTTTAAAACACAATAACATCACTAATAATGTTATTCTCTACGACGCTGTTAATGGTGTCCTTTGCTCACGTCGCCGCCGCCGCCTCGCCGCTATCCTGGGTTCACTCTCATGCGACCTGCTGACTCTTTCCCGCGCCGTCCTCCTGCTATCATCTAGATAAAGGAGACCGTGTGCCAGAAATGGCCGTGATGATTCGTTCTTTCGAATCGCACGGTGAACCGGAACAAAGAGGCGAGTTATTAGATCGCCTCGCTCAACGGGTGCACAGGATCCTCACACAAAAGGATCCAATGCGCTGTATATTGCAGGACGCTTTTAATTAACTCGCAAGAAAAATTCATTGCTCGAGGGAAAGCACACCCTCTGGGATCGCTGGATTTGTTGCGTGAGAGCCCGCTTCTAGCAGAATGAAGCAGGAAATAGAAGCGGGCCGAATGAGGGGGAACGTTTCATGAAGCTTCAGGGAAATAGAAGAAGGAGGATAACGAGAAATTGAAGAAAGAGGAGAAGAAGAATGTAAGATGTGTTTCGTGTAGGGGAATATGGAAGGTGAATCAGATGTATCTGGTGGTAATGGGAAAAATTTGACTGTTTTGAACGAAGTTTGAAACTACTTGCTCTTTGAAAAATTTCATCCGCGTCGACGACATTAGAATGGTGTGGTAGGAGGAATAAACTGTACCTTGCCTTTAGTTAGTGAGTCTTGATGTGCTCCTTGCTCTTTATGTTTGTAAAAGTTAAACATAAGAAAGAAATGAATGAGGATGAAAAGTTTGATATTACTGATAATAATAGAATATTTTCTAAAATCCTGTAATCAAGAATATTCTATTAAATCTGATTAACAATTGAGAATTTGTCAAACATCTAAAACTCTACATAATGTGATATTAATTATTAATAGTTTTAAATCTATTACAAGCACATTTCGTTAAATTTTCCTCCAAATAGTGTGCAAGAGTATAGTACTTTTTTTGCCAATACTTACTCTTCTCAAGAAGCAGAAAGTTACCTTAGATGTTCATTGTCTTTTCAACAAAATATCTTGTTTTTTAAATGAAATTGAATTCACTTGTTTTCTCCAAGTTTCTAAGAGAATATTATCAGTTCTACAGCCTTTTTTTAAAAGAATCTCTACAACGACTTGAGGAAGCTCCTAAGAATGAACGAAACCTGGCGGGAGAAAACAGGCAAAGACACTGCGTTGAAAAGGAGCTTCCTTCCAAAGGCAGAGGGACTTAGAAGTGTTTGAGGGATTAATTTCATCTTCATTCCGGTGACTGCATTAAGCCTATCGGAGGAGGCGGTGGAAATGCGAGGCGCAAAGGGGGAGGTCAAGGGAAGGCGGCTGCCGCCCTTCTCTTCTCTCTCTTTGTCTTTGTCTCTTCGTTTCTTTGCCTCTTTGTCTCTTTGCCTCTTTGTCCCTTTGACTCTTTGTATCTCTCTCTCTCTCTCTCTCTCTCTCTCTTTGTCTCTTTGCATCGTTGTCTCTTTGTCTCGTTGTCTGTTTGTCTCTTTCGCTCTTTGTCTCTATCGCACTTTGTCTCTTTCGCTCTTTGTCTCTTTGTCTCGTTGTCTCTTTCGCTCTTGCGCTCTTGCTTTTATTTTCTCTTTTTTCTCTTCCTCTTCCATTCCGCTCGCACTCCCATTTCCCTTGCTGCTCTTGCCGCTTACACACCGACTTCTCTTTTTCCTTTCCCGCTCCGTTCTGGCCTCGGACGGGCCTGCACCCAATCTGGCCTGATTTGCTCCCGACTCGGCCCCTGTCACGCCTGACGCGTCCCTTTCGCGCTTCCGACAAGCTTCTGTCACTCTCAAAACTCTCTTGTCTCTCTCGACACTCTCCTGTCACGCTCCCGACCTGCTCCTATACGGTCTCCTGACGCGCTCCCTACTCACACTTGACGTGCTCCTGGCCTGTTCCCAACCCGCTCTCCGCCATTTATATACTATGCGATAAAAAGTATCTGGACACATGGCTGAAAATGACTTACCAGTTCGTGACACCCTTCATCAGTAATGCTGGAATTCAATAGGGCGTTAACCACCCTTAGTCTTGATGACAGCGTCCACTGTCGCAGGCATACTTTCAATCAGGTATTGGAAGGTTTCTTCGGGAATGGCAGCCCGTTCTTTACGGTGTGCTGCACTGAGGAGAGGTATCGATGGCGGTCGGTGAGGCCTAACATGAAGTCGGTGTTCCAAAACATCCCAATGGGTTCGATAGGATTCAAGTCAGAACTCTGTGCAGGCCAGTCCATTAAAAAAATGTTATTGTCGTGTAACGACTTAGCCAAAGGCCGTGGAGTATGAACAGGTGTTCGATTGTGTAGAGAGAAGCAATTGCCATCCCCGAATTGCCCTTCAACAGTGCGAAGCAAGGAGGTGTTTTAAACATCAACGTAGGCCTGTGCCGTGTAGTGAAGCACAAAACAACAAGTGGTGCACGCCCCCTCCATGAAAAACACGACCACACTATAACACCATTTTGGATGTGTCCGGATAATTTTTTATCACATAATGTAGCTCTCACTGACACTCCTCCCTTCTGCATCTTGTACCTACCTGTGTCCTCAACCCTCTTTTCTTTTCCTCCTTCCTGTCGTTTCTCCCCCGTTGATATTGCTCTCTTTATCGGCAGATAAGAGCTCTGAACCTTCCATCGCTCTTTAATTGTTTCTTCTGCACCCACATGATCTCCTGCAGCCGTCCCCGCTTCCTTCTCTTCAGATTGCTTTCTCTTTGAGACTCACTCCATCCATGTTTAGGGTCAATACTGACTCTCTCTCGCTCCGTACCCCAATTCCATTTTCGCTCTCTTCTCTGACCTCGTCACAATACTTCGACTTCTTTTCTCATCCTCTCCCCCCACCCCGCTTCTGCTGCTGGAGCCTAATGCTTAAAGAGATAGGATATGATAATAGCTTCTTTCTTTCTCTGTCGGCCTGCATCATGCGGCATGGGCTTTGTCTCATTCAAAAACGAAATTGTTCCTTATGGACATTAATATTAAAACTAACAATATAGTAAATTAAAATATTCGGGAGAGTTTTTTAAATGTCATGAAAAAAATTAATAGAATTTTCTTTATCTGAAATTATGTGTCATTATTAATTGATTGGAGATTTGAGATTCAATAATATCGACGTAACGATGTTTTTCGCTTCGCTACACGTCTGCCCGTTCCAGCGACCTGTTTTATTTCTGTCTCCATCCCCACCACTCCTTTCCCGAAGCTGCTGGATCTGCCCCGGCGCCAGCGAGATCTTTTCCTCCCAGTTCCATCCCTACACCCCCACCCCTCCCCGCTCCCGACCTCATCCCCGCGCAGCGAGGACGGGCGACCGGGCAGCGGGGTCGCCGGCATTCGGAAATATGGAAATGCACGCGCGGGGCGAGGCGCGGGCCTCTGCTGTTGCGATGGGACCGGCCGGCCACGCCAGGGCGCGTGGGGCTGGGGGTGGGGAATCGACCTGCGAAAGCCCGCCGGACGAGGCAATGCACGCGCCGACGACTCCGCCGAATGGTCGAGCTCAGCGTCGATGGGTCGACGTGCACCCGCGGGGTCCCGGCCTCGAAATGGATTCCTTTCATCGGGACGGACGCTGTAGTGAAGGATATTATTGAACATCCCAAATGCATAGCGTTAAATTACGCCAGAACACTCTACAATGAGCAAAGATCTATTTGCATTGGTTTAAACGGGGTTGTGCCTGTTTGTCTAATTCAACGTAAGCACGAGTAAAAATGTATTCAAAATTTTGCATTGGTTTAAACGGGGTTGTGCCTGTTTCATTAATTCAACGTAAGCACGAGTAAAAATGCATTCAAAATTTTGCATTGGTTAAAACGGGGTTGAGCCTGTTTCTCTAATTCTACGTAAACATCGAGGAAACCGTGTAAAAATTCTATGTATGTCTTTGGCGTTTTGAGTCGAGTGTCCGACTTTGCAGGTTAATTAACGATGTCCCCCATGCCTGGGCCTAGTTTATGTTTTACGTTTAGGGGATAAGTGTGGCCTGTGGCGAACATGATGTAGTCCCTTCACCGTAACTAGCAAACTCCGTCTGCCTGAGCTTTTCTTCGTCACACAGCTACAGAAACAGACGATTTCAAAAGAAAGTTACAACTCAATTTTTGTCTTAATAGGAAATCGAACCGGGAATTACATCACGAGAAGCTAGCACGCTGTCCACGAGCCATTCTAGAGATTCCCTGTACCCATTTATTTAGCCTACGTTTTATTCCAGAAATGAATCGTCGATGAAGTAATGTGTGCCTGGTATTACCGTTCCAAAAATGGATACTTTCCGACGGAAACATACAATGTAGTGATGAACGTGCAAAGTACACATTCCAAATGATCATCGTTGAATTACACGAGAACGCATTTTTCAAGTAATTTATTTCAAAATAAGTCGACTTGAACGAAATCTCACTTATTGATTTAGACATTAGTCGATCATGACGATATTGGTAGAAAGACTTTTAAAAATTGTAATAAGAAATGGCGAAACGTCTCGTTCTCACTACTCATATATCCCGTCCAAATTTACATAATTTACGAATCAACGTTTACTTCCCCTCATCCCACCTCATTCTTCGCCTCAGGAATCAGAGCATCAGACGAGACGTTTCAGATGAGATTTCAACCATTGGTACTTCAACATATGTCCTCCGAATTCTGGCGCATAATTGAAAATCTTTGCGCGGGAACGTTCATCGTAGTGATGAATGTTACTGCACAGTTGCCTGGGCATTCCAAATGGATACCGTTTAATTTATACGAGAAAGCACGATCGAGAGTAATTTACTCCAAATTACGCATCGGTTTAAACGGAATCGCGCATGTTATTTTTAATTATTGGTAATGAAGTGACGATATTGCTTAATAGCAAAGCTGTAATCAGGTGACATGACATTTACAATTTCCTGAGAGAAATAGGGAATCCTCTCGTTCGAGCTACTCGAATTCCCCTTTAACCTCTTCATTCTTCGATGCCTCAATGTATGACTCGGAGTTGCAGCAAAAACATGGATCCATTTCCGCGGGAACTGTCAAGGTAATGATGCGCATTATTTCAGACTTGTTTAGTGATCCCAAAAGCACATCGGCAAATTACACGGGAATAAACAACAATCTCGAGTAATGTATTGCAAATTATGTATCTGTTTAAACGGAAATGTCACTTTTTACGAGTTTCAATAAAATATGACAACATATTTCTGAGAACGTAAAATATTGACTGCCTCTTTTTACTAAAAGTTCAGTGATTAAATGTGAGCTCAGATAATAGACTATTACGAGTAGCTTAGCTTGTCGTACCTTCGTTGATATGCGAACTAAATGTTTTGTGGCTCGTCGCAGTTAGGAAAGGAAATGTATATATGTGCATGTTTTGCGTATGAAGCTTTGCAACAGAGATTTTTTATGAGGAGCCTTTTCATATGTGTAAACTTATTCTTTGTGTGGCTAACAACTCATGGAAAATACCAAAATCTTGGTTAGAATCTTGTAACGGGGTCTACTCATTTCATAAGGTGAAGGGATATGGTCTTTTTCATTTCACATTGTTTATGTTATGGTCTACTGATATTTACTTCCGCATAAATGACTTCAAATACCGGTTGTATACATTACTGCTTCTGCTAATATTGATTTTTTTAAATTTATGGGCTCAATGTTATTGCTGATTCCATTTATTCTTATTATTATTATTATACCTTAAATCTAATGTGGGATATTCATAATGATACATTTTTGTGTAAATGGCATATTTATTTTACGATATTTTAATCACCATACTGCATAGCCTGAAATATTTGGTCACTAACATGCTATGAGAGCACATTTGTTTCACACATATTTTTTTTTTTTTAGGTTATACACGTTTATCAAAGCATCCCCGTTAGCAGTGTTTGTTCGTGCATCATTCCCATATTTTGAACTCCCCTTTCTCCCATTTATTTAAGTTATCAGAATTGTTGCGTTACGTTAGAGCCCTTCCAATTCGTAAAATGAAGGGTCGGTGTGATTACATTAATTTCTACAGAATATATCACATTTACTTGCAGCAAAGCGGTAGCATCAAACCGAACACGTTTCATGTGATTTACGATGTTATTCCAGATTTAATTGTTGCGCCGGGCTTCATAAACGGTCTGTCACCTCACGCGGTTTATGTAGATTCATTAAGTTTGTGATGCCATCTGTAATATAACGGAGGTTTCGCTTGGTTGCATTATTTTTGGATATTCGTGTTCTCGAATACTTTGCGCCTTTTTTTAGTGAGTTTTCATCTTTTATGCAGCGATGAAATGTTTTAAACTTTTGTGTCGCACATCATCGTTGACACTCAATTACAGTTTTGTAATGAAGATCCTTTTCGGCCAATTACTTTTGTTTGTCTGTTCATTAGTCTACATTTTGAATGTTGTGATATTTTCAAATGTTGATGTGTTAAACATGGTTTGTAATTCGAATGTGTGATACTTTCAATTGTTTAAGAACGCGCTTATAAAGATTTGAGACAATAACATACAACCGATCTTTAGTATTTGATACATATTGATAAATAATTACAAAGCGTGTCAATAAATATTGCTACATATTGATATATCAATACAAAGCGATTACGTAAGATTCAACACAACATTTTGTAAATTTAGAAGACAATATGCAGCCTTATTTGTCACAAGTAACTCTGTAATTAAAAATTTGAATTTTTCTTTAGTCAAAAATATGTATTTGTATTAATGTACCGGTACACTTAGAGTGTTGAACGTTGAGAGTTGTCGGAATAATTATCGAAATAGTCAAATACACCTACTGAGTGATCTGGCGTTTAAATTCCGATATTATGGTACTACTAGTTTATATTTTATTGTCAAAATATTTTACAATTATTTCATTTTTCCATCTGTGTAGTAGGTGTTTTGTTGTTAAACATTGAATCATTTTTCATGACTGTTTACTGTATTTTTAATTTCACTAGCAGTTGAATTCATATTGCTTTTTTCTTTTCTTGCAGGTGAGTAAACCCGCAATAACATTGCTTCAGTGGGGTGAAATAAAGGGTAAGTTACTTTACCCATTTTATGTTCATACTTAATGTTTACATATACTGAGTTATCACCTTCGACATCGTACAGGGTCAGAAATATATCTGAATATCGCACGTAAATAAATCCGAAGTAATACATTAACACAATCTTCTAATGTCTTTTTTCTGTACCATAAAAATGGGTTTACTCTACCTCAATGGTTTTAAGTGGTCCTCAAAGATAGGTCTGAAGTGTGGTTCTAGCAGATTGCTTCCGATTCGCGTAGTAATTGGCGATTCCGCCAAGCCAGGCGGTACCAAGTCCAACCTCAAGCATTAACCTTCTGGAATGCATGCTTTTGTACGTTTTTCGTTTTGGGATAAAGCGATTTCACTGAGCGAAAGTAACTCATTTCGAAGTACAGCAGAACCCCAGTAATCTGTAGTAATTGGTGCTATGGTCTGTTCGGATTCGGAAATGTTCGGAGTATTAAAAATGTACCGTACATATACAAATACTTCTATAGAATGTCCATACAATGTAACATTGGGTGCAATGTGAGTAAATGACAACGCAGTGTAGCGATCGGATCATCACATCGCTTCATCAAGCAGATTCAGTTCCTTGCGGCAAACGAAGATTACCCATTTTGCAATTTCAAGTGAAAATTACTGCTACATAAACATGGGATATGCACTAGTAGTTACTAATTCAATTCAATTTATCGTTTCGACAACTTGTACTTCTATAAGTAGTTGTTCAGTTCTACAGTAATTATAAAATCCTATATTTACTTCAAACAAGTGTTTTATTTATTTTGTTTATTTTTTTCCATACCGAATTTTGTTCGGATTTACCGAAATTTCGGATTTGGGGGGTTTGAATAAGTGAAGTTCTGCTGTAAATCGGTAGGGCGCTGTAAAAGTCATAAATTGCAACAATGAAATATATCTCGCTGTTTACACACGAGTTTTGTCTTAAAATTGAATATATTAAAAGATAAATACTTTGTGCATTTTGTCAATCTCCTTTTCGTGGGAAAATCGAGTGAGTTGTCTCAACGCAACAGCTAATGCAAATGCAGCTTCTCTGACCCTGAGGTCTTTGTGTGAGAATCCTGACTGTGGCTGATTCTCAACACCAGCTCCAGTACCCGAGGTCGAATTCATGAGATGTCTAGAGTATAATTCTAGAAGTAGACTGCTCTGCTCGGTAGTTTTCCGAGCTTTCTTGAATCAATACTAGGAGAATGACGAAACAGTACCTTAACAAACTGGTCAAGAACCGCGCACGATCTTTATTTCCTCATATTTTCCATTCTCTCATACGTACACACACTTACACTTATGTCACCACATGACCAAACTACTTCTACTGCGCATCACTACCACACAAATCGGGAGACCAGCTGGAAGCGTAGTGTTTGTCCCGAATTACTCCACTGGAGGAGATACCAGGAGGTGAGAAACACCGCAAGGCGACAAGTAGGTCAGCGGTAGATTTTACGTCAGGTTGGGAAGGAACACTTCCGTTTCCGGGGATATTAATTTGAGTGACCACAGCAGTCCTACCCGGAAAGTCAAAATAATCAATCATTCCTCATAAGATCAGTTGTCATCTGCAGCATCACGTCGCCAACTGGAACCGTCAAATTATACTCCGTCGGTCTAGTAAGCCCAGGTCGTTAAGGCTGAAGGGCCGTGGCTGCCTTGGCTCGAAGGCTTGCGGTTACGAATTCCGCCTCGGGCGTGGATTTTTGCTTGTGTCCGTGTCCGTACGGGTATTTTCCTTGCCGTTACCCTGAAAGATGTTAACCATGGTTAAAAATATAGTGGCCGCTATAGTAGATACAATGCGACACATGAGAAAATAAAGTATACTTCGTAATAAAATCAGTGTTTGAAAACAAAATTACTTTTATTTTGCACGCAATGGAAAAAAAGACCCAATACTTATAGAATTCCCACAATGTACTGAGGACAAGACCCAAAATATGTTACTGCGTCTCAGACCATGATCCACAAAGAAACTTATCTCTCGTATGGAAAATTCAGCATTCATTTAAACCCTTCAAAATTACATCAAAAAATCATTCCGTTCCGAATATTTTCTTTTGAACATTTGTTTATTTTTAAAATTAGTTTCTACGTAAAGGCAAGGCAATCTTTTCTCTATGGTTTTGGTCAAATAGCACTGTTGCGCGACGGAAACGAGCAACTGAGAGGAGGATCGATAATTGTGGTTGGGGGAGAATGTGGAAGGCGGGCGAGGAGCTGAGAGGGGTGAGGAGTTTGGAAACAAAACAAGAACTAGCTTGCGGAACGTGCAGCTAGATATTTTGGAGAGATTAGGCGTCCATTCAATTAAGCAGTTCCATTAGTGGATGAATATTCCGAGAATCGCAAAGATGCTCTTTCGGAGAGTTTGTTTTCCCTTCATTTTCCGTCGAGGGACGAAAGTCTTTCGCTTATTATCTGCATAGTTTCGATAGAGATCCTATGGAGATTATTATTTATAAGAAGGAAATTAAATATAATTTTCCTTAAAAATAAATATACTTCACTGCATTATCTACAATAATGTTATTCGGATGAATAAATGTTTACTTAAATATAAGCACAAAATTTATATTATACAATTATTTCTGAAAGTAAGTTAATTACTGAGACTCGCCGTTGTACACTTTTCCTGTGCAATAGAGTATTATTTAATTAAATTATTATTCCCCTCTGTTCTTACTTATGCAAGAGTAACGACAAGTGGAACATCTGTAACAAATCATGAAAACGAATAAAGTGGTCTCCTTTGAAAGAAAAAAATATAAAAATGTTCAAAGATGAAGTAGATTCAATGGATAGTTCCCTAAAATAAGAAAATTTCAATATTATATCAATAGGAAAAAAAGGTGTTGGCTGTAAGGACAAAAAGAAGAGAGAAACCATCAATGACCTCCGAATGAAAATGTCAGGGTACAACGTGACAGTGTCCCTCAAGGAACCAGCTTTGGTATTGCAAGAAAAAGATTAAAGAACTGTCCACCTCGAGAGACGCAGAGAAAGCAGAATGTTTGAAACATCATACAAAGAAGACGTGTACCATACAAATTAGACGTAAAAATAGTATATTCAAACTGTTAAAATAATGAGTCATATCTACGGGGAATCGAGTCCAGGTGTTCTTTCTTTGTCAAATGTCAAATGAAAAATTGTGTTGATAAAACGAGTGCGAATACGAGTACTTTTCGCCCGTAATTTCACGCAAAATTACGCGGAAAGTACTCAAAGTTTAAACAAATTGTACATGATCTTATATCAAAATTTACTTCATTACTGCGTAAGCGATAGCGAGAAAGTAAAAATAGAAATTTCAAATTTATAATTGCTACTGTATTATTACAACTGTTGGGAACTAATACTGGACTTTGGCAGCACTTTACTGATTTTATCCTCGGAACTACTTATGGTGGAAGTTTGGTGTTCAATATTTTCTGCAAAACATTAATGCGGTTTTGATTATTAAAACACCTTGAACAACTTTTCTTAGACTAATATTGTTTATGTATTTGTTTTATTAATATTTTTGCTTTCTTTCAGAACGTTGAAGAAAACTTTCACTGATAGGTTAACCTTTTCAGTTTATTGAGATTCTATATTTGCAACTCCGGGCAATTATTAAACTCTTTTGTTTTAAAACCTATCGATTTTTGGAATTGTAATCTACTTTCCTTAGGCATGAGGAGTACAGAAAAGTAAATGTGCAGCAAAGAGCACGCTCTGGTGACCTTTAAAGCACGTTCTAAGCATTCTGTGAATCGCCTAAAATACGCGTGTTCACGAAAGATTAATGATCACACGCGGAGGCACAACACAAGAAGTAATTTAAATTATGAGTAATGGGAGGTCTAGGCGTGCGTAATACAATTTTGATGTCCGAAGCAATGTTGCACTGACGGCTCGTTTTATCCTCTTGCATGCCTGGGGTGGGGGGAGGCAAAATTGTTACAGAGCCATTTGAAAGGCGACTCGCTCCCGGATTGGCTCCCCCTGCTCGTGACGTTGCGTAGCACGCGAGGTGGACCGACACGGCGTACTGTGATCCGGAATGGGAAAAACCACGGACAAACAAGGAATAAACTTGAAAATATGAGTGCAAACGGAAAGGGTGCGATGCGAAACGACGCGATAGAGTGAGCAAGCTACATCTGTAACCTTGTAGTTCGGAAGATTCTTCATGGGAGCCTCAAGGACTGCAAACTTTCGCTGCCTGAATGCGATTTCTAGAAGCTGGCTATTCCAACAGGTCATCTCTCTCGTGTCCTCCGATGAATTACACGCTGAAACAGTGGCCGTGTTTTCAACTACGGTCCGCCGATTAAACGATTTTCTTCCCCATTTTTACCGAAAAAGCAACATTAAAAATTAAATTGAATTTGTGTGTTGGTCACTGAAATATTCACCAATGTTTTCTAGTTTTCTCCTTTAGTCTCGTGATTTTTATATTTGTATACTATTTGGGTGCTAGTAGATGTAATATTGCTTCTAACATAAAAAAATTCAAGTGAAAATTGAAAAAAAATTCTTGGTTTTAGTAAGACACATATGGACAGTAAGGAGTAACGAGACAAAATGTAGTTTTATATAATTAATAATATTATTGAGTCATATTCATCTCAAAATACATGAATTTCTCACCGTACAGGATTCTAAAAATTCCTCTCATCTTCGTATAATCTCCACACCAATAGAAACAAAACACATGATTGGCGAATATTTGAAAGCTCATCTGTCCGCCATCTGCGAGGCTGAGGCCACCGCGGGTCGTGAGCGCGCTGCGAATGGACCCTCGGCCGCTCAATTCATTGCCTCCCGGGCGCAAGCCGGTCGCCGTCCCAGCCGCGTCGCGTCGCGTAGCGCTTTAATCTCCGCCCTTTGTCCCTGGGAGGTTCACGCTAGAGTTAGCGGCGGCGGCCGCGGGCTCCCCTCGCCTTGGCACGCGGGGCTCGGACCGCCGGAAATACGTTCGCGCCCCCGCCGCAACACGCCCCCCGCCCGCGGTGACAGCTCGCGCTGCCCCTGCTACGCGTTGCCTCTACTTCGCGCTGGCGACCAACTGCGGACTGTGTCCGACACGACCCGACCCCATATGACACGACACGATTTGTTCCCGTCCGCAAATGAACTCCGCCTGGTCTGGTTCGCCGACCAGACCTGAGCGCCACATAATCCAACCTGACCCTATCCATTTCTCGTTCGACGTTTTTCGGACCCGGTGCATTTCGACAAGACCCGACCCGACCCGACCCGACCCAACCCGACCATTGCCCAGGCCGACGCTCGACTCCTCTCAGCTCGACCCGTTTTCACTGCAACTCCTTTTTATCACAACCGGCGCCCATCCTGATTCGTTTTTCGCCCGCCTCAGCTCAACCCCCGCTCAGTCCTACTCGCGTTCATTTTCAGCCGCGCCCTACCTCATCCGTGCCTCATTCATATCCAATATTCTGAGTTTGGTGGAGTATTTACGACATGACAATGTGTATGTGTTTAGAAGAGAAAGCTCTTTTAGCATGTTTGATAGACTCGAATGCACAAGCGATTAAAGAATAGGAAAAGCATTCATTATCGTACAAGGTTTCTGAAAGGGTACTTTCCATATTATTTGACGTGAATGAATACAACACAAAACAGCTGTTCATACGATTTCACTATCTTCGGGAGAGGCAAATGAGTGAGAATGGAAGGTTTCGTGTCTTGACATATGTTACTTCCAGGGTGCGTTGGCTAAGCAACATCGCAGAATATGTAGGAGTGTGTGTGTGGGAATGAATAATTTGAATTTACTTAAAACATTGGTTATTATTTAAAAATAACTGACGACAATGCAACTGAAAAAACAAAGCTTTCACATTGTTGTGAAAGTGCGTACTAGGGGTGCTACTTAACAGAGTGCACATAATATTTAATAGAATTAACTTTTACTATCGTGTTTTTGTAAGTCAAGAAGGAGGACGAAAGCGACTTATTTTGCCTCATCGTTATTCTGGTACCGAATTGGCGTTTCGACTATCGTTATCCTATTCTTTTTATTCTTCTATTATTTTTTCTATATAGAAAGTACTTTCCGGGCGGAAGTATATTTCGTGATACGATGGCTGAAGAAATGCTGGTGTGTGTGTGTGAGAGAGAGAGAGAAAGAGAGAAAGAGGGAGAAGGAGAGAGAGAGAGTATGTGAATGTGAACAGTGTTTTAAAAAAGTCCGTAAAGTGCATCTTTAAACAAGATTTTAAAATCAATGAGGTAGTTTTATACTAAATGAATCACCTTATAACCTTAATCACACAATAATGAATCACCTTATTCGACAGACATTATGTTTAATTAACATGACGATTTAGAATTTGCCCGAGAAGCGTCGAAGTTTCTAGTTTTGATGCCGCATGTCATTTTCCTCATAATGGTTTTATTTGGCGCACGTTCCCCCGTCCAAAATGCGTTCTTCCTCCAGGCACGGCGTATGTTCGGCGGGAGCGTCGGCTGCAGCAGTGCCAGAGGGTGTGCACGAGGGAGAAGAGAAGCTCCCGGGGCGGGGCGAGGCTGGGCGGGGCTGGGCGGCGCGGGGCGGTGCGGGGTTGCGCGAGGCGGGACGGTGTTGGGCGGGACGGGACGGGATGGAACGACGAGGAGGAGTGCTGGGGGTGGGGGGAAGTGCTGGGATGATTCGCGGGCGAGCGCTGAGAAGAGAGGAGGGAAGGGCGGGTGGGGAGAGGGCGAATGGGCGGGTAAGGAGAATAGGGAGGATCTGGAGGGTGGAATGGAAGGGCGGATGGGGTGAGTGGTTGGCGGTGGCGTTAGCCGCACCGGGCCGACCGCAGGGAGCGCGCATGATTTATCGCCCGCCTGTCCGCGCGCGGCCGAGAGAAGTTGTTAATTCCCGCCCTGCCGGCTCCGGTGGACTTCTTCGCCTCGCTTCCGCTTCCGCCCACGTCCTCCGTCCCACGGCCCTCCCTCCCCCTCCCCTTCATCGCCCTAGCCCGCCAATCTCCGCCGACGCACCCGTGCTCTGTCTTCCCTGGCTCCCGGCACACTCGTTCCAAACGGGCCGAGCACAGCGGAAAGGCAAGGTAATTGTGTTGCAGCGTAGCACAATCTTTCTCTTAGTCATGTGTTATGTATGAGCGGGGAAATTTGATAATGGCGTGTGCGCTGCAGGGCAGCGTGTGTTTTGGGGAGCTCACCTGTTCTCTGAAGCAGCTATCTTAACGAAAGGTTCGAGGGGAGACATTAGTGTTTGATCGCCTCTAGTGTTAGAGGAGCTTCGAGTGTCAGTAGGCGTAGTTCGTAAACCTATTAAGGAAGATGGTATCCTGATTGTGGGAGCGGTTAGAGCTCGTGCCTAGAGTGATGTCTCTATTACTTGCTTTATGTTACCTGGATTTTAACATTCTATTGGAGAGTGGCGAGCGACGGAAATAGACTGGATGTGAAGCCGGCAATGTGAAGACTGTGTTTACTATTATGAAGTTGAACTGGCTTATAATGATATAAGTTGATTTGGGTTGTTCAATAAAATGATCAATAAAATTCTTGTTTATATTGGTATTCCAATTATTCTGTATACATCGTAAAACAACGATCGAAAAGTATTTATTTTGTTGATTTACAGCCACAAGTATTTTAAAGAACTTTTCTAAATATACTATCTGCATCACAGAACCGTCGCCACCATCCAATATCTACTCGGGTCTTTCTTCCTAGTTCCGACCACGTGTTCCAAATGGACCGAACAGCACGAAAAGCAGAAAGGAGAGTAATACTCTTACATAATAACGCAATATTTGTCGTAGGATTTCAACGTTCATACAAATTGAGTTTTTTCGCTTGGAATTAATATCACAATATTCATGAAACATTAGGAAGTAATGAAACAGTAGAAATCGTATTGAATTCAGTGTGTAAACAAAAACATTCCTCAACAAAATTACTCAAAGATAATGTGATTCTTTATTTACCAGTGTGCAGAAGAAGTTGGTGTGTTTTGATGCGACGTATTGCATCTCAGCCGCCATTGTTCAAAGTCACCTTTGTTCGAAGTGAGCAATGCGTTCGGTTCTACGGCAATTTCTCTTTAAGAAAAGCCGAATGGTTATTGTAAATGTTTGATATGTCTGTCCTTATTTGACATCTGAAAGTACAGCGCTCCAGGGAAGTCTCTACGTACTGGCACCAGTAGCTGATGAGGGTGCTTGTTACAAGAATTATGTTGGTAGCACGAGCTGCAGTTTGAAACAAAGGAAAACGTGAATTGCGTACTCACTACAATCGTAAATTCTAGAAGTGTTGTCCTCTTCACTTGTGTCCCAGTGGTCTGTTTGCTACCAACATCAATGAAACTTTGCTTGAAATGAGGCTTGTTTCGGCTCTGTGTGGAAAGACTTTCTTGGCACACTGTACTTATCCAGATTTTCTTCTTCGCGAATAAGTCACTTAGAACCACCCGAAATCAACACTTTTTGACCCACTTGTTAGCCCAGTAATCTCTCATACGCAACGTCTCCAATATGTATGAACGTTTGAAGCCATTTGACGCAATAGTCTGCCACACTCTGACCAGCCCCTCCGAAGGTGGGTTCCATAGAAACTGCCCTCGCACTCGGAATTCATAACTCAAGAGTGTTCCCGTTTTATTTTTCTTCCGTGGCATCCAATCTATCTCGCGCTCATTATTCATTCAGTCACCTTCTCATTTTTCATCACATCCAGCGCACTGACAGGGTTAGGGCAATTCAAAAAGAAGCTTGCTTGAATATAAATAAATCAATAAATGCCATTACCTTCTGTACCATGCACCATTTCTTTTAATAATCTGCCCTTGACGTTGACTTTGTGTGAATTTTTGTGTGACTTAGTGTGAAAACGCATTGATAAAGAAAATATTCAAAAGTCCAACAGGTTTTCCATGAGTGTGATGTGTCGGGTGTCGCTTTAGAATAATCTTCAGAATGGGGTTGAAGGAAATCGAATGTGTTAAGTTGATTAAACCATGATTTAAAACAAACTGGTGACAAAGAAACAACTTCTCAAGTAAATGAAGTCTATTGGTCTACGAGAATCATGCGCCGATTAAAAAGCAAATAAATTGCAAGATATTAATAGAATAAATAGATAGATAGGTATCAAAGGTCTGCAAATAGACGTATTCTGTCATATGTATATAAGAGTTGTTGATATAATCTTCAAAATGATTGTATAAATAAGTTATCAGTGTTTGCGAGAAGTGACTAAAAATAATATTTGGATTTTCAAAAATAGTTTATGGTGGCTTAAATAATGTTGGAAATTGACTCAAGCTTTCAAATAATGATATAAAATACTTATGAATTTTATTATTGCTCAAAGCCTAAGGAGACTTGTAGTTTATTTGAGCAAACGAGATAGATTGATCAAAGAACCGTGTTGACACCGGTACCGGGGAAGATGATTCAGGACATCAGCTGATGTGACCGGGAAGTCATTAGTTCGCGTCCCGACGGTAGCAGTATTTACCACCCTGGCCAGCTACCTACGTCGCGATTCACCGCTGCCGGCTGCCCCGATGGGTAGTTTTCCGAGGTCTCTCCGATCAAAACTAGGCGAATGCTGGAGCAGTACTCTGATCGGGATCACGCGCTATCTTTCCTTCCTCTTCTTGTCCTGTCGTTGTCCCTTACATACTTACACTAACATTCACCACACTACCACACGTGCCGGGCGTCCGGTCGGGAGCTTGTTCCAGCTGGGGCGGTGTTCCGCTGGTAGCAGATACCTGGTTGTGGAAAATCTCCGCTAGCCGACGGTTGGTCGGCGCTGAATCTCACCCTGTAGCGGGGGAAGATCGCCGCCACTTTCAGATGAAAAAAACATGCACTAAACATACAGGGCTAATGACCTTAACAGTTGACGGGCTTGGAATATACCTATCGACACCGATGCCAGTAATTATGAAGAGTCTTACCATTAAGCCTATTTTACACGGTCATTTTTTCATCCTTTTTTTCATCGTTTTTCTGTACAGAAAGGGGCTTAAGTCGCACACCATCCCAGGGAACCGAGACGACACGGGTGGAAGGAAAGTAAGGCATAGTGCCTGAAAGCGGCCACCCCGGCCGACACCCCCGTCGCTTTATTTTGCCAGTCGTCGTCCGATCGTTATTTCAATTAGCGCCGCCATGCCACATTTTTCAATCGTAATCAACTGTCATTGTTTCATCAAAGTCATTGTTCAGTGATTAAAAGGACTCGAAATCACTTTTAACGAGTAATGTAATCCGAGAGAAAATACATTGATTACCTGACGTGTTAGAAGAAAAAAGAGATGGTAAATTGTAGATACAGTGACGATTTTTCAACAATGTGAAGTATGCATCAGTTATATCTATTTTTGTGTTGCTCAATGGTAAAAAAGACTGGGAATCACTTAACGAGTAATGTAAGCTGAGAGAAAAAGGCAACGATTACCTGACTTGTTAGAACAAATAAGAGATTTTTGAGATCGTAAATAGTTGATACAGTGACGATTTTTCAACAACGTGAAGTATGCATCAGTTATTTCTATTTTTGTGTTGCTGTGAATCGTATTTCAATAAACAGAGTATCTGCCTCCCTGACGATTTTTCAACGAAACCTCTGATCAAATCATTTCGGAAGATTACTTTCAAACCACTCCGACTCATAGTTTCTGCCGATGCTAACGAGATTAAGAGTCCTCTGAGGCAAGTAAAGTGATCCTCGAGGCTCTCCGCAAGAGGAAAGGCATTAAACCTCCACAAGCCGGAAACCACAGCCTAGGTTGGCAGGAGATAGGTCGTAGCTCGCCCGAAAAGGGGAGTAGTTGCTGTTCACCGACCAAGCTGCCGGGCTTAATGTGTGGCACCCACCAATCGAAAGATAATCGCTGTTTCCTATACGAAATTCGACATGGCGTATCATTGTTCAACGTAATGTGATGCTCACCATAGTATTACTGTAGTTAGGGTTTACCTGGTATATTTACCAGATGTGCCAACAATTTAATGAGCAACCTATACGTACGGACTAAGAACATAGTTTTAAGTTCTGGACATGGAACATTTTGGTGTGACGGGTCTCCATTTTGTCCTTAAAGAAACATGGGAAATTGAATGTTCATAGATCCATAGTTGTATTTGTTTATGAAAAAAGGTTTCCACCATTAACACGAAAGTCTAAAGAATGGTGACATCGAACCATTTTATTTGCCCGAATTTCAATTGAAAGATCACTATAAAAGATAATACGATCATCGGCATACCCAGTGGTACGTAAGTGCGCCTAAACGAGGGAGTAAATGAGAATTATTAAGATGGGAAAGACACTGCCAAGAGAATTTCTCTTCCAGAGGAAGAAGTTACAGGAGCAGGGCAGAGAAGGATAAGCTGAAAACATAAAACATCTCCTCATTAAAGGGCTTCTAAGGTGCACAAGGTACGTTTTGAAGATCTAGTTCAAATTTTGTCGACCATTGATAACTATTTACTCTTATCCTCACCCTCATGCATCGTTTTGGTAGTTTTAGGAGGTTTGGACAATTATGTAAACAATCACGTATTTGGTTTAATGGTGCAACGACAAAGAGGTAATGTCGAAAATTAATTTAAGAATACTTTACGATACTATTGCGACATTCCCACTTTGTCGTTGCACCATCAAACTAAATACGTGATCTTTCTGACATAAAACGTTGACATGTTAACATCAACATCAGGTATATGACAAAGGATTAATAGGAGAAATATTCGAAGAGATATATTTCTGTTGAATCCACACATGTGATTCTCGAAATGGTTCTGATCTGGGACTAAAACATCCGAAATTGAAAAGTCTTCACTCAAAAATAGATGTTTCAACTTACGTAGTCTTAATCATTTCAACGTGGCGTACTCTACTACATTATATTAAGTGTAAATGGCATTCAAGAGCATATGCATTACAATGTTTGCCAGTTATAGTTTCCTAAGATTGGTTGTCTACTGACTTCTACTGACGCCTCCATGATATTACTTTTGCCTGCTGCACGAAATTCGGTGCCTTTAAAAGCCACGATCTCCCTGGAGGGAACGGGACGTCCGTGCCGAGTGTTTTGTGCGCCCCGTCCCACCTCTTGGCTTGAGGTGCGTGCGAGGCGAGCTCCGTTGATTTCCGTCGGCGCGGCGTGGGCGGGCGCGGGTGGGCGCGGGCGGGTGTGGCGACCGCTGGGGCGCGAGGGCAAAAGGGCGGCGTAATTGAAAAGGAAACGGCCGCGCGCCCGCCGCCATACATCAAACGCGCGCCAATATCGTCGGGGCGGAGAAGCGAGGACAAATCAGCGCCGCGGGCGGCGGCCGCGCGCGCGTCCCTCCCGTGCCAGCCACGCTCCCCTTCGGCCCGGCGCCGGCCCACGCCCCGCCTGCCGTCACGCCACGGCCAAACGCCCCGTCCTGCACCTCGTCCGATACCCCGACCGAGCTCTCCGCCCAGGCTCCGTCCAACCGTCCTCCTGCAGCTGCCGTCCACGCTCTCCGTCAACCACCCCTATCCAACCCTTCCATCCAACTGCTCCAGCCAACCGTCTCCAGCCAACCGTCTCCAGGCCAACCGTCTCCAGCCAACGTCTCCAGGCCAACCGTCTCCAGGCCAACCGTCTCCAGGCCAACCGTCTCCAGGCCAAACCTCTCAGGCAACCGTCTCCAGGCCAACCGTCTCCAGGCCAACCGTCTCCGCCAACCGTCTCCAGCCAACCGCTCCAGCCAACCGTCTCCAGGCCAACCGTCTCCAGCCAACCGTCTCCAGGCCAACCGTCTCCAGGCCAACCGTCTCCCACAACCGTCCCAGGCCAACCGTCTCCAGGCCAACCGTCTTCAGGCCAACCGTCTCAGGCCAACGTCTCCAGACCAACCGTCTCCAGACCAACCGTCTCCAGCAACCGTCCCCCAGGCCACACCGTCCCCAGGCCAACCGTCCCCCAGGCCAACCGTCCCCAGGCAACCGTCCCCCAGGCCAACCGTCCCCAGGCCAACCGTCCCCCAGCCAAACCGTCCCCCAGGCCAACCCTCCCCAGGCCAACCGTCCCCCAGGCAACCGTCCCCCAGGCCAACCGTCCCCCAGGCCAAACCGTCCCCAGGCCAACGGTTCCCAGGCCAACCTTCCAGCCAACCGTTCCCAGGCCAACCGTTCCAGGCCAACCGTCCCCAGGCCAAACCGTCCCTCAGGCCAACCGTCCCCCCAACCGTCCCCAGCCAACCGTCCCCCAGGCCCAACCGTCCCCAGGCAACCGTCCCCCAGGCCAACCGTCCCCAGGCCAACGTCCCCAGGCCACGTCCAACCCCCCAGGCAACCGCCCCGTCCCCCAGGCCAACCGTCCCCAGGCCAACCGTCCCCCAGCCAACCGTCCCCAGGCCAACCGTCCGCCAGGCCAAACCGTCCCCCATGGCCAACCGCCCCCAGGCACCGTCCCCAACCTGACCGTCCCCAGGCCAACCGTCCCCAGGCCAACCGTCCCCAGGCCAACCAATCCCAGGGCAACCATCTCCATCTAACCACCCCTGTCCTACCGCCCACGTCACACCGCACCCGTCCAAAAGCCTTTGTCCAAACGCCTTCCCCGTTCAACCGCCTCGGTTCAATCACCCCCGTACAACCACCCCGTACAACCACCTCCGTACAACCGCCTCAGTACAACCGCCACCGTACAACCGTCCCGGTCCAAACAATCGCTCCCCCCGACAAAAGCGTCGGGGGACCAATTGCCCTTCCAACCCCCTTTTCCAACAGCCCCTCCCAACTTCCCCGCTCCACCCTGGTCTCACTACCTCCGTTCTTTTTGAAGAAAATCCCCACCGACTCCATACATACTGTTCTCCTGCCACCCCACCTACGCCCATTCACCACCGGGTATCTTACCTGACCTCGCGCTACTGGATTCCCCCACCTCCCCTCTCTTGCGCCGTCCAGCCACCTCTCCTCTCCGTTCCGACCCTTCCCGCTTAGCCCTTGCTCCTTTAAGTCTCCGTTCGACCCTCAACTCGCTTCGGGTGCCCTGCCCCCCCCCACCGCTGAACAACGCGCCGTGCTGTGAATCTGTACTCCCTCCCTCGCTTTATACCGCAGCAGCCCGAACCGACAATCCCGCCCCCCTCCCCAAACCGCTCGGCCCCGCCCACCCAGCTGCAGCCCTTTTGCTCTGCCTGATCTCTCCGGATTCCGTTTCAATACCAAGCCGCCACGCCCCGCACCGCACCGCTCCGCCCCGTGCCACTGCGCCATTCTCTCCCCCGTTGCTCTGCTATTAATCCTCGCTCGCGGCTTCACGCGGATGAGGACTAACACGCGACGGCGCAGACCCAAGTTGCCCCGGGGCGACATTGTCTTGTCTTGGGCGAATTACTGTCGCCTTGTGCTGCGGTTGGCAGTGGCAGGCACTGGTACTTGGAAGTGGTGACAAGGCTGGGGATGATGAATGTTATTTGATGTACAACCAGAATTGGATTCTAATATATGCTAACAGCTTAACGTGACTGCGAGAAAATTGTAATTCCAATTATCACTTTGTATTTTTAAGTTATTTATTTATATCGGTAAATGCGAGTGTTTATAACTGCATAATTCGTGGAACAGATTATTCTTACTTAGTCTCTCAGTCGTTTCCGTCTCCTAGTAATCTCTAGACCTACCATTCTCCCAGTCCTGTTGCAGTCTCATCGAACCGCCGCGCCGGGTTGCGCCGTTCCACGGCAGTTGGAGAGGATGAGTTGATGAGGACGTTGAGAGGATTCTGGGTCAGTTACAGTGATCCTGCAGCGATCCCTTGGGGCTTATGAGTCGCGATTACGAACAGTCTTCTCGTCAATCAGACGGCTGAAATACGTAATAAAACATTTTAATGAAAGCCAGGATCAGATGTAACTGATGTGAAGATCAATCTAAAGAAGAAGAAGAAGAGTATAATGATAATAACAATAACAATAACAACAACAATAGTAACGAGTCGGCCCCGTTGCACAGACGGCAGATATCGTCTGTGCCGAGAAGGCTGAAGGTTTCAGTTCTGCGTAGATATAGTCGAATTTGTGATTGTCCATTCACCACTCATCATCATCCTGTCATCTCATTATTCTCACTTAAGGGCATAACAACCTTGTCGTAATGAGGGATACAGGTGAAAAGCTGATCCTGGAATAATTGCACACGTTAATCTTGTAGCGTGGTCAGTAATGGACAATACGCTAATAATAATAATAGTATTAATAGTAATAACAATAATAACAACAACGTAAATTGTTTTTTCTTCAAAACATTCTTTTTATATTTTCCATTACAATATTTAAAATACTGTATGTAATAAATAAGATCTGGAGAGAGAAAAACAGCCAGCTTACAAGCGACTCTAGAGAATACAGTTCTCTAGGGTAGGGCGTAAAAATAAAGGTCATACGATATTCGTCATAGGTCATACCTATTGTTTACATGTGATTTCGATAGCACTCAGAAGTAGATCTGCATCTTAGAAAGTGATTGCCTTGCGCTGAAGACCGCTCTGGGCAACAGTCCCTTCAGCAGTAGCATCAGCAACGGAATGACGGCGACAGCAGTAGCCACTCTGTCCTTTTCGGCGAAGAAGAGGGAGGGAGGAGGGGAGAGGAAAATGAGAGAAGAGAGGGAGGCCGGACGCCAACCCGGAAGATGCACGACGGCGGGCGGAGCCAGATTGCGTAATAATCGGCGACGCTGTGAGGAACGCGCGCAATGAGGGCGTTCATTCGTGTAATTCTCATTCGATTCTGGACGCAGCCAATGCTTTGCATTCCACCAAAGGTCTTGGCCCCGACAGTAAATGGAAATCGATAAGCCAATAACTTCTCTCATTCTCATTTTCCTCAGATGTAGTCACAGTTTCATTTATGGAGATTAATTTGATTGCATTGGATTCCCTTCCTTATGATTCGAGACTTTTGTCTGAATCAGGTATTCCTTTTTTACAGATTCAAAATGTTTGTATACTTAAACTGTCGTTCATAAAAAACGACGTTGTCAAGAAGCAATATCAAACATTTATATAAAATAATTAATTAATTCTTATTAAAAAATTAATAAATATTTCGTATTTGCTACCTTACTTGTGTGATAAATCATAGAAAGATTCAGCAGTCCGGACATAAGTATTGAAATATAATATTAATGACTATGTCATTGACAGTAGTAATTTTAACAAACTGGGAATACCTACAAAGGCCCGATGGGGTCTGTAGTTTCCTCCTCTAGCAGATTTGTAACGCTCGCAAGTTCCAACTGGTACCAACACTCATCCAAAACATTTTGCCATTCTGGATTAAGCGAAATTGTGTGTATGCAGATACTTTTGAGCCATTCTATCAAAATATCGTAACGAAGGAGGCACAGAAATATCTTAAGGTCAAAACTTTACAAATTGAGATCAGACGGATGTAGGGCGTAAAAATAAAGGTCATACGATATTCTTCATGGGTCATACCGATTGTTTACATGTGATTTCGATAGCACTCAGAAATAGCTCTGCATCTTAGAAAGTGAGTTGTACTTAGAGTAGATTTTCTATTTATCCAACACTGAACAACTGTCAACTAAGAATATATTAAGTAAAAATAAAGTTTTAAAATGTATATTGATAGTTTCTTTACTTCGGAGAACACAGTAAATTAATGTATTAAAAAACATAATCTTATTTTTGCTTGTAAAACTTCAAATCATTGTACCTGTTTGTTGGGTATAAAACTTCCTAACTTTAAATATAATTTTGGATTAGATGGTAGAAATTTCAAACTCGCCAAAATAACTAACGCTCTAATGTCTACTCATGATGAACGTGATTTGTGTTCTTAATATAATTATATAAAATATTAAATCAATAATTCATTAAAACATTAAGTAAATTTGCGGAGCTGCTTGGGCTGATTCGAGTGGGCTTGCCACGGGCTTCGAATAGGGATGCTCAGCCTCAGAGTGTACGAAAATGTTTGCATCATACCTTAACGAGTTACCTTTTTCAACAATAAATGATTAAGAACAAATTGAGCGTTATGTTTATAAGAATGTTTGATAGAGTGAATACTCAGAGAGCCCACAAATTGTATATCTTCCATAAATATATGTACAGAACAAAATACTTTTGGTACTCCTTTTAGTTACTTAAAATTTTTATGAATAGAAATTTGAGTTACCTTGTGTGACAAAAATTTTAAATGTTTGGTTCGTCTTTTTAAGCAATCACCCTATTCAACTCTCTTTAAATGTTTAATAGGGTGAATGAAATATAAGCTAGTAAAAGTGCAAAGTAGCGACGCCTGAGCAGTCGGCAGATTCAAATCGCCTCAGGTCGCAAAAGTCTCAATTAGATTAAAATTGGAACAGTTGAACTAGACAGAGGTGGATACTAACTCAAAGGACTAAAACGCATCGGCGCTAACTCAAAGGACACGTTACATGCTAATAATATCTTGGGCGTGCGTTTCTATTGTGCTACATTCTTCGTAGCTCTTGAAATGTATTAAATTCTGTCCATTATCCGTAAGTGAGCAATATCATATGTACGTGTTGCATGTGTGAATGTATGTGAATATATTATACATTTGGATATATTGGATACTTGAAAACTACTTTCTGTATTCCATCCAATGTCTATTTTTAAAATGTCTAAACATGATATTTAATTATACGTGGAATTTTTGTTCTGTCTAATAAAGGGTACTGTAGGCACAGAGTATTGAACGCAAATCAGTTTAATTAAAGACATACTTTACGCCACTTCTTCTTCGCGGATAGTTATTTATTTGTAATTTCGAGAGCATACTACTTTTATCTTTTTACTGCGGCAGAGCCAGTGCGAATTTTCTCTCTCCGGTCTGCCCCTATCATCCTTCAAACTCGCCAGTAATGGGAGGATGATAAGGAAGCAGAGACCGGCCCACTGGGTTTCTTTTCGTAGCGTCGTACATCTCTGGTTTAATTCGCCGGGGAATGGAATCCCCAGAGAGCGCGTTTTTTTCATCGCCAGCCCCTCCCCCCCCGCACCGGCTGGCGCCAGGCGTTTGTCGATTGTCGGCAGCGCTCTTTCTTAGCATCCAACGCACGGCCGCGTCTCACCCCTCGGACGCCAGGGGCGCTGCGCACTGTTGCTGTTCCTGCCTCCTCTACGTGCAGGCCGTCTTCAGAGCGTAGGCAGGGGAGGAGGCAGCTGCTGTTTGTAAAGAACTCGTAATATAATAATGCGAGCTGAACTATCTAACTAGCTGAACATTGGTGAATGTTTCGTAAGTTTGAACTCGATTGCAGATGGTTTCGCGGCCAACAGAGGGTTTCTTGACTAGGGGGTCGCCTCATGCCTCCGTGAGTTATTATATGAAATTAAATGATACGTTTAGAATTTGCAGGGCCTCACGTACAACCAGATTCATTGTTGTAAGTTTTCTGTGAGTATATTTCTTTGCTGTGTGTACTAGTGTTTTTCTCTGACATGACTGTCGGACGAACTGACGGTAGGGGAGAGAGACGTTTCGAAAAAAACTCCTTCTACGGAATCAAAGCACCGGTTTCGTTATCTTGTATTTCGGTCAAAATACGGATATATTTTTTCAGCACTAAATAACTTTATACTGTATGTATTTCGTACTTACGGGAATTTATTTAAATCTTCAGTTATAGAGATGACGTATTAAGATAAAGTAAATGTCTTTGGATGAGAAGATATGGTAAATAATCGCAACTTTCAAGATAAAATTATTAATTCTGTAGAATAATACGCCCTAAGTTTCCAAAGGAAATTCTTTTTAAACTAACAACTTAATAAGGCAATTAAACTGGTCATTTGAAACTAACAACTTAATAAGGCAATTTCGATTCCCTCTAATAGTCTATTAAACAAACGATGTCGAAAAGCAGCAGAGAGTTCACAGATTCTTGCTGAGCTTTAGCTTTGGTAATTTATTTTGTCACGTCACCTTAATTCTGTCGATAATCTACAGAGGAAAAGAAGTCAGAAATAAAGGAAGAGCTCAGCGCTTCTTGTGGAAGCATAGGTCCGGCAATTTCCTCCGATGCCCCGTAATCCTAGTACATACGATAGTTCCTTCGCAGGGGGATAATGACGGCAATTTCTTGCGAGTCGGTTCTGTGCCTTGTGGAACTCCGCGCTGGGTCTATTTTTCGCGGGGCTCAAAGTGAAGTCGACCTGGTAGTCGCACTCGCTGGAGAATGGAAGGGTGAAGCCCGGCCATGAAGGCGATGAAAAGGGGCGAGAGGAGAGATGGGGAAGGGGAGGGAAAGGAGATCAAAGACACTTAAATGTTTGATGCCTTAGACGTAGGTTGGGCGTGATATGTCAGGGCACAGTGAGCAAGTGAATGTGGCAACGAAGGAATGGGATGAGAAAAAATTTACAATGTTTGTTTTCCTGTTGTCTGCTTTCCAGTGACAGGTTTCCTGCGTTTTCCCTCTTCGAAGTCTTTCATACCCCAAAAAATATTTCTGCGCTGTTATTTTAATTATAACATTATTTATCGCCCCTTACACAATGATGTTTTTATTGAACTATACTCCAGCAATAAATCATTCCAATAAAAAGTTAGAATTGAATAACACTTTTTATTTCGGAATAACACATAAAAAAGTTAATGCACAATAATATAGAATCCTGATACGTGTAAAATATGTCGATATAAATTATATTCAATTGTATTTGTGGAAGAAAGTTAAAACCGCTTCTTACAATGTAGTTATATGATCGCATAATTCCCTGAATGAATTATCTGATCAGATCCCTTCATGGTAAGAAATGGAACTAACTTGCCGTGTTCCCGCGATTTTAATATAAAATGTGAGCGACTGGGGCAAGATAGAAATTTTGGTTTTTACACATTATTTTTATGTCTTAAGGATATACTCACAAAAACAGTGTTTCGGACACGTCCCAATTAGTAATGAAAAATTAAAATCTGTCAGGTCCGCTGTGATGTCGCAGTTTTCGCGGTCCACTATTCGGTAGTTGGGGTGAGTTTGAAGTTAGAGACGGATAGTTGGTGTGAGCTTGGAATTGGAAAATATAGCAACACCACATGGAATTCCTTAAGTTGATTTTCAATGACGGATCACTTGATTTGGTGCGGCGGTTGTGGAAAAAATACAGTAATAAGTACTCCTTTATAAGTGATATATCAATATAGACACTGTGGTGTGGGATTCATATTTTAGTGTCGTGGACTTTTATTTTTGCATTAACTCTAAAACTGTTCCGAAAATATGATTTCAGTATCTTAGAAATTATATATAGTGAAACGTAGGTTTTTTAAATCTATCATAGAAGTTGTCTTTTTTATTCATTATGATTGTGAGGGCCCTTTATTTGGAATGGTTTGGACGGTTATTATAATGTAGTGTTTTTATAATGTTTACGTATTTATAGTAATATTCAACGACAATAATTATACAAATTTTTTGTTCCAGGTAAGTGTCCTAACTGCTTTCTTCCTGTTGAAACGAAACATGAGTGGTGAGTAAATTAGTAAGTAATTTATGTAGACCACGAGTAGGAATTATTATATATCCCACCTTGATTATTTAACATGCGCTAGAACTGTACTGTTAAATTGACCCAGTCGAACCAAAAAAAGGAATATTGGCTTTTATTAACAAATTTACCGTCCGCCGTTCGTTAAGCACTATCAAAAATGTGAGTCGCTGCAAAATATGTAAGAATTGACTATTGAAAGAAAAGTAATTTCTTATTTATAATGTTTTCATATAAGAATAAGTATTACGAAAAGCATTAAACGTCAATCATGCGATAACACTTAAATTGGACTCCCGCGGCTATCGTCTCCGTTTAGCTAATTAAACCGTTTAGCTTATTAAAATTATTTGATCTCTATGGGCTGCGATCATGCAGCGATGGCGAGCGCTCACACTTCAACTGGTAGGGCCTGCTTTCGATCTCTGGCTGATTCACGTGGAGGACAATGCGAGTCCTCGGCAGGTTTCCTCCCTTTTCCCTCACACTAATTCACTATTTCTCCATCACTCACTTCATCGTCATTATCGGAATCATCTCATTAGATGAACATTCATTGCTCTTAATGACTTGAGTCGTTAAAGAGCTGCTGAATCCCACAAAAATAGAATTAATGGTGCTACAGAATGTAACATTTTTCCCGTACTAGGTGCTTTCATAATCTCTTTCATCTGGGCTAGCTTTCTGGCATTTCATCCACCCTCTTACCAGTTGCTACCTGTCGGAATCTAAAAGACATTTTATCACATTTTCTCAATTTGTCGGCCTCCTAATAGCAGAATAGAACCCGTCGTTCCGCAACAGCATACACACTTGTGCATTATTTATAACTTTTGAAATTTTCGAAAATTCAGTGAGTTTAACTTAAACGAGACCTATGCCATTTTTTAAGTGTCCTTTTCTTTATACGAGGGTAAATTTTAAAGAAAAAAATTGCTTTTTTTGCGAAAGAAATTATAAATGGCCTCTAATGCTAAGCAAAAATTATGCAAATATCACGTTTTTTTAAAAAACACCTTTTTGAAGAACTATTTTTTAGAACAGATTACAATAAGAAGGGGTACGAGGTGTCTTACCAAATTTTCCAGTTTGAGTCATGTCACATTCCATGCGTTAGCTACTCTGGCGCTTAGAGATCCATGATATCATTTTTGCACTAAGCCGTAGCTTACTAAACACACACGTTTCGCCTATTTTAATTTTAAAACTAATGAATGATACATGAAAGTGTAGCCAGTAATCTGACAGATGAAAACATTGTTTTCTTTCATAACAAGCAAAGAAGCAAAGGGTTTACAACTTCTGTTTTTATATCTGGGCCAAAATTTAGTGGGATAGACGCCTTACTACTTAATATAGTTCTCGTGGCGTGAAATTAGATATTCTCGGCATTCTCTTGACACTGTGAATCTCGGAATATTGAACTCCCTAACGAATTCCGAAATGGAATGATCCATGCGTCTAGCTTTCACTACCATTCCGCGTTCATAGACTGTTAATATCAATCGTGCGCCCATAATCAATTCGGAAACATTTTCACATCAATCACTTGAGTGCAGATGAAAGCTCTACCAATGTACTGCTCTTTTATATAAACCTTTAGTATGCAATGCAAATGTATATTTGAAAATGTAATTTACTACCTACAGAAGAGAGAAAAAAATCCCTTTTTACTGTGTTCCCCAGAAGTAGCGCTGTGACAGTATTAAAACTTGCGACGAATCGGAATCTTTGGAAAATGGGGAGCGTGTATTTTCGAGACTGCGGAGTCGTAGGGGGTCAGAAAGCGGGCGAGGGAGATTTTGTGCCTCTCCGGTTGCTGGCCTCATTTGTCTTCCACCCTCTTCTGGTAAAAAAAAAACGCTTTCCTCCTGCGTCCTTTGCTTCGAGCCATATCAATAACGTGGACGCGAGGAAGAACTCACGTCGAAGTGGAGGCGGCGGGCGCAACGTACGAGGCTCCTTTGCTGCAGCTCCTTCGTCACCGCAGCCGCTTCTTTTGAATCGCGCTGACGCGTCTCTGTGAAGGATAATCAGCTTCGTTATTGGAACCACTGCACTCGGTCGTGGATTTGCTGAAAAAACGGGGCATTACATCAAAAGAGAGAACTAATGATGCGAACTAAATCGAATACTTTTAATTTAAAAATTGGAAAATATATAGAATATGAATGTTCGGTGAAAAGGAGATAATTAGAATTATACGCGTGGTCTGCAGAAGGGAAGATGCTATTGAACAAAATATCAGAAAATGTTTGACCAAAATTCAGCACGCACTCCTTAAGAACAAAAAAGAATGTACTCTCGTGTAACACCACAATAAAGATAAAGCATCTGTGCCGACCTTTATATCTGATTTTCCAACACAACTCGCTAATGAGGAGACATTCAAAAACCATGATAAGGCCATGCATATTTTGACTAAAAGTATATTAAATTATAATTCCCTCCTCAGAGGAAACAATCAAATATCAACCCTAGACTTAATGAGAGTCGATAAGAAAAATACTGTTGATACGAATTGCACTACAGCAATGATAAACTTGTGGTGTTACAACAGCACATATTGTGTTGTGTTACTGTAATCTCATTACTGTAATCGAGAATCTGCAAACCAGCATGGATTTGCAGATAATGATTTTTTTGTCTTGTAAGAGTGTGTGGTGCATTTACTTGATAGCAATCGGCTGCGTGTAGATTAAAAGTATCTTTTGAGACACTGAAACAATTTCAGGTTTTTTTTCAGATTCGCCTACTTCATTTCCCTCGTGTCTCATACGACCTACTTCATCGTAAGTCGTCATTTCATTAACTCCTGTCCATCCCAGGCAAAGGAAAAATGCGTTGATATGTGAATCAAAAAATGGTAGTGAAATTAGAACACTATTGTAGTGATTTCTGTATATACTCGAATAAATATTAAGAATAATTATAAACTCTTAGGTATGTTGAAAAACAAGGGACTGAATTATTGTAATGAGAGATTAGGCCCTATAATGTTACAAATTATATTTAAAATATAATAACATCAATATATTGGATATGTTTGTAATTTTGGATGAGGAAAATTACCGCGTTCACCAATATTCACCGACTTCATTGTTTTATAATACATAGTTAATATTATTGCTAATTAAATAATAGTAGATAAAGTGTGTCCTAGCGTGCAGTTACATACAGAAGTGTTCCGAAGAAGTAACAACATAGTGTTTGATATACTCTTACAGGAAGCTACTTTGGTCATGTGTCATCCAGCAGAACCTTTATCTCTGCAAGCGCCTATCGCACGTCCCTGGGATAAGGCGTCTGTGCTCCCAGAAAAAAAAGCGAAGTGCGGGATGCAACTTCAAAAGAACCCCCTTCCCCCTCCCCGGCTCCAGCGGCCTCTTTTTGCCGCCGTTCGCCCCTGCAGCGAACTTCTCCTCCGCGGTGGAGAGGGGGTGAAGGGGAGGGGGAAAGCGAAAGTGAGATAGAGGCGGAGCGACGCAAGGGGCGGGCTAGAAGGGTGCTTTTTTCCCCGGGACAGTCTGGAGTAGAGAGGCAGGTTTCGGGGGGAGGGGTTTGCGGGTGGCAGGGCTTAACGGGGGTGTGCCGCCACGACACAAGGCGCAGGGGCGGCGAGGGTGGTCGGATGCTGTTTTTTCTTTGTTTAAATCTAACTACCCGTGCACCGAAGGCAAATGAATGAGCTGATAAGGGTGATTTATATTGCAGAAATTATTCAAATATTTTACTTCTTTTAATCTTTGTTTTCGATTGGTGGTCCTTTCTTGGGAAGGCGAATATAATATAACTGTCGCTAAGAGAGCCTAACTAGCGGTTGGGTGAAGGCAGACAGTTGGCAAACGTTTTAATACTTTAGTTAAATTTAAACCGTTAATTATATATTAATAAGTGCTTTTCGATTATTCCGCAGCGCTTGTTACCTATTGTCATGCTCAAGAAACAGTCTTTGTTTCTGTTGGTTCTTGTTCTTTTTGTAAGAGAGGAAACAAATAACGCCGCAGTCCTTGAGTTGCTTATTCGCAACCTAACCCGTCATGTTGTTTCTTTCTTTCTTTTTCTATGTGTGTGTGTGTGTGTGTGTGTGTGTGTGTGTGTGTGTGTGTGTGTGTGTGACTTCTGCCTCAACAGTTTTGCATTTCATTCAAAGCCTCCATTTCGTTCTATGAGATTCCTGACTAGCTTGTCGTTGCTTTCTCCTAGCGTATTGGCACGCCAATTAAAGGCATTTCATTTGACCACTTCTGTCTAATGTTCGCATGTAATAGAACTATGCAGTTTTGCTTTTGATTTAATAAATATGAACGGAATATACTACAAGAGCGATGTAGCTACTTGGAAGTTTGTGCGGCGCGGTTGGTGCGAGATGCCCATCCCATTGGCTCTGTAGCAGCGTTCATCGGGAGGTTCTACAGTTCCAGTTGTGACAGAGGCATATTTTCGACACTTGCTAGATAGCTGGGTCGAATTTAACTATTATTTGTAAGTCAATTCTGGCGGTCGTCTGCTCCGATTTGAAGTTTTTTGAGCGTTCTGCAATTAATAGTGGATACATATCAAAGCAGCACCGTGATAAAACGGGGCACTAACAAAACGGCCCGCATCCGATGTTTCTATTCTCATCCTTCACCCTTCTCCTCTAATTAAATACACACACACACATTTGCACTAACATGCACTGTACTACCACTCTTGACGGGACACCACTTGGGGACGTATAGCTTGACATTGCTGGGAGGGGGCGCTGAGGGAGATACCTGAAGTAGGAAATACCGCAAGCTGACGTATGAATCAGCACGGAATCTCGTGTTCCAGCGAGGAAGGCAAACAGGCTCTTTCGGGGTTGTAATACGCAGTACACTTATGGATGCCTAATGTCGTAGGTGGTTGACGCTCTCGGAATCAAAACGCACTCACTCAAACGCACTGTGTGTGGCGCGAGGAGTGCAGTGTAAAAAGCAGGACGCCCTGCCCCTGCTGGTGCCGAGAGGCAACCCGCGTGACGCGGGGGAGCACCTGTCACATACACGCGCTCCCCGACACTCAGAAACGCTGGGGCCTGGAATGGGCTTCCCTGAGGCCGTCGGGGCGTTCACCTTTCGCCTCTGACTTGCGAGCTCTCCAGTTCCAATCGGCGGTTATCTTCTGAATGCTCTTTTCGGATACGATAAAAGTAACATGGCGACTTGGCTTAAACATTGAGTGAGGGATTGACGGAATGCTGGTGAGGCTTTGTTGGCGTAATTAAATGGTGAAATAACTGAAGTTACCTTCGTCAACTAAATATATTGATTCAAATAGCCGGTTTTCGACGGCTTTGCCGTCATCACCAGTATATTTTGTATTTTATTTATTTTATTTCTAGACTGATGATGACGGCAAAGCTGTCGAAAGCTAACTATCTGAACAAATCTAGTAAATTGACGAAAATGACTCAGTTATTTCACCAACAAACGGTAATACCAATCGTTCATGACATTTGAAAACTATGGAAGACAATTTTAGATTTATTTTCCTTTTCTTCTTAAGTAGAGGTGTAATCTGGTACATAGGCTACCCTGAAAATAACTATTCAAAAAATATTTTCATTAATTTTGTTTTGATTTTCTTAGTAGTATTTTTAAGCGAAAGGTGGACCTAACGTTCTAAAACAGTTCGCTCTAATTTCATCGCGTAAAAAACGAGAATTCCTGTAATATCTACACAACTGCAATGCTATGCCGTTATCTAAAAAGTTCCCGAATAAACGTTTTGCGTTTTTGTCCTAATATTAACCTAATTATACGCCGTAAATTGAGCGAAAGAAAGTAGAATTGTTGTTTGTTTTTTCCATTAAAACAAAAAATTAATGCTCTTTGTCGATATTTTAATGTGTGAAAATTGTGATCTACAAATTACTTCAAAACAAACCCAAATTACAACAATATTAGAAGAAATAATGGTAAAAAGAGTGTACGATAAAATTGTCTGAGGTAGCCAGACATTTCCAACCCCTACTACTGACGTCAGGAAACAGCACGCGCCATACACAGGGTCAGGAGTGGCGCCATGAAATTACTAGCAATAATGTCAGATGCCACGCGCGATTCTATTCCATTAGAGTGTCCGCGCGCTATTTGTTTTAGAGCGTTTGCGAATTGCCCTGAAGCAGAAGCTCGGCCATTATCCTCCTCGGGCTGAATGGAGAGGTGACTCCGGCCGCAACGGACAGCGCGCACACCTCCCGGCGCCGAGGCCGCGTTTAGTGCCCGCCCCCGCCACACCAGGTGGACTTTGTGGAGGGCAAACAGGGTTCTCACTGCCTCCCGTTTCTCAATTAATCCTTCGTCATTCGCCTCATTAGTAGTGTAGTTATAATCTCCTCATTAAAAGATCACTCACGAGACTTGTGAATGATAAAATCAGCTTCCATGTGCCAACCACGCTTCATCGTTCTCACCTAACGTGGTTTGTGTTGAAGATACTTGCGATTCTTCCATTCTTTCTTTAAAAGTTGTGAAAACGGTGATTAGTGTGTTTTGCCTCAGACATATTACCTTGAATTAAGAGGTAGTGCGTTCAGGGCTACGTAATGTTAACCTACTTTTCACACTTCTAAAAATAATGTTAGCATTTTCTGAAAAAGGAAACATTATTATCCAAATTCTGTTATTGTGTTAATAGACGTACTGCACATGTTCAAAAAATATCAGAAAGTGTATGCACACACTTAGAAATTTGTGTATTTAACCAAATTTGCTATTCTTTCTGGGTTAATAAAACTTCAAAAATGTGGGGTTTGGTAGGTACACCCGACTACTCTTTATAACCTCTAATATTTTTTTTATAATAAGGAGTTTCTCCACTTCCTCAATATTATGTTGCGTTTTTTTGAATGATGATTGACACAGTAAAGTTAGTATTTTATTCCGAAGCCGTTGCTTCCATTAAGTGGCATTTCGTGTAACCTAGAAAACTCCGTAACGCCGCAGGCATACAGTATAAACCTACATACTTACGGCGGCTTTAAAATATTACTATCTTTGGTTAATTTTTTTATTTCAAGCATTCATAATATAAAGACGTTCGCATGCCGTCGGATATAAAATATACAGCACATTCTTTAATCGGTATAAAATATACAGCACACTCTACAAACACATTCTTTTCAATGCACCAGCTAACATAACGCCTATTCCGCCATTATTTTCTTAACATGGAACATCAATACTATACTGCATAAACCGTTCATTTTTACCTCAGAATACGTTTGAAATTTATTTTTTAATTGTAAATTCTTAATTGTTTCACTTATCATATTTTATAGAAAGCCGTGAAAAATATTTCAGAGTACTTGGTTTGCCATTTTGTAAGGCTTTTCCCAGTTTTTTTAATCCTCAATAATTCTCATAAATATTACATGCATTTAAAAAGGGTGACACTTACTTCCGAAAAGCACGATCACCCACAAAACACACAGTTCTAATAACTAATACGAAAATACGAAAACTTTGTTGAAAGAAGTTACTTTAAAATTACACGTTTCAATGAAGAATAATGTTTATTACTTTTGCGACTTCACACAAACATTAGAGAAATGGTCATCACAGCAAAACTGAAAATATGCAAATGATGTTGAAAGGCGTGAGTTTGAAATGTATAAACGTACTGCACTCTCAGTAGCGGCCTCCTACTAGCGACCAGCTGAAGTGATTGGTAGTTTTCCGTAGTTTCTCCGATCACCACCAGGCGAATGCCGAAATGGTACCCAAATAAATGGGTCACGGATCGCGCGTTATCTTTCCTTCTTCTTCCGTACCCTGACCTCACCCCTTACACACTTATGTTACAAGTACTACACTACCACATATGGTGGGAGACTTGCCGATAGCTTCGAGTTTGTTCCGATTGGGGCGGTGCAACGCTGATGGGAGATACCTTTTGGGGGAAACCCCGCTGGCTGACGGTAGGTCGGCGCCGGATCTCGCCATCCGTTGGTGGAAGATCACCACCTCTTCTCCTGATAAAACATGCGCTACACTTACAGAACTAATGCCCTTAACAGTTGGCGCACCCGGAAACACCAATCAATAAATCTCAGTAGCCCCCTCCCCCCCACTCCCAGGCCTATTGTGCGTTGAGTGGCTGGTCCAGCGCGCGTCCACATGAATTGCGTTATCTCTCGCTAGAGCGCTCCCCTTCCCCGCTTCCGGCGTCTAGGGCCGGCGAAAGCAAGTCGGGGGTAGCGGGCGGGGGGCGGCGCGCGTTAGGAGAACTGAATTTAATTACTGCGCCGAGAGGCCACCCTCCTCCGAAGCGAGGACGTCGCTGAGGACGGCGAGGGCCGACGTCGCCGCCGCCTCGCGCCGCTCCTGGGCTTAAACGCTCATCAGAAAAGGCAGGCGCGCGCGCCCGCCTCAACTTCAGCCAGAGGAGCAACTCCGGAGCAGGGCTTCCGCCAGAAGTTGTGCCTGCGGGATGAGAGTAAAATTACAATGTATTTATAATTTTTTTAAATGAGCATTCACTGGCAAATGTGGTTCAAGGCATCAACTCATATCGTTGCAGAGCCTGTGACCGGAGGTTCCTAGGAATCCACTACCGACGGTGGCCGAATTTTTCACACTATCCAGACATCTAGATGTAATTCAGCCGCTGTCTGGAGAAGAATTCTAGCGGCCGGCTGCTCTGATCGGTAGTTTTCCGTGGTTTCTCCCATCAACACCAGGTGAATGCCGGAGCAGTACCCTAACAAACGGGCCACGGATCACGCGCGATTTTTCCTTTCTCTTCCTTCGATATCCTCACACCTTACACACACATTCACTCACATTCACTACTCTACCACACATGCCGGAAGGCCAGTCAGAAGCTTACAGCTTGTCCCGGCTGGGACTGTGCCGGGTGGTGGGAGACACCTCGTTGGACGGAATCTCCGCAACGAAGTAGTCCGGTGCCAGATCTTACCATCCAGCGGGGAATGTAACCTCCAACTCTCACGATAAAAACATACTCTACACTTACGGGACATTTAATGCCCGTACCATTTGACGCGCCCGGAATCATTAATCTATCAATTAAATTAGTATTTCCGCATACATTTAACCGTACAGAACCAGCTAGACAATTACTGGACCTCAAGGTAACTGAAGGTTCTTTCCCGTACGATTAACGTCCATCTTATATATTTTTCATGTTCTTCACTGTGTGGACTGAGAACGCCCCGCGAGGATGCTCTGCTTAAACGCTCGTCAGAAAATTTCACGCGTGCTGGCCCCCTCCCACAACTTCTGCCGGGGCAGCATCTTTATACCGGGACGTCCGACTCAATTTGGAACCGGAGAGGGCTGGATGAAATTAATTTTTTTGGTAGTTTTAAAATGTTATATGTATCCCCTACTTACCTATTACGCTCTGGCTCAGTAATTCAAAGTTAATTGGAATTATTGGACCATTCGAAAGAAGTTAGAATTTTTATGTAATATTTATTATGCTTGTTTTATTTCAATTTGTGAACGCGTTGAAAACCTACAAAACAAGGTAATTTTAAACTTTGACCTACACACTTCTATATTGCACTGACCTTAGCTTCAAATTCTCATTTACTCCCTCTTCTCACTCTTCTTTCATCTCTGAATCTCTCAAACTCGCACCTTCCATTTTCCACTTCCTCCTCCCATCTCCTAATGTTCCATCTACCAATCTCTATATTAAACCCTGGATTTCTGTAATTCTATTGTAAACCAAAATTTCGTAATTAAAACTATTGGTTTCTTCAAAATGGTATAATATTTGCTTTAAAACAAAATATGTCAGCAACAAGGAGGAGCCCAGACATATTACGAGGCTACACTGCTAACGTAGCAGCCCTTGTATATTTTTTTAAAATTTCCTTCGTTTTTCATTTTAAAACGATTTTATTGTTTCTGGCATACCTTTCTCTCTATGTTTGCGAAGCTCCATGATTGTGTATGGTATGATTCTGTGTGCTCTTAAACAAACCTCACTTCTAAACATCACAATAGCACATCGGCCTCGCCGATCATTGATCTCTACTTTTTATATTACTTTTTTCTTTTTATGGCATAGTATCGCACTTTGATATTTGAAGAATCGTCGTACAGAAACTCTTTGTTTCAATGTGAATGGCGCAGAGACGGGAAAGAGCCAACAGCATTTCCAACTCGAGCGTATCCCTTTAGTTTCTTGTTAACTAGAGTGCGGTGAGAGTAACTGGTGATAATCAGCTCTGAAAGAAAAAAAAATGTATTTTTGATGCGACAAGGAAAAGCAGACCTCTCCCACGGGGATGCACGTAGAGCCGCGCCCAGGCGATCAACCCCTAATCATCCAGGATCTAACTTACGGAACTCCACACTATTCTTCGCTACACCCACAGAATTGACTGATTGGACGTTCCTTAGCGCGTCAACTGCTAAGGTCATTAGTTCCGTTAGTGTAATGCATGTTTTATCGCGGGATGTGGCAGTGGTCTTTTTCCGCTGTAGAGCCCAGATCCGTCACCGACCTACACGTCGGTTAGCGGGGTTTTCCTTAACCAGGTATCTCCCATCAGTGGGGCATCTCCGCACCCTGGACAAGCTCTTCGCCCCATTCTACTCTCGCTTCTCGTATTGTATTGTGTGTGTGTGTGTGTAAGTAAGTAAGTAAGTAATTAAAGGGTGAGGGTAGGACAACGAAAAGGAAGAAAAGATTGCGCGGGGTCCGTGGCCCATTTATTAGAATACTGCTCCGGCATTCACTTGGTGATGATTGGGGAAACCACGGAAAACTACCGATCAGAGCAGCCGGCCACTAGAATTTTCTTCCGGACCGCGGCTGAATTTTATTTAATGTAGTATAATATAATTTTATTTAATATAGACACTAGTGATGTAGCTAGTGTCGAAAATCCTGCCACCGTCGGGACTCGAACCTAGGACCTGCCGATCAGAGGCACTGCAGTTACATCAATAGATGTCCTGATTCACCCTAGGCGGTAGAAATACTGGAAAACACCACATCATATATTAGGGTCTGCGACGCTACATGCTAGATCTGCGTGTTTCTCGGTTGCGTGGCTGGAACGTCCCCGCCTCCTCTTGGCCAACCCTTGGAGCCTGGCGATGGCCTGCCGGTCGCCGTAGCGAGCGGCCCGCGTGTAATTGCGACGCCGCGCGCGCCTTCTTGAAAGCGCCCTCTGGACGTGCGACAGTCGCGACGAAGGCGCCGGCTGGCGGGCCTCGGCTGTCCCATGACGTCCGCTGCCCGAGGAAGACGGAGGGAGTGGCGCAAATTGCATTGCGGCAACGGGTGGTCCCGGAGGCGGCGCTGCCAAGCGGCGGAAGTGGGAGGCGGAATTCAGGGCGAATGGAATTAGCATTGACGACGGCGGGGAAGAGAACGACACAAGCGGAAGAGAATTGCATAACATTCAATTTGAATTCTTTATTAAGTATACCGGTCGAGGTACTACGCATTAATGTATTCAAAATGCTACCATTTTGAATACATTCTTGCTTTTCAAAAGCATCTCTTCTCGTCTTACATATCGAAGAGCGCAGTCAGGCATCACCTGCCCTACAGAAACTATGAAAGATAATGGAATGACTTTTTTGACTATTCTGCCTCACGGCTAAAAGGTAACTAACTCTCAGTAAAGATAACAAGGTCGAGATACCCCACGGTGGTGAGATTCACTTTATACTTTGTGACGTAGTGAAATAAGAAATAAATTTCAATAACAAAATAAAAATAATATATTAAAGATTATGTACAAGTTACAATGAATTGCTAATATTAAAACACTCCGGCAACCTTTTCCTTTCAGAACACTGCTTTACCGCAGAAAATACAAGCCACGCGTGATGCGCGCTGTCGGACCTCGGTCCCGTGACAATTACCGTCACATGGCCTGACGCCAAAATTTAACCCGGTCGTGGCGACCGTGTGCCTACAGCACGCGAGATTGTCTGGCCCTTACTCTCCGGACATCTCGCCCACACTCCTACACTCCTCGTACACACACGTACAAGCTTCACGATGCAAACTGAATGAGAACGCGGGCGCAGATGGCGCCGCGTTAAATAGTTGAGGCTGACACCCTCACCACTGTTCCATAGATAGGCTCGCCGGCTGGCGGCTTGGTTTACGCCCACACACAGGATTCTCAGGTTGGCTGCCTGCTTCCGTAAACGAGGCTCGCCGGCTAGCATCCTCGGAGTTTACAGCCTACGGTATTTTTGGCTCTGCGGTTCTACCTGAGTCACCCGCCAGAGCGCAAACTCCCGGAAGTTCAGGCTCAACCCCTTCCTCCCCCGCAGCGTACTTTCACCGACCTAACGGTTCTGGCCCTCGTGTTAACGACGCCACAACTTTTCGAGGAGATAGCATAATTTCATTGATATGCCCAATGATGCATTGGTAAGTTTTAAATTCAATGAATTGTCAGAAAAAAGACGCTTAAAGTATTTGCTCCTTTCGGAGCGCTTGCTTATGCCTTGGAGATACAATATATACCGGTGATCGGCGGGAAACCTACTCTAATCTAGTCGAAGTAAAATTTGAACGTTACGCAAATAAGCATCCCATAGGAGAGTAAAATAATCAGTAATGACACTAGATATTTTTGTATTTTGTTAAAACACTTGCGCTACAGTACTAAATTAGTTCTGTGAAATGCAATAGGCAGTTAGAATGCTTCCTTGTGATAAAATCCATTCCCTCAAATAGCCAAATTTCAGTTTAATGTATTTACTTCCAAAACCCGATTTTGATCCAATAGTGTTCACTTGAAAAAATGTGTAAATTGTGAGATACTTTACTTATTGATATTCACTATTTTGTACCCCCTGAACATGTTGAGACACTTATTAAGACAAAAATATTTAATTCGTGTTCCATTATTGCAATGCCAATAATAATAAAATGTTTTCAACCTGTGCTTTATTTAGAAAAAAGGGAAAAGGAATAAATTGTCTCTGTTCTACATTCCACTACTATAAGGCGTAAAGTCTACGTTCCAAAAGCTTAAAGAAAATGGGAAGTCTCCAGTTATTTCCATTTTTATGCTTGAAGTGGCTACTAAAGAGCCATGCTTGAAATGGTTGTAAAGAGTGTCTTCACCATGCATATTTAAAAAAATAAGTGTGCAGATAATGTACACTCAAGATACTATAGATACTACACACTGTTATCTATTTGCTGTTGGAGAGAGTTTTTGCGTGTGTAACAAATCACTTGTTTACCCCTTCTGCGAATGTTCATAATAATTAGAACTTTTAAACTTACTACAGTTGACTGCCGCATTCATCTTCTGACCTATTAAATGAATAAATATGTATGTATTATGCCTAAAATTAAACAATACAAAAAATTTACAACAATACGATTCCTTTTGCTTTTTTAATGATATTAAAATTTATTTGATCAAAGTAACGAATTTTAATTATTCGCTGATTAATGTGAAGTTTGAAGATGCGGATGTTTTAAGCTTTGCTTTTTGGTAATAAGAAAAAAGAGCATTGGCACTCCTCTACGTTACAGCCATCCAACGACAGAGTGCCATTCTTTCTGTCAAGCTCTCTTTCTCTCTCTTTTTCTCTCGCCCTTCATCATTCCGTCATTTCGCCCGCCGCCACTGCCTCCACCCCTCGCCGCTATTTATGTGTAAATAAGCGTTTTATTATTTCGGAGCACGCGCGCGGAGGCAAAGAGAGATTCCGGGGCGGCCTCCGCCGGCGCAAACTCGCGAGGGCAGCGGGGAAACAGAGCGGGAGCGGGAACAGCAGAAGAATAGTCGGCGCAAAAGTGGAGGGCACAGGGTGGGGGATGTAGGATGCACGAGAAAGAAGGGTGGATGGAAGAATAACGTCTAGGAGAGAAAAATGAGAAGATTGGGAGGACGAAAAGATACGGGAGGTAGAGAAATGAGAGAGAGTGGAGTGGAAGTAGAAATAAAGAGGATAAGGAGACGAATGACTGAAGAACTTAAAGAAGAGAGATACAGGGAATAACGCAATGGGAAAAGTAGTAAGCGAGAAAAAATTCTTAAAAATGAGTGAGAGGGTAAGCGGAGTGACGAAGGAGATAAAGAAGAGAGAGGCATGAAGGGTTGTCTGACGGGGACAGAGAGCAAAATTGATAGTAAAAACTGGAAAAATGTGGGCATTTGAGTAAGTTTTGAATTGAGTGAATATATGGCAATGTGTCAGAATGGAAGGTAAAGGACGAAAATGTCCACTGAGTTAGCCAGACGAAGAGGTGGAAATCGAAGAAGGCAGTGGAGGGGGTGGAGGGTCTAGAGGGAGAGGAAAAAGGGCGGAGGGATCAAGGAGGAGGAGGTGGTAGCGATGAGAGGCCGCAAGCAGGAACCCTGCCACCGCGCCCTTCAAATGGAAATATTTCGGCTCTAACGCGAAGACGCTTCCAGAAATCCAATTTGCCGCTCCTCAGTGAACGAATCTTGTTGGCAATATCTCACGTATTTCCCCTTTGCAGCAACCTCTTGCCATGAAATATTCGACGTGTAAGACATTTCTTATGTTTGGAATACGAGTCCCTTCTGCACGAATTAATAGATCATGAATGTGTGTGGATGTCAGAAGATGTTAACTTTTCACAGGAATATTTGAACGTTTTAGAGTGAAATCAAACATAAAAATCAAAATTACTTATTTTTAACATTTTACAGAGGTGTTTTGATTTTTAAATATGAGAAAAGTAAAAGGAATTGAGGAAAAAATGATTAACGTAATAGGCAAGAAAGCACATTTTTATACCTCTTGTGTATTTTTTTATAATTATACCACATTCTGAATTTAGACCCTAATCTGCAAGTTGGTATAATTTTATCACTAGGTTGCTGACCTTCTAAATATTACAAGCCCAAACGAGGGTCCTTCTGTTAAAGGCGACGCATAATTCGTCGCGCCAAGTATACACCAAATTCCCTCCGCGCCTGTAAAATAAATCCCAAACTTTATTTAAACAAACGTCAGCCGTACTGCAAACTGACGACAAGCCATCCGGCGCAGGAATTACGTCAGTTGGGGAAATTCGCCCGACGGGCGCATGAAAATGAAATTAGCCCTCGCGGCACGTTGAAGGTGCGGAACACAGCGCAAGCGGCCTTCATTCCTCCGCCTTGCAGTTTACGTCGCTCTCCCAGAAACACGCGAGAAAGCACGGCGGCGTCGCTGCGGTCGCCCTTGTGGGCATAGAGCAAACCGCGCGCCCGCGCTGGCATCGTCTTATAATTACGGCCGTATTTCAAAGGCTTTATTTTTCTGCAAAGGCCTCCTCTGCATAAAAGCCTGCCCTCCCTCCCCCTCCACCCCGCGCTTTGCTCCCTCCTCCCGCCAAATTACTCCTCGTCCCGCGACAAACTGCGCCGGAGACTGGCCGCTTAAAATTCCTCGCGCGTGCGACAGACATCACGGCGTCGACGGAGGACGCGGGGGCGGCGAAGGCGGAAATGGAGGCGGAATTGGAGGGGGCGCCGCTGGCTGAGGCCGAGCGAGGGGCGGAGGCGGATGTAGAGGTGGTGGTGGTGGTGGTGGAGGAGGAGGAGGAAATTGAGACGGTGAAGCCGTGTGTGGGGTTGGAGGATGTGAGGAAGGCGGATAGGCAGTTATTACATTTTTTATTAAAATTACTTTTTTATTATTGTTTTAATTATTATGTCTTGTATTATTAATAATATTGACATACATTTAGTCAAGAGTTGCTCTGCGCTAGTGATATAAAATGTAACTAGAAGTGTGGGAACATTTATTTTCCTCTTTTCAATCTTTTATTTTTTTTATTTTTGAAGTCGTAAGGAACAAAAGTGAAGCAAAACATTTTATGTCATATTCATTAACAAAAGATTGTAAATATAGTGGTAATTTGATGTAAATTTGATTTAAGTTGCTTAATTTGAACTGTAGCCATGTTTCCCATCGAGCATTAGCTCAAATGTTTAATAAAATCTTTATTGGTTATAGAATTAGAGGTGGAGATGGACGGGGACGTTGAAGTGCAGGTGCTGGGGTTATACTTAGGGTTTTTATAACTTGGCGCGACAGGGCCTTTCTTCACGATTTAATATCTCACAGAGCGCCAGTTGGGGAAATTTCGCGTTTTGCTCGGTCATGCCGAATTTCGCGTTTTGCTAGTCACATCGCACTGCTTGATACAGTCACGATCATGCGACATCTAGCGGCACGACGGAGAAAGAAGACGCGAAATGCTGTGAGATATTCCATCCTGAAGACTGGCTCTGACGCGCTGCGTTATAAGAACCCTGGAATACTCATATGAGAGGTTGAGATGGACGGTGTTCAGAAACGAAGACAGGGAAAATGGAGAGGGAGGGAGTTTGCGTTGAGGTAGAAATGAAGAGAGCGCGGTAAGAATAGTGGTGATGCGTTGACGGATAGGAATGCAGAGGAAATGCGAAGGCGAAAACGAGAGTAAAGAGAGAACGGCAGAGAGATCACTTCAGTTGAAGTTGTGACAGGCGGTGGAAGGTGTAGGGATGAAAAACATGTGGTCTGGATTTGTTTTTGACTGATTGATGCTGCCTTTCAAATGATTGCCCTTGTCATGGTTAAAATGCAAAGATCTTCTTTCTCGCGCTCTTTGTAGCGGGAATTCTGTATTCGAATCCTCAAATACGAATCACTCTTAGTGGAAAATAAGGAATCATGTGATATAAAATTCTTTTAAAATATCAAAATTCTTCGCTCTTTTATAAGCTCTCTGATATTCTACATTTCCCTTACGCCATTGCTGATAAATAACATAGCATACCGTGACAAAGAGTATTTGTTCTACGACTTTCTATGCCTTTCTTAATATTGTAGAACATGATTTATTTTCTAATTTCAAATCAGTGAAATCTATTCCAGAATGTTTGGAATCATTCACAATTATTCTGTCTCAACAGTTTTCGTCCTTCAATCTTGTACAATTTGTTTTATTTTTTATATTATTAATGAAAGGTTCCAAGGATTCCTTAGATTTACAGATGTCAAAGATCAGATCAAGATGTTTTGACGTTTCTCATTAAAAATGGAGATAAAACATGTTTCCCCATCTCATGTTTTAGGGATGTTTTCTCCCTTCTGTTTGGCCCTGCCGGTCAGATTCGATCAGTGATCGGAGGCAGGGAGCTCCAGCTTCAGCCCTCCCCTTCCCCCGCCCCTTGGGCGAGCTAATGGCTGGTTGATAGACCCACCGATGTCTGGGCGGGCAGTGGGCTGTCTGGGCGGGCACACGGGCGCTACGCGACCACAGGGTCGGGGCATCAGGGGGCGGGGGCGATCGAAAACGCCTTCCGTTGGCTGCAACCTCGCGACCAACTCCACGCAAAGATAACAACGGAATAGAAGTTGAGAGGATCTTAACACAGCAAAAACGTAGATTTATCATGTTTCTACGTGGCGATTCATAATTGGCTACATTTTGGAAGAGATATGCGAAGGTAAAAGAAAAAAATATTTTAGAATTGTACGCAACCAGTCAATATTTTTATGGTATATGAGGGAACAAGTAAACGTTTGCCTACTTCTTCCACGCTACATGATGAAAACGTCTACTTTACGCGGGACTCGAACCCCCTACACCTAGCGTACACAGACGTCTGCATCAATATTTGTCAATCAGTTTTCTTTTAATTCGATATTACCATTGTCAGTAGCGTAAAGAAATGAGTATGAGATAAAATCTTTTATCAGGGCTCCCTTTATGAATCTGTATAGAAAACACAACTAGTGTTAGTACCTTAAGTAATAAAAACATCCCCTAAAAATAGGCCCTGTTTAACCTGGGCGCACCCGCATCGCGGGACCGAACGTTACGCCACTGATTTTGACTTCGTAAAATGTATTTTTATAAATTGAATCCTCGATATTCTTTTTTAGTTGACACTTGTAGGAAGTACAGCAAGTAGTGAGTCTGTAGCAAGTACTTGGAGCGTGAGCCCAGAACGCAAATTCCAAAGGGCAATAGATCGATGGCCGCCATAAATCTCTGGTAGGTGAATGCCGGCGGTCGGAGAGGGAAGCAGGGGGCGGGGCGGGGGCGGGGTGGTGCGGGGCGGGGTGGGGCGGGGTGGGGCAGGGCGGGGTTGGGGCGGGGCGGAGCGACAGCAGATAAACAAGCGCCATTCGTTCCCGCGCCAGTGGACGGGCGAGATTGCTGGCCAGGGCGGCCGCCTCCGGCCCTTGCGGAGGCAGCGTGGCACGCGGTGACGGGCGGGGGGTGATGGCGTGATGGTGGCGAGATAGAGCTGGTGATTGCTGACTTGATGGAAATGATGTGGGTGGCGATCGTGGCAACGGTGACATTGGGGATGACTGAGTGGTGATGACTGAGAGGGTGGCAGTGACGAGGCGTCATCACAGTCACGACGGTGCTGCTGTGGTGGAGGCGGTGGTGATTGAGATGGCTGAGAAGGAGATTCTGACAATGGTGGAGGTAATGATAATGGAAATGACTGACGCGACTGTTAAGAAGGATATAGTGGATGCGGTGACGATGACGATGGCTGAGGAGGTGACTGTGACGACGTTGGATACAGCTTTGGTGGAGGCGACGACGATTGAAATGGCTGAGGAGGTGATTCTGACGATAGTGGATACGGATATGGTGGAGGCGGTGAAGATTGGGATGGCTGAGAAGATGTGTGTGGCGACGGTAGAAACGGTTATGGGAGAGGCGGTGACGGTCGCGAGAGCGGTGGTGAAGGGAAGAAGGAGGCAGCGTTGACAGCGGCAGGGGCGGTGACGATCAGCGACGGTGGCGCCAGCGGTGGCGGCGGCGCCGGGGATATGGCCGAGCGGAGGAGGCGAAGGCCGCAAGAAAAGCTGGGAGGAGGGGGTAAGGGGGATGGCGGGGCCGGCAAGAGCGTCAGGAGCGGAGAGGAGAGCGTCGGCTGCGGAGATAGCGAAGGCGGCAGTGAATTCGGAAGCGGTGGCGGCGGTGTGTTGAATCGGACGTTGCTCCCAACTGCCAGTGTGGGCACTCCGAGGAACTACTCACAGAGCTCAGCAAAAAGAAGCCCTGCCATCAGACGCTTAAGCGCTCGGGGTTGGACTGCATCTCTCATTCAGACACTACCCCCGCCCTCCCGGCAGCATCTAATAAAAGGAAGTACTTGGTGGACGTTTCATTTCACCAGCCGCAAAACATATTGTAGATCCACGGTATAAGTTTTCGTTCTCAGGTGGACTGCTTCTCAAAAAGGTTGGACATTTTAAGTACCAGCCGTCTATTTGCTTAGCGATTTTCAGCATATCATTCATCATCATGAAAATTTTTGTTGACGGTAAACAACATATCACTTAAAACATATAATATTATGAATCTGCTCATTCACTGAATTAAATATGAAACTTCTAAAATTTCGGGATGTAATGTAAAATTAGAATAACAAACCATCCACAGTCTTAAGAGTACCTTCTAAATATTCATTAAATATGAATAAAGAAATGTTACATATTTCCGTTTGTCTTCCCTCTCAGACTCGCTTCCAGACAGGCTTCCTTTTTCGCTCTCGCCTCTATTCCCTTCTCCCCCTCCCCGCTGCCTCTGCTCTTGAGGACCTCGTCTCAGCCACTTCCGCTTCTCCCACTTCCGGCGCGTCATCGCCTCCCCTGCCGGGCGGGAAATCGCGGCGCCTCGCGACGCCCGCAGGCGCAGCAACTTGTCTCGCCTTTAGTGGGCCGAGCTGGAGTGGAATAGTCGCAAACACGCGAAGAAAAAAAGCGGGCCGAAAGCGCCAGCTGGAAGCGGCGCCGTGTCGGTGCGGCAGAGGCATGTGGCGGCTTCGCCAAACCTGAACGAACGCGGTGAAAGCAACGGCTGGAAGTGCAGAATGGAGGAGATGAGAACGAATGGGTATTGAGAGTATATGGGGTGGAAGTGAGCTCTGAGTTTGAAAGAACGAGAAGAGGAGAAGAGTGTCGGATTCAGAGGAAAGATATAAATGCTTGCAGAGAACCACCTATTGCACGGCAAAGTATCATAAAAAGTAACTTTTTCGGCAATAAATAATGTGGTATAAGAAATATATTAAATGACGCAATCTGCAGATGGGAGATTAAGAAATTATTAAAATCGGCCGCTAATAACTATCTTTAGTTAACATAATTTTACCAGATTATATTATGCCAGCCAGAATTTTCATCTTATGATGCTACAAAACCACTAAAATTCAATAAAATACTCGAAAAATAAATGTATTACTGTAGATTATAATATTTTGTTGAAAAATATTTAAACTGTAACTCAGTATGCAATTAAACACTTGCAGGACTCGATTGTGGATATACTTTGTCAGTCTACAGAAGTTTGTGTGAGGAAACAGTTGTCAGAAGTGAGAGATATACTAGCAACACACTGAATAAGTGATGGGAGTTTAAAGAATGTAAAATGGGTTTCACAGTGATCTCTAATTGATTTATTATTGTACTATATTCTAAATTGTTGTTAAAGCTACAATAAACATTTATTTATAATTTACAGTTATAAAAGCAAATAGTCTATCGAAACAACACAAATAGTTGGCTACACATGTTTCTTTTAGTTAATTATTTTTTTAATACAATTACAATTTGATAGTAAATACACTGACACATGTACAAGAGAAATTGTTTAATATTTGTATATAAATTTTACATCCCCTGAATGTAACCGAGCTGTCAGTTCAATTGTAGTATTTATGGCCTCTTCACAGCCAGAGGAGGTTCAACCGCTGTTTTGGAGAAGCAGACGGTTCTTCTTGTGGAAGCGGCAGCGGAGGGGACAGCGCGGCCGTTCACGTCTGAGTGCGAGCGGTCGTCACCGCGTCGCACCCGCTGGGCCGCGGGGGGGAAGGGGGCGCGACTCAATCCACGCTCTGGCGGAGGGCGCGCAAAACACGCGGCGCCACAAAAGTCCAACGGGCCCCCGCCGCACCGCGTCACCCCCCCGCGCTCTCTGCCCGCCGCCCGCCCCGCCCGCCCGCCCTAAATCGCCCGGGCCCCCTAAATCGCCCCCGCGCCCTACTGCCGCCCCGCCGCTATCCGCCCCCGCCGCCCGCCCCGGGCTATCCGCCCGCCGCGCTATCGCCCCCAGCGCCCTCGCCCCCGCGCCGGGCCCGCGCTATCCGCCCCCGCGCCCTATGCCGCCGCGCCCCTATCCCCCGCCCGCGCCCCTATCCGCCCCGCCGCCTAACTCGCCCCGCACCTATCCCGCCCCTAATACGCGCGCCGCCCGCGCCCCCCGCCGCCCAGCCGCGCCCGCGACCCGCCGCCTATCCGCCACGCGCCCCCGCGCGCGCGCCCGCGCCGGCCGCGCCCGCCGCCCCGCCGCCCCCGGCCGCCCGCCGGTCTCGCCCTGCCGCGCCCGTGCCTCTCTTCTTGCCATAGGCCGTCGCCTCCGCGGCCCGCCCTGCGCCCCCCCCGCACATCCGCCTGCCTCCTTGTCCCGCCCCCCCCCCCCGCCGTTTCAGCGGCTCTCGCTTCTGTCCCGCTCAGCGACCGTTTCCCGCGTGCCTACCCGACACGCCCGCGCCCTCTGGACCCCCTCCCGCGTCCCACCGCCTTCGCCAACCCGACACCGTGATCCCCGATCCTCGTGACGCCCGCCGCCTCCCCTTCCCCCTCCACCTCCGCTTCCCGGGCCACCACCGCCCCCGTCGCCCGCACCGCCGCCACCGCGGCGCCGCCGTGATGAATGTGCCCGCCCACCGCCGCCGCCCTCGCGCTCCAGCTTTTTCGGCACCTCCGCCGCGCCGCGTCCTTCCGCCTGCGAGAGCGGCCACTTCGTCTGCCGCCCTCCTGGCGCCCCGCGCCTCTCGGAGGCGGGGCCGCTGAGCGAAGCAAGGGGCGAGCGTCCCTCCCCCGATGCACAAGGAAAATTCAATCCTGCGTCGAAGGCACTCGGGCGAAAATGCCATTTCTCCAGTCGACGGACTTGCTGAAAACATAAAAAATAGCACGAAAAAGATTGTATTCGTTGAGCATCGAACGCTTTATTTTCAGTACGTTTTCTCTATTATAAATTCAATTGCAATCAAAAATTTACAAATTTCCATTACTAGAAAATTAAAACTTGATACATCTCATAAAGTATTCGCCTAAGGTAGCTACCGTCAAGAAGGCATTAAATCAAGAACAAGGCAAACAGTTTTTGCGGTTATCTAGGGGAAGTGGGAGGTATTTCTTGGTTTTAGTAACGTTTCGCCGCCAATTGGTTTATTTTATCCATTGAACGTGTTTTTTTCTTTTGATAATGTACTGTTCTTGAAGCGTCTTCAGCTTCTGCTGCAAATATGTTAAACGTTTTGTACCCAGCTCCTCCGCTTCATCCTCCTTCCACTTCCACTTGTGCGAGCACACCATTATCATTCCTCGTTTTTCGTTTGTCCCTGAGACAGAAATAAGTAGGGAGCATTTGAAAAAAAATTCAAAGTTGAATGCAACGCAAGACGCAAATACATGTACAAAAATGCCATGTCACGATTTTTAGTCACCTGAAAATAGTAATTTCACAAACTACATTATGTGGGAAGCAGAAGTAATTTTGTGAATTCGATGTAATATATTATTTTCATAATATTATTCACAATAATTACCCATCACAATCATAATGTTCGCAAAAAAATATCGTTGTAATAAATAAAAATGTCTCATTCGTCATATGTTGCAAGGGCAACATTGCACCTGCCGTTGGCTGGTGATCGTGAAGTAAAATTCTTGGTTTTTGTGACAAATTTTCACTTAACAAACTACTCTATTTTATCAGTTGAATGAATGTTTTTTAATGCTAGAGCACTGCTATGTGTAGTAGGTGTCCCTTGCAAACGTGCTCCAAGTACAGCATCCACCGGCCGCGGCGCCTTTGCAACGCCCTTCCGCCTGCGAGGGCGTCCTTGTCAGCGCCCCCTCGCTTTTCCAGGGCGACGGCCAAAGGGAGAAATAAGACCCTTTCACACGCCTCCTTTTGACGAACTCTGGCGGAAAGGTGACTGAAAGGAAACCCACAGAACGCACCCGCTCTTTTGCACGGGTCGTTTTCACACAAATGTTATTGCAAAGAATACTTACATCTAGCATCGCAAGCTCTTTATTCTGTGGTGGAAATGTACGTTTTTACTTCAGACGTGTAACTTGCAGTTTGCAGGCAACGCTGTCAGCCTTCGACGGTTGCTAGGACATATAATAGACACAGTCAATTCCCTTTTGAGGACATCGACGTCATTGCGAGAAGGGAGGTGCAGAGCTTTTAAGAATCAAACTGAGTTGAATTCACCCAAAAATTAAATTCCCATTCAAAAAAGTCCTGAATTGCTAGAAGGCACACTGCGCAGGGCGCATTCCTAAAAACTTCCAACTTCGTCAAAAGGAAGATAGTAATTCAGTCTATTCGGAGCCGCACAGGAATGGAGAATTCTATCGTAATTGAAAGAATTCATTTAATGTCTACTGAGTGTTCGAGGAAACTACTGTAACTTTTAACACCAACGAACCAATAAATTGTGTTTAAACTTTGAAAACACAGAATTTATTATTAATTTTATTTTATAAAGTTGTATCGTAATAATCTTACGGGATACGTTGTGTATGCGATATTACTTTGAATCGTCAAAGTGAATGAGTCATGCATGCTACAAGCCTATTGCTTCAGGATCATACTGAGCTGGTGATTTCACAAAGTGAAACTATCTTCACTGTCCTATTTTCACTATCTTCAGTTTAGTTATAATAACTGTCACTAAGTTTGTGACAGTGTAATTTGTCATTGAGACGAAGTAGTCCGTTGTGACGGTACTTAATGTTCCTTAAGTTTCTAATAGCTACAATAAATAAATGATATGAAATAATTATTTTAAAAAAATAACATTCAAATAATGGTTGATTCATATCAAGTAACTTTTCTGACGGATATTCCATACCACGACATCAGTAGTCAACAACACCAATTCGACTATAACCTTTATTCTGCCGGAAGGACTAGTATTGTTCCAGTGACAGGATAGGTATTACTTTGCAGCTAACAATTTTTCGCACTACATTTAATACTCTTTTTAGAAGAGAAGTCAACATCTTGTACAAAATAATGAGAAAGGAGTACTAACATTACATTTCTTGGACAGTGATTATAGTTGGTCTGGGCATAATTACACTCCCAACATACAGAGTTGTCGAAACGTTTCTGTTGACGGTACTCGAATCAACCCTAAACGTTTGTGCGCAACCATACTCTTCAAATCAAAGTATATTAGACTTAATTGGCTATTTATGTGTCTTTAATGAGATTAATAAAACAAACATTCATATTTTCATAATTATTCAAATTTTATGTGAGTTAAAAGATGCACATTAGAATACAATTTTAGAGGAGTAACGCAAACACAAGTATTTTTGTCCTCCCAGTCCATCACGAATTAATAACTTGCGAATGTATCAGAGCTTGCGACTCCCTGGGGAGTCGAAAAAAACTACTACCGTTATATACCGTTGCAAATAAGTTTTCTATAATTCGGGAACGAAAATCTTTATGTTTTTTCAAATATTGCCAATCTTGCGATTTTTTAAAATTTTATTTTTATTTGTTTATTTATCTTTACATTTTACTCATATTTTTAACTATTTATAGTTAAAACGATGGGAAGGGATTCTGGAACTCAAGAAAAAGTGCGCAGATGATATTTTCATCCATACGGCATATACAGTTCTTATCGTGTGTTGTTTGTTTTTCTTTGACTCAATAAATGTAAATTTAAATTTACTTGGCTGTCCGGGAGACGCCGCGTCCGAGGCTCTGATGCGGATTTTTGAGTAGAATTAGACTCCCCTAGTAGTAGAATCTCCTGAGCGCGAATTTTGAAATGTATGATCCTTCCCTCTGAAACGCCTTCAAAAATCATCAAAAGCGCTTTATTCGAAACGAGGCGCCAAATTTGAAACGCCGGGAGACGCAGGAACTCGACGAGTGGCCTGCAGATGGCGTTGCGCACCGCGCTCGGCGCAGAGCTCCTGGGCGCTCGCGCTCCGCTGGGCAGGAAGATCGCGTTTCTGCCGAGGAGGGCGCTCGGCGCTCAGCGAGGGGAGGGGGAAGGGGAGTGAACGAACGGTCACTGCCACTTCCGGTCGCTCGTGCCGCGGGGCGCCGGAGCGGAAGCGTCGAGTTCACTCGGCGTTCATGGACACCCGCTGCCTTTCGGGTGCGCTTCATTTTAGAAGGATTCTCTCCAGAAATTTTTTGTGAGGGTTTTGCAGCCTGTGGCGGCTTGTGGGGTTTAAAAAAGTGGGACACTGAAGGGAATTATCTTCCTTTATTTCTTATATTTCAAGACATAAATGAAAACAATTCCCTTACCTAAATAACTTCAGTTGTATTTATCACAGACTTCCAAAATAAGAGGCTTTATAGTGTCGTCTAGAGTTTAAATATTTTTTGTTTGTTCATCAATAGCTTTACAAAATACACTCCTATTTACATTATTTTAATTATTTTGCCTTGAAGGGGTGTAATTTCCCAGTGGCACCATGCCACGGATATTTAATGATCCTGTGATAATGCAGTCTTAAGGCAAATATATATTGAAGTGGTGTAATATTTTAACCATGCAAATAACGCTTTTCACCTTTCACGTTTTTGGTTGTGATGCTCATAAATCATTTTCAGACGTATTCTTTGAAAGTATTGCTTCATATAGATCAATGTGCAGTCACAGGTTGGCTGTAATTTTGATTTTCATTAAAATCTCTCAATTGTCGGGAACTGCCAACCTTCAAATTTCTATTTTCGAACATCTCTTATAAATTATTTATTACGTTTATTGAGGTTGCACATACTTTTCTCTTTGTAATATATTTTTCCAATATCACTATATTAAATGACGTTGCCTACAGTTTTCCTCAAAATATTAGCAGTTTTTACGTAATGTATCAAAGTTTGTCAATTGAAAAAAAAATTAATCACATATTGACTGCAGTAATTTGTAAATCAATTGAATAGTGGCTCTTCTCACACCTTCCTACGTATTTTTATACTCATTTCAAATGACGTTATTTCTCGGGTCCTGAAACTTAACATTGTTATTTGCTCTGAAGTAGGTAGAGTTTTAACTATGTCCAGGCTCTATGTCCAGACTCCACTTTCGTGGGCGTTAACTCTCGTATTCTGCGCACACCCTCTGCTCCTTCCCGTAGCTCATATCGAGAAGATGATTTTAAAGCGCCAGGGAACGATGGTTACAGTGAATCGACCCATTTTCAATACTTTCAAACTTCACCCCTTTCATACACTTTTACCTATGTATTAATAAAGACTCCACAAAACTGTTAGTGAATGTATTTTAATATGCTACATGTAAATAAATGAGCTTTAAAGAAAGATCCGCGCATGTTTACAATGTAAGTTGTTTGACCAGGTAATTTCTATTTAGGGTATCGTAGTTTTCTCGAAGAAAACGTAATAATAGTTTCAAAGCTCATAACATTGTGCACATAGAAAAACAGACATTGCAGCTTGTGCGTAGACTTGAAGCGCAATTCATTTGTCGGATTCTGATGGGAAAGAGGTGGTTCGGAAATGATCAATATGCGGAATATATCGATATGTCAGAAATCAACCTTACCACAATTACATAGATGATAGTTCGTATGTGGATTTATATGGATCTAAATACCACAATATCTGCCTCTGCTTCCTAGTCTACTGCAACCAGCGCTTGCACTTCTGAAGCCAGCATCAACTATTTGCAAATAAATTTACTCACTTCTGCTGAATATAAATGCATCCAGCTTGGAAAACACCGGTTTACGATGACCTCAATCTCCACTTTACTCGCGTGCGTAACCCCTTCCCACATTTTGCAAAATCGTTTTACAGCAAATCGACATCATAACATGTGTCGCCATTTTCCATATGTCCGTGATGAAACCACCTACGCTTTACGTTGGAGTCGAACTCGCAATCTTTGCCACTGCAGCACTTGGTCACGCCGCTCTGCTCTGCCCGCAGTAGGTGATTCCATATGGCACGCGGCGATGGCCGGTCGTCGCTCGAGACAGATTGCGAGGGCCGCAGACGCCATTCTCTTGCGCCAGTGGTGATGGATTGCCTCATTGATCGATTTGGGCGAGCCCAGGGACATATTTTTTTATGAGCTCGCCATCGCCACTACCCACACAAAACTTTATTTTATGGTTGAGGGACTCATAAATTCCACACACCAGGGCTCTGTTTGCACCCTTTTCCTTCTCACCGTCGTTGAAATGTTTGTTGGCCATATTCCTGGGAGATTGAATTGGAAGGTTTCCTTGTCGATTGTTGTCTGGTATCGTAACTTCAGTCCGATGAAAACCTTGCATCAAATCGTGTTTCATCACCTTGCTTCAAGCCTTGCATTAAATATATTGAACAACTAGGTTAGGAACAAACCGGCAAATACAATTTATAACCCCAATCTTTTGATTTTCCTTATTTTAAATTACTATCTTTTGTATTCATCGTTTAAGGGGGATATACACATTTTATTCAGTATATTTGTAACATTTTCAGTATTCCTTTTTTAAAAAAAAGTATAGAGACCGTTTAATGTACATGAATCAATTAAAACACTGAAACTGCAAGTGGAGAAAATTCGACAATTTGGATTTGAGTATTTATTCTTGTTTGTTGCAAATCACTAAGGCGCTAGAATGGTATCTGTAGGATCATCACAAATTATTAAATAATGTATTTAACCTCTGTATACCAGCAGTGCCGCACAAAAATAAATAAATATAAAACAAAATCTGTATCTCTTATATTATTAAATATAATGCGTGTTATTAGGATATAAAAATTATATCGTAACATTTCAATATCCAACTATTTATCTTGATTCAGGTTTGCCAAAGTGTACTCCATATTTGTTCTGTAGGTAATTTCGCGTTCTAAAGTACAGAATCCTAAGTACCATATAGTCCATAAAATGGTACTTTGACAATATTCACTCAATTTTAGTCGGTTTAAATATAAGATGAAAATACGTTTCACCTTATACATATTCCAATCAATGGAAACCGATTATTTCTGCACGATTGACGGTCGACAACCAGAAACTAGTGATCAAACTAATTCACAGTAAATATATTCATTTATTATGTTCATCCTATTAAATTTTCCGTCTTCTTTGCCGCAGGGAAATATCCACTTATAGACACTAGCATAAAATAGCATTATTACTTTCTTTAGTATCACCTAAATTACCTAAAAAATGTTACGTATTATACAGCGTATAAATGATTCCTATCCACCAGGTATGAAGTTCATAATCATACATTTTCTGTAACGTGATTTTCAACCACCCTTCAAGAATTTCACCACTCTTTCCAACAGGAATTCATAAGTCTCTGCTGAATCCTCTGGCAGATTTCGGTTCAATTTCGGATGACACGCGTCATCGCACAGCCCCAACGAAATACATTCCGCATAAACCCGTTACAAACCGCGATCATTAGATAAATTCGCAATTTAAATTCCCCCTTCTCAATCTCAGTGCGTCGAGAGACGAGCGCAGAGCACTTAAATCACGCACGGCCCTAATCGCCCAGCGATCGCCCCGGGCGAAGCGGGCGAGTCGGAGGGCGATCGCCCCCGGGCGAGCGGTGGCGGGGCGGGAGGGAGG